>OY992537.1:85333240-85933240 GCA_963921195.1 Pegoplata infirma
GACAGACAGACAGACAGACAGACAGACAGACAGACAGACAGACAGACAGACAGACAGACAGACAGACAGACAGACAGACAGACAGACAGACAGACAGACAGACAGACAGACAGACAGACAGACAGACAGACAGACAGACAGACAGACAGACAGACAGACAGACAGACAGACAGACAGACAGACAGACAGACAGACAGACAGACAGACAGACAGACAGACAGACAGACAGACAGACAGACAGACAGACAGACAGACAGACAGACAGACAGACAGACAGACAGACAGACAGACAGACAGACAGACAGACAGACAGACAGACAGACAGACAGACAGACAGACAGACAGACAGACAGACAGACAGACAGACAGACAGACAGACAGACAGACAGACAGACAGACAGACAGACAGACAGACAGACAGACAGACAGACAGACAGACAGACAGACAGACAGACAGACAGACAGACAGACAGACAGACAGACAGACAGACAGACAGACAGACAGACAGACAGACAGACAGACAGACAGACAGACAGACAGACAGACAGACAGACAGACAGACAGACAGACAGACAGACAGACAGACAGACAGACAGACAGACAGACAGACAGACAGACAGACAGACAGACAGACAGACAGACAGACAGACAGACAGACAGACAGACAGACAGACAGACAGACAGACAGACAGACAGACAGACAGACAGACAGACAGACAGACAGACAGACAGACAGACAGACAGACAGACAGACAGACAGACAGACAGACAGACAGACAGACAGACAGACAGACAGACAGACAGACAGACAGACAGACAGACAGACAGACAGACAGACAGACAGACAGACAGACAGACAGACAGACAGACAGACAGACAGACAGACAGACAGACAGACAGACAGACAGACAGACAGACAGACAGAGACAGACAGACAGACAGACAGACAGACAGACAGACAGACAGACAGACAGACAGACAGACAGACAGACAGACAGACAGACAGACAGACAGACAGACAGACAGACAGACAGACAGACAGACAGACAGACAGACAGACAGACAGACAGACAGACAGACAGACAGACAGACAGACAGACAGACAGACAGACAGACAGACAGACAGACAGACAGACAGACAGACAGACAGACAGACAGACAGACAGACAGACAGACAGACAGACAGACAGACAGACAGACAGACAGACAGACAGACAGACAGACAGACAGACAGACAGACAGACAGACAGACAGACAGACAGACAGACAGACAGACAGACAGACAGACAGACAGACAGACAGACAGACAGACAGACAGACAGACAGACAGACAGACAGACAGACAGACAGACAGACAGACAGACAGACAGACAGACAGACAGACAGACAGACAGACAGACAGACAGACAGACAGACAGACAGACAGACAGACAGACAGACAGACAGACAGACAGACAGACAGACAGACAGACAGACAGACAGACAGACAGACAGACAGACAGACAGACAGACAGACAGACAGACAGACAGACAGACAGACAGACAGACAGACAGACAGACAGACAGACAGACAGACAGACAGACAGACAGACAGACAGACAGACAGACAGACAGACAGACAGACAGACAGACAGACAGACAGACAGACAGACAGACAGACAGACAGACAGACAGACAGACAGACAGACAGACAGACAGACAGACAGACAGACAGACAGACAGACAGACAGACAGACAGACAGACAGACAGACAGACAGACAGACAGACAGACAGACAGACAGACAGACAGACAGACAGACAGACAGACAGACAGACAGACAGACAGACAGACAGACAGACAGACAGACAGACAGACAGACAGACAGACAGACAGACAGACAGACAGACAGACAGACAGACAGACAGACAGACAGACAGACAGACAGACAGACAGACAGACAGACAGACAGACAGACAGACAGACAGACAGACAGACAGACAGACAGACAGACAGACAGACAGACAGACAGACAGACAGACAGACAGACAGACAGACAGACAGACAGACAGACAGACAGACAGACAGACAGACAGACAGACAGACAGACAGACAGACAGACAGACAGACAGACAGACAGACAGACAGACAGACAGACAGACAGACAGACAGACAGACAGACAGACAGACAGACAGACAGACAGACAGACAGACAGACAGACAGACAGACAGACAGACAGACAGACAGACAGACAGACAGACAGACAGACAGACAGACAGACAGACAGACAGACAGACAGACAGACAGACAGACAGACAGACAGACAGACAGACAGACAGACAGACAGACAGACAGACAGACAGACAGACAGACAGACAGACAGACAGACAGACAGACAGACAGACAGACAGACAGACAGACAGACAGACAGACAGACAGACAGACAGACAGACAGACAGACAGACAGACAGACAGACAGACAGACAGACAGACAGACAGACAGACAGACAGACAGACAGACAGACAGACAGACAGACAGACAGACAGACAGACAGACAGACAGACAGACAGACAGACAGACAGACAGACAGACAGACAGACAGACAGACAGACAGACAGACAGACAGACAGACAGACAGACAGACAGACAGACAGACAGACAGACAGACAGACAGACAGACAGACAGACAGACAGACAGACAGACAGACAGACAGACAGACAGACAGACAGACAGACAGACAGACAGACAGACAGACAGACAGACAGACAGACAGACAGACAGACAGACAGACAGACAGACAGACAGACAGACAGACAGACAGACAGACAGACAGACAGACAGACAGACAGACAGACAGACAGACAGACAGACAGACAGACAGACAGACAGACAGACAGACAGACAGACAGACAGACAGACAGACAGACAGACAGACAGACAGACAGACAGACAGACAGACAGACAGACAGACAGACAGACAGACAGACAGACAGACAGACAGACAGACAGACAGACAGACAGACAGACAGACAGACAGACAGACAGACAGACAGACAGACAGACAGACAGACAGACAGACAGACAGACAGACAGACAGACAGACAGACAGACAGACAGACAGACAGACAGACAGACAGACAGACAGACAGACAGACAGACAGACAGACAGACAGACAGACAGACAGACAGACAGACAGACAGACAGACAGACAGACAGACAGACAGACAGACAGACAGACAGACAGACAGACAGACAGACAGACAGACAGACAGACAGACAGACAGACAGACAGACAGACAGACAGACAGACAGACAGACAGACAGACAGACAGACAGACAGACAGACAGACAGACAGACAGACAGACAGACAGACAGACAGACAGACAGACAGACAGACAGACAGACAGACAGACAGACAGACAGACAGACAGACAGACAGACAGACAGACAGACAGACAGACAGACAGACAGACAGACAGACAGACAGACAGACAGACAGACAGACAGACAGACAGACAGACAGACAGACAGACAGACAGACAGACAGACAGACAGACAGACAGACAGACAGACAGACAGACAGACAGACAGACAGACAGACAGACAGACAGACAGACAGACAGACAGACAGACAGACAGACAGACAGACAGACAGACAGACAGACAGACAGACAGACAGACAGACAGACAGACAGACAGACAGACAGACAGACAGACAGACAGACAGACAGACAGACAGACAGACAGACAGACAGACAGACAGACAGACAGACAGACAGACAGACAGACAGACAGACAGACAGACAGACAGACAGACAGACAGACAGACAGACAGACAGACAGACAGACAGACAGACAGACAGACAGACAGACAGACAGACAGACAGACAGACAGACAGACAGACAGACAGACAGACAGACAGACAGACAGACAGACAGACAGACAGACAGACAGACAGACAGACAGACAGACAGACAGACAGACAGACAGACAGACAGACAGACAGACAGACAGACAGACAGACAGACAGACAGACAGACAGACAGACAGACAGACAGACAGACAGACAGACAGACAGACAGACAGACAGACAGACAGACAGACAGACAGACAGACAGACAGACAGACAGACAGACAGACAGACAGACAGACAGACAGACAGACAGACAGACAGACAGACAGACAGACAGACAGACAGACAGACAGACAGACAGACAGACAGACAGACAGACAGACAGACAGACAGACAGACAGACAGACAGACAGACAGACAGACAGACAGACAGACAGACAGACAGACAGACAGACAGACAGACAGACAGACAGACAGACAGACAGACAGACAGACAGACAGACAGACAGACAGACAGACAGACAGACAGACAGACAGACAGACAGACAGACAGACAGACAGACAGACAGACAGACAGACAGACAGACAGACAGACAGACAGACAGACAGACAGACAGACAGACAGACAGACAGACAGACAGACAGACAGACAGACAGACAGACAGACAGACAGACAGACAGACAGACAGACAGACAGACAGACAGACAGACAGACAGACAGACAGACAGACAGACAGACAGACAGACAGACAGACAGACAGACAGACAGACAGACAGACAGACAGACAGACAGACAGACAGACAGACAGACAGACAGACAGACAGACAGACAGACAGACAGACAGACAGACAGACAGACAGACAGACAGACAGACAGACAGACAGACAGACAGACAGACAGACAGACAGACAGACAGACAGACAGACAGACAGACAGACAGACAGACAGACAGACAGACAGACAGACAGACAGACAGACAGACAGACAGACAGACAGACAGACAGACAGACAGACAGACAGACAGACAGACAGACAGACAGACAGACAGACAGACAGACAGACAGACAGACAGACAGACAGACAGACAGACAGACAGACAGACAGACAGACAGACAGACAGACAGACAGACAGACAGACAGACAGACAGACAGACAGACAGACAGACAGACAGACAGACAGACAGACAGACAGACAGACAGACAGACAGACAGACAGACAGACAGACAGACAGACAGACAGACAGACAGACAGACAGACAGACAGACAGACAGACAGACAGACAGACAGACAGACAGACAGACAGACAGACAGACAGACAGACAGACAGACAGACAGACAGACAGACAGACAGACAGACAGACAGACAGACAGACAGACAGACAGACAGACAGACAGACAGACAGACAGACAGACAGACAGACAGACAGACAGACAGACAGACAGACAGACAGACAGACAGACAGACAGACAGACAGACAGACAGACAGACAGACAGACAGACAGACAGACAGACAGACAGACAGACAGACAGACAGACAGACAGACAGACAGACAGACAGACAGACAGACAGACAGACAGACAGACAGACAGACAGACAGACAGACAGACAGACAGACAGACAGACAGACAGACAGACAGACAGACAGACAGACAGACAGACAGACAGACAGACAGACAGACAGACAGACAGACAGACAGACAGACAGACAGACAGACAGACAGACAGACAGACAGACAGACAGACAGACAGACAGACAGACAGACAGACAGACAGACAGACAGACAGACAGACAGACAGACAGACAGACAGACAGACAGACAGACAGACAGACAGACAGACAGACAGACAGACAGACAGACAGACAGACAGACAGACAGACAGACAGACAGACAGACAGACAGACAGACAGACAGACAGACAGACAGACAGACAGACAGACAGACAGACAGACAGACAGACAGACAGACAGACAGACAGACAGACAGACAGACAGACAGACAGACAGACAGACAGACAGACAGACAGACAGACAGACAGACAGACAGACAGACAGACAGACAGACAGACAGACAGACAGACAGACAGACAGACAGACAGACAGACAGACAGACAGACAGACAGACAGACAGACAGACAGACAGACAGACAGACAGACAGACAGACAGACAGACAGACAGACAGACAGACAGACAGACAGACAGACAGACAGACAGACAGACAGACAGACAGACAGACAGACAGACAGACAGACAGACAGACAGACAGACAGACAGACAGACAGACAGACAGACAGACAGACAGACAGACAG
Source organism: Pegoplata infirma (assembly GCA_963921195.1). Taxonomy (NCBI): domain Eukaryota; kingdom Metazoa; phylum Arthropoda; class Insecta; order Diptera; family Anthomyiidae; genus Pegoplata; species Pegoplata infirma. The sequence continues at coordinate 85,339,392 of OY992537.1, forward strand.
ACAGACAGACAGACAGACAGACAGACAGACAGACAGACAGACAGACAGACAGACAGACAGACAGACAGACAGACAGACAGACAGACAGACAGACAGACAGACAGACAGACAGACAGACAGACAGACAGACAGACAGACAGACAGACAGACAGACAGACAGACAGACAGACAGACAGACAGACAGACAGACAGACAGACAGACAGACAGACAGACAGACAGACAGACAGACAGACAGACAGACAGACAGACAGACAGACAGACAGACAGACAGACAGACAGACAGACAGACAGACAGACAGACAGACAGACAGACAGACAGACAGACAGACAGACAGACAGACAGACAGACAGACAGACAGACAGACAGACAGACAGACAGACAGACAGACAGACAGACAGACAGACAGACAGACAGACAGACAGACAGACAGACAGACAGACAGACAGACAGACAGACAGACAGACAGACAGACAGACAGACAGACAGACAGACAGACAGACAGACAGACAGACAGACAGACAGACAGACAGACAGACAGACAGACAGACAGACAGACAGACAGACAGACAGACAGACAGACAGACAGACAGACAGACAGACAGACAGACAGACAGACAGACAGACAGACAGACAGACAGACAGACAGACAGACAGACAGACAGACAGACAGACAGACAGACAGACAGACAGACAGACAGACAGACAGACAGACAGACAGACAGACAGACAGACAGACAGACAGACAGACAGACAGACAGACAGACAGACAGACAGACAGACAGACAGACAGACAGACAGACAGACAGACAGACAGACAGACAGACAGACAGACAGACAGACAGACAGACAGACAGACAGACAGACAGACAGACAGACAGACAGACAGACAGACAGACAGACAGACAGACAGACAGACAGACAGACAGACAGACAGACAGACAGACAGACAGACAGACAGACAGACAGACAGACAGACAGACAGACAGACAGACAGACAGACAGACAGACAGACAGACAGACAGAAGACGACAGACAGACAGACAGACAGACAGACAGACAGACAGACAGACAGACAGACAGACAGACAGACAGACAGACAGACAGACAGACAGACAGACAGACAGACAGACAGACAGACAGACAGACAGACAGACAGACAGACAGACAGACAGACAGACAGACAGACAGACAGACAGACAGACAGACAGACAGACAGACAGACAGACAGACAGACAGACAGACAGACAGACAGACAGACAGACAGACAGACAGACAGACAGACAGACAGACAGACAGACAGACAGACAGACAGACAGACAGACAGACAGACAGACAGACAGACAGACAGACAGACAGACAGACAGACAGACAGACAGACAGACAGACAGACAGACAGACAGACAGACAGACAGACAGACAGACAGACAGACAGACAGACAGACAGACAGACAGACAGACAGACAGACAGACAGACAGACAGACAGACAGACAGACAGACAGACAGACAGACAGACAGACAGACAGACAGACAGACAGACAGACAGACAGACAGACAGACAGACAGACAGACAGACAGACAGACAGACAGACAGACAGACAGACAGACAGACAGACAGACAGACAGACAGACAGACAGACAGACAGACAGACAGACAGACAGACAGACAGACAGACAGACAGACAGACAGACAGACAGACAGACAGACAGACAGACAGACAGACAGACAGACAGACAGACAGACAGACAGACAGACAGACAGACAGACAGACAGACAGACAGACAGACAGACAGACAGACAGACAGACAGACAGACAGACAGACAGACAGACAGACAGACAGACAGACAGACAGACAGACAGACAGACAGACAGACAGACAGACAGACAGACAGACAGACAGACAGACAGACAGACAGACAGACAGACAGACAGACAGACAGACAGACAGACAGACAGACAGACAGACAGACAGACAGACAGACAGACAGACAGACAGACAGACAGACAGACAGACAGACAGACAGACAGACAGACAGACAGACAGACAGACAGACAGACAGACAGACAGACAGACAGACAGACAGACAGACAGACAGACAGACAGACAGACAGACAGACAGACAGACAGACAGACAGACAGACAGACAGACAGACAGACAGACAGACAGACAGACAGACAGACAGACAGACAGACAGACAGACAGACAGACAGACAGACAGACAGACAGACAGACAGACAGACAGACAGACAGACAGACAGACAGACAGACAGACAGACAGACAGACAGACAGACAGACAGACAGACAGACAGACAGACAGACAGACAGACAGACAGACAGACAGACAGACAGACAGACAGACAGACAGACAGACAGACAGACAGACAGACAGACAGACAGACAGACAGACAGACAGACAGACAGACAGACAGACAGACAGACAGACAGACAGACAGACAGACAGACAGACAGACAGACAGACAGACAGACAGACAGACAGACAGACAGACAGACAGACAGACAGACAGACAGACAGACAGACAGACAGACAGACAGACAGACAGACAGACAGACAGACAGACAGACAGACAGACAGACAGACAGACAGACAGACAGACAGACAGACAGACAGACAGACAGACAGACAGACAGACAGACAGACAGACAGACAGACAGACAGACAGACAGACAGACAGACAGACAGACAGACAGACAGACAGACAGACAGACAGACAGACAGACAGACAGACAGACAGACAGACAGACAGACAGACAGACAGACAGACAGACAGACAGACAGACAGACAGACAGACAGACAGACAGACAGACAGACAGACAGACAGACAGACAGACAGACAGACAGACAGACAGACAGACAGACAGACAGACAGACAGACAGACAGACAGACAGACAGACAGACAGACAGACAGACAGACAGACAGACAGACAGACAGACAGACAGACAGACAGACAGACAGACAGACAGACAGACAGACAGACAGACAGACAGACAGACAGACAGACAGACAGACAGACAGACAGACAGACAGACAGACAGACAGACAGACAGACAGACAGACAGACAGACAGACAGACAGACAGACAGACAGACAGACAGACAGACAGACAGACAGACAGACAGACAGACAGACAGACAGACAGACAGACAGACAGACAGACAGACAGACAGACAGACAGACAGACAGACAGACAGACAGACAGACAGACAGACAGACAGACAGACAGACAGACAGACAGACAGACAGACAGACAGACAGACAGACAGACAGACAGACAGACAGACAGACAGACAGACAGACAGACAGACAGACAGACAGACAGACAGACAGACAGACAGACAGACAGACAGACAGACAGACAGACAGACAGACAGACAGACAGACAGACAGACAGACAGACAGACAGACAGACAGACAGACAGACAGACAGACAGACAGACAGACAGACAGACAGACAGACAGACAGACAGACAGACAGACAGACAGACAGACAGACAGACAGACAGACAGACAGACAGACAGACAGACAGACAGACAGACAGACAGACAGACAGACAGACAGACAGACAGACAGACAGACAGACAGACAGACAGACAGACAGACAGACAGACAGACAGACAGACAGACAGACAGACAGACAGACAGACAGACAGACAGACAGACAGACAGACAGACAGACAGACAGACAGACAGACAGACAGACAGACAGACAGACAGACAGACAGACAGACAGACAGACAGACAGACAGACAGACAGACAGACAGACAGACAGACAGACAGACAGACAGACAGACAGACAGACAGACAGACAGACAGACAGACAGACAGACAGACAGACAGACAGACAGACAGACAGACAGACAGACAGACAGACAGACAGACAGACAGACAGACAGACAGACAGACAGACAGACAGACAGACAGACAGACAGACAGACAGACAGACAGACAGACAGACAGACAGACAGACAGACAGACAGACAGACAGACAGACAGACAGACAGACAGACAGACAGACAGACAGACAGACAGACAGACAGACAGACAGACAGACAGACAGACAGACAGACAGACAGACAGACAGACAGACAGACAGACAGACAGACAGACAGACAGACAGACAGACAGACAGACAGACAGACAGACAGACAGACAGACAGACAGACAGACAGACAGACAGACAGACAGACAGACAGACAGACAGACAGACAGACAGACAGACAGACAGACAGACAGACAGACAGACAGACAGACAGACAGACAGACAGACAGACAGACAGACAGACAGACAGACAGACAGACAGACAGACAGACAGACAGACAGACAGACAGACAGACAGACAGACAGACAGACAGACAGACAGACAGACAGACAGACAGACAGACAGACAGACAGACAGACAGACAGACAGACAGACAGACAGACAGACAGACAGACAGACAGACAGACAGACAGACAGACAGACAGACAGACAGACAGACAGACAGACAGACAGACAGACAGACAGACAGACAGACAGACAGACAGACAGACAGACAGACAGACAGACAGACAGACAGACAGACAGACAGACAGACAGACAGACAGACAGACAGACAGACAGACAGACAGACAGACAGACAGACAGACAGACAGACAGACAGACAGACAGACAGACAGACAGACAGACAGACAGACAGACAGACAGACAGACAGACAGACAGACAGACAGACAGACAGACAGACAGACAGACAGACAGACAGACAGACAGACAGACAGACAGACAGACAGACAGACAGACAGACAGACAGACAGACAGACAGACAGACAGACAGACAGACAGACAGACAGACAGACAGACAGACAGACAGACAGACAGACAGACAGACAGACAGACAGACAGACAGACAGACAGACAGACAGACAGACAGACAGACAGACAGACAGACAGACAGACAGACAGACAGACAGACAGACAGACAGACAGACAGACAGACAGACAGACAGACAGACAGACAGACAGACAGACAGACAGACAGACAGACAGACAGACAGACAGACAGACAGACAGACAGACAGACAGACAGACAGACAGACAGACAGACAGACAGACAGACAGACAGACAGACAGACAGACAGACAGACAGACAGACAGACAGACAGACAGACAGACAGACAGACAGACAGACAGACAGACAGACAGACAGACAGACAGACAGACAGACAGACAGACAGACAGACAGACAGACAGACAGACAGACAGACAGACAGACAGACAGACAGACAGACAGACAGACAGACAGACAGACAGACAGACAGACAGACAGACAGACAGACAGACAGACAGACAGACAGACAGACAGACAGACAGACAGACAGACAGACAGACAGACAGACAGACAGACAGACAGACAGACAGACAGACAGACAGACAGACAGACAGACAGACAGACAGACAGACAGACAGACAGACAGACAGACAGACAGACAGACAGACAGACAGACAGACAGACAGACAGACAGACAGACAGACAGACAGACAGACAGACAGACAGACAGACAGACAGACAGACAGACAGACAGACAGACAGACAGACAGACAGACAGACAGACAGACAGACAGACAGACAGACAGACAGACAGACAGACAGACAGACAGACAGACAGACAGACAGACAGACAGACAGACAGACAGACAGACAGACAGACAGACAGACAGACAGACAGACAGACAGACAGACAGACAGACAGACAGACAGACAGACAGACAGACAGACAGACAGACAGACAGACAGACAGACAGACAGACAGACAGACAGACAGACAGACAGACAGACAGACAGACAGACAGACAGACAGACAGACAGACAGACAGACAGACAGACAGACAGACAGACAGACAGACAGACAGACAGACAGACAGACAGACGGACAGACGGACAGACGGACATCGCTAGAATGTCTTAAAATCGATCGGGCATCATGAATATATATACTTTATGGGGTCCCAGACCGATATTTCGATGAGTTACAAACGGAATGACAAACTTATATATACCCTCTATCACTAAGTGGAGGGTATAATAATAAAGTAAATAAAAATGAAATAATAAAATAAATAAAAATAGAATTGAACAATAATTTTTTTTTTAATAGCCTATGAACTTTTTCATTGGTATCTGGTTTCTATGAATTTGATTCATAGATTCTATGAAGGGCATCATTGGCTGACTTCTAATGATTTTTTTCATAGAATCAATGTATTTTTTATAGCCGTAATGAATAAAATTCTTTCAGTGTAGGTTTTTAAATTCCTTTTTTTTTTTTTTTTGTTGACAAACGTAAATAATATTAATTTTAAGTGTATATGGACTTTTGTCATTAACTTTTAACGCTTGTGATATTTTACTAATTTCGCAATAACATTTTTATTTGTAAACTAGGTGGTACCTGTGAATGTAGATATGTTAAGGGAACCATAATGAGTAATTCTGCAAAGGCACAGCGCAAATAGTCTCATTATCTCATGGTAAGGAACGTGCAAAGTTGAAAAATGTAAAAAAATCGCTTGATACTCTCATGAAATTTTTCGGTCAAAGTTCCATATTGTTGGGTGCGTTAAAGCTATTGCTCCAAACTTAATACCGTTTAATCAGTAGACTTGGGCGATTATTTGGTGTAGGTTCAGTGGATGTGCCATCAATAAGAAAAAAGTTACATGGACCTAAATATTTGATACCAATTTTTTTCAATTTTCAATTTTTCGAGGTTTTTTTATTGTAGATTTTGGTGCAAACTGTAATTTTAAAATTCAAATACACATGGTAAAAGCCCTTGTAAATATGTACAATCTGAGACTGATTCGAGTGATGTGCTCGCAATGGTTACGAAGCTGCAGCTCTCCAAAGATGGGAAGAAAAAACGTGAATTTTTTAAAAAGTCTGTTTTTTGCGAGGCACACTCCCAGTTTTATTCCGAATGGTTCCGAATGCTTTGTGAACTTTATAATTTACCATTTCCCACTTGATTTACAAACGCACCCAAAAAATATTCAATTGCAAAAATTTTATGAGCTTTATAAATTTTTTGCAAAATTTCAATATTTTAGTTTTGCATTATTTGACAGCCAAATGTGCATGGCTGAAAGTTGAACATGTAGAAACAATGGTATGTGCAAATATAATAAATCATGGAAAGCAACATTGATCAAAAGTTAATATTGGCGAATTCCGCGGCGTTTTTCTGTTTTCCGTTTTTTGTAAGGCACATCCAGGCCGCTTATCGAAATTGGTCAGTGAAAAGCGCGTTTGGTAGTATTTTTAATGCTTTATCTTCAATCCATTCGCACCCAAAAACAATTGACGTTTTAGTGGTTTTTTGGTGGCTTTAAATTTTTGATATTTTTAAATTTAATGGTTATATTAAATCTTACATTACTTAAAATAAAGTAGAAAAGAAATGTATTTTGATAGATTTTGACATGTCTTATTCGAATAATATTTGAAAATTAGTCCATTGATTTTTGCAGTCGCGAAAATCGCGAAAAATCGCTAAAATTTTGTATAACCTTAATAAAATTAGTAATAAAGTTTAAATATTTCGTAATAACCTTAATATTGTCATTATTAATCATACTTTGAATAGTTTTAATATTCAGTGAAGGACAACACTGTAAAATCAGACTTTAAATATTAAAAAAAAAAAAATCAAAAATTATTAATTTTTTTTTTTTCAAAAATGTTCTCTTTAAACCACTGCTGTTTCTTACCTATAAGAGATACAGTAATAGTATTAACTAAGAATTTGTTGAGATTTTTTTAATACATTTGGCAATATTTTTCTAAAAAAAATTAAACTGTTGGAAACATTTTTATTTCCAAAATATTGGAAATTGTGCTGAAAAAAAAATTGGTTTAATGCAAATATCTCGATATTTAGCAAAGATTTTATGCATGTTTGAATGTGTATTTTAGCTCTAGGTAAGCATAATACAAAATGGTATGTTTGGTAAATTTCGGATAAAAAATGTAATTTTGACAATTTTTTTAAAAATTTTAACTTTAAACCGCCATAGTTTTGGGTGCGATCGCTCAAATTAATGCACGCGGACGGATTTGAATTACTTATTTATAGTGTTATTTACCTACAAAGTCTTATCAATGTGCCACGAAAAAAAAATCGCAATTTTTTTTTTCTTAAATATTAAAAGTTAATGACAATTGCTCATATACATAAGTAGTAGAAGATTTTATACTTTTGCATCGGTTTCATTTTAATAATTAATTTCATATCATAAAATGGAACACATATTTTTATGATAATTTTGTTTGACATTAAAGACAACAAACATTGACAACCTCAGAGTCAGACAAATATTAATGAGAATTTAATAAAATTTTATGTTGGTAAACTTAACCCACAGTCATATTTTCATACTTATAGACGTATACAGATTACATAGACATATGCTAATTTTTTGGTATGTTTAATATTCCTTTGGTACGTATGTGGTAGACTTAAGTGTATGTTTATTTCACTGTTATTTCATAGATGTATGCATGCATTTATATATTAATAAATTTATAAAGTAGTACCAATATTTGTGTAGAACGAGAAATTTCTTTTGTAAAATTTCGTCGGACAATTTTAACCTGTGCTGCTGCACAGTGGTTTGTTATCGATCCAATAGGGACACCACCAGGAACTCCTAAAATAGGACACCTTTTGCATACAAAGGCTTTAAGTACTTGCCAATTTGTTGTTTATTATCCGATTTTTATGAAATTTGGATTTTTATAAAGCGCTAGTAAATGCCACCATCCAAACTCGAAATTATGGGCAATTCCAAAAAATGTCGGTGTTCGGAAACATGCCTTTAGAAGTCATTGAAAATTTGGCTCATAGATATCCACGCTTACATGAGATATTTTGCATATGAGGCATTCCACACCAAATGTCCAGCGAAAAAAACATGTGTACCGTAAACTTCTCAATAGGTTGTATGGATAGCCCTATATTGAACTTAGAAAATTACGTTTTTTGTTTTCCAATTTTTCAAAAACTAGGCTTAGGAGGCGGGGTCAAATATTGGAAAAATTATCAAACTTGTGGCGAGTTGCCTTGATTAAATATTTATCACATTAAAACGGAATGCACCACAATCTCAAAAATTACATTTTTATATTGTTTTGTATGGGCTATCGATTAATTTTTTTTTTTTTGAAAATTTTTAGAACCCGTTCTAAATTTTCCATTTTTTAAAAAAGTTAATTTATCAAAAATCCGGCCACTTTTTTTCTTTTTTAAATTTTTTTTTTTTAGAGTTTAGATGTTTGTCCATACACACAAAAAACTTCAGAAAAACGTTCGTCGTTTTTCTCGAGAAAATCGAATTTGAATTTTAAATTTCAGACACTCAAAATATTTTGTAGGCAAAAACAAATGAAAACATATATTTAAAACAAGTGATAAAACATTTGAAAACCATCCCAGTAATTATTCATTTGTTTTAACAAACATCAACATTTATTTTTACTGTTGACAAAATTTTCTAAAATACATAACATGAAACATTAAAAAATAACGTTTTTTCATTCTCTTTCACCAACAATTTCGAAAAAAATAACCTACGAAACCATAAAAAATAATGATAGTTCTGTTATTTTTACCAACAAATTCCAAAAAAATAACCTTCGAAAACATTAAAAATTAATGATTTCGTAGGTTATTTTTTACAATTTTCTATTGAAATATTTTTTTAAAAATTTTAAATAAAATTTTGGTGAATCGAGCCCGCAATCAACTACATTCTGGCTAGATACTCTACCCATCGGAGTGTGGCCGAAATCACTGATCTAGCGGCGCTTAAGTCAAAATTAGAAAATTAAGATCGATAAATGTTTTTGCGCTGCATTGTTTACCTATACTTTACAGAAAAAATTTACGTTTTTACTTTTGTTTTGCTCTCAATATTCGCACAGCTGTAAACTGTCAAATACACATTTTCTGCAGCAAGTGTATTAAAGGAATTTGGGGCCTAATTACTCAGTGAGTTTTTCTTGACACTTTTGAGTCAATTGTTTATACATTTTGAGCCAAAAAGAATTAATTGAAAGTAAAAGGTATGTTTTTACTAAAAAATAAATGTTTGTGGCCTGTGTGTATCTAATTTATTATTAGTGCATTATAGAAGTTGATATTTGTGATATAAACTATAGTTTCATGGACTGCAACTTTTGAAATTCGATCGTATTCGGTCCAATTCCTGTTTTGTTTATTATGTTGGGTTATTTTTGTTGTGACGTTTCAGTATGGCGTGCTAGTTCGCGCAAGTTGTTCAGTTTTTTAGGGTCAATCTGACTGTCCAAATAAACAGTATAAACGCGATACAGACCACAATTTTCAATCGATTTGGCTAAAATTTGAAATTTAAGATTTTTTATCGAAAGAACAAAACCTATTAAATTTTTGACAAAATCGGTTCATGTTATCCCATAGCCCCCATGTTAATTTACCCTTCCAGTTGTACTTAAAAAGCCCTAACAATTGTATTTTAACAAATATCCTATTGAAATTCGACTGTAAAATGTTTTTTGTAGCCATAAATAATCACTCTAAATTTTAACGGAATCGGAACATTTTAACTTCTAGTACTCATACAGACCACCCTCCCGTTATTCACATAAACTTCCCAAAATACATAAAAGCACTGAAATAAATAAATATGGTTAAAAATTAAATTCTTTACAAGTTTTATAATCACAAATATACATTGGGCTTTATTATTTTACATTTCCGAATTAATCGCCGCTAGATTGGGTGTTTCGGCCACTGTGCATCGTGCCAAAGTCACTTGATACAAACATGTTTTTATATTTCTATAAATTATTTTTTGAATTTTTTTTTTTCTACAAAAAAATAACCTACTTGTGAAGTAAAAACTAATGATATATCATTAAAAAAATGCCAACAATTAAAAAAAAAATTACTTACACAAATCATTAAAAATTTGAAGAACAATCAGTAGTTTTTACTTACAGAACAAAAATAAATGACTTTAAAAACCAAATGTTAATGAAAGTCTTTTTTTTTTAGTGTGTTATTTTTGAAGCAAAGGACAGAATTAGTCATTAATAAAAACTGAACATCAAACAAATGTTTTTTCTTTTAAAAACGACTAAACGTAAAATTTTTTAAATAAACTACAAACAGTTACATAATTTTGACATAATTTTTTAAGTGTAACAATTTTATAATTTGCTTGTATTTTCTTGTTTCAACAGATCGTATGAGTAATATTTAATGCAATTGATAATACTCATTCGCAACGTTAAAACAAGAAAATACAAGCAAATTACAAAATTGTTATGAAATTTAAAATTCAAATGCGATTTTCTCAAAAAAAACGACAAATGTGTTTCTGAATTTTTTTGTGTGGATGGACAAACATCTTAACTTAAAAAAAAAAAAAATAATAATAAAAAAAAAGTGTCCGGATTTTTGATAAATTGACTTTTTTAAAAAATGGAAAATTTCAGAACTGGATCTGAAAATTTTTCAAAAAAAACTATTTTAGTCGATAGCCCATACAAAACTATATAAGAATGTAAATTTTTGAGATTATGGTGCAGTCCGTTTTAATGTGATAAATATTTAATCATGGCTACTCACCACAAATTTTACAATTTTTCCAATATTTGACTACGCCTCCTAAGCCCAGTTTTTGAAAATTTGAAAATCAAAAACGCAATTTTCTTAGTTCCATGTAGGGCTATCCAAACAACCTATTCAGAAATTTACGGGACACATGTTTTTCTGTAGCGGGACATTTGGTGTGGAATGCCTCATATGTCCAACAAATTAGTATAGATATTTTTGAGAAATTAAATATAAGGACTCTTGTCTGGAAATCGATCTGGCTGGCCCTGTGTGCATCGGCCAAATTTTATTTTTGGAAAATATAATTTTGAAAATTTTTTTTCTAAAATTTTTAAGATCTGAAAATGTTTGCATTAGAATTTTTTTTTTATTCAATAATACTCATAAAGTTAAGTTTATAGGTTAAAAAATTCAGGCTTGCGACTTAAAAAATTTTTGGATTTACATTTTTTGATAGTATAAGTTATTTCTGCATGTGCTGAAAAGAATCACTTTTAAAGTCTAACAAAAAAATTTTTTTTTTTTTATCTGTATAAAAATCCTATTTTTGTAATAAGGAGCATAAATGTGTTGTATGTAAACTTTAAATTAATTTTTCTCAAAATATTGTTGAAAAAATGGCTGAAGTTGTACAGCAAAAACTACTAAACCGATTTTTATAATTTTATAGGATACCGATCGTTTTTTTTTATTATATATTATATTAGATATTACCCGGTTATATAGTTTTGTTGAGATTTTTTGTTTCCTCCCTTATGTACGACAATATACGACGAAGTAGTGGAAATAAAATATTTATTATTTGATTTTTATGTAAATCGCTTTATATGTATAGTATATCTTAGGTTTTATTTGCATGTTTTTTGTATTTACATGGATTATACGTGTATGAAACGATTTATTAACCAGTGATGACAACAAAAATAATAAGAAAACAAGTTAAAGATTAAATTCGAATACCCATTAATACTCTTCACAGTGCTCAAAACATTGTTTTGTGTTTTAAAAATTTATACCGTTAAAAAAAAAAATAAAAAGAAAATTGTTTAAAAACTCTGAATACAAAATTTTTTTTTATAAGTAAAAAAATAAGTAAAAAAACATTTCAAGTAACTTTTGTACAAATAAAAATTTTACGGGGAATATAAGTAAAAATTACAAGAGTTTGCCAAAATATGACGTAGTTACTGATCAGCAGTAATTGCAAATTACAGTCCAATCCAGGGATGTTAAATGGGGTTTTCAATTTTGTACCAACTTTCAAAAAATATTGTACTTTTTGGACCCTCACGGTACCATTTTTGTTAATTAGCCCATTTCGATCCACTGTTCGTTTTTTCGAAATCACCTTTTTCAAAAAAATATTTATGTGTGAAAATGGTGGAATTTCAGGTTAATTTCATCTCATCTTTCTGCAATTAAAAAAAAAATCCCCCCTTGACCCCCGCAATTTATATGTATATTAAACCATATAGCACAGAAATAGTTTGAATAGGATAACGGAAAATTGAAAAAAAAATTTGACAAGATTTTAAAAAAGTACCTTTTTCTAAAAAAGAAAAATAAAATTGAATCTTTGTCCAAAATGGGTTAATACAAATGTAAATAAAACAAATGAGAGTGTTCATTCGGTTGTACTGAATCTTGAATTATAGCATTCACACTTGCGACCTTAAACAAGTTGTTCAACAAAACACCAGTAACAGAATAAAAACGTAATAGATACAGAACAAAGACTTTTTTAAACATCTCACTCTTGAACACTTCAAAACAGCAAGTGTGAACGCCGTATAAGCCCCAAAATGCAAACAAATTAAAAAAAAATGAGGGCGTTTTTGAACAATTTCTTGAAATTTATTCTACAGAAAATTTCACATTTGTAGATACTTTATCTATAGGAAAAATTCTCCGAATTCTAGAATTTTTCGACAGGAAAAATGTATCTAAGTGTGTAAACACGAAAAATATATCAAGATCTGAGAATTCTTCTAAAGATAAAAGGTCTCAAAATCTGCAATTAACAATATCTTCATTAATTGTCTAAAAAAAAATGAATTCTGTGAAAATTTTTAAGACTTTTTGTTTGATAACAGTGAGTAAGAACCTAATTCTGATACCTTTCCTAATAATAGAAGTTTTTAACATCCGGAAATTTTTTTTTTTTAATTTTTTAGAAAAATTCCATTTGAAAACTACTTTAAACTTTCGAAAACAAGAGGTAAAAACTAAAAAAAAAAGCGTCTCATTAATGGTTTAAATCGGTCTAGCATTTTTTTAAAGTAAAGAAAAAAAGCTGGAATCTTTTACCGATTTTTTGGAGAGTTATATAGAAAGAAATTGGAAATTTTAAAATTGTACCAAATGAGTCGCGGTAGTACTTACCACGGTACTTTTGATGGTCAAAATGTACCAAAAAAAGTACAATTGTACCAACTTTAACATCCCTGGTCCAATCATAACTTTCTCTGTGCTCTCAAAATAATAGAGAGCATATTGCTCATTTACTTGTTTAGTGTCATAACTCAAAAAACTTGATTTTTGAGTAAGTGATACCGAATTTTTCGTTATATCATGCTTTAAATTGTGTAAAAAATTTGTACTTTTATATTTAAATTCACCGTTTAAGAATAGAACACGCCACTATAACATTTTCTGTGTACCGGCCTTTTTCAAATGCGTTTTCTGCCAAATTAAATTTTTTGATGCTTAACATTTTGTGAAATATAAAGACGCCAATTCAATTTTAAATTGAATTGGCGGTATGCCTTTCGTAGCGGCCGATCTACGAGACACCTGTTGGCGTTTTGTCGGAACTTAGAAGTCGATCCCTCCACCATTTTGGTGAGAGTAGATATTTCCTAGGCTTTCGAGAACGTTTTTGGAGTCGGTAATGACTTCTCTGGATTTATAACTAGTTTTCACAGAGACCGCGATATACTTGTTGTTTTAGATGGGGTCTCATCAAACGAGTTGCAGCTGAATTCAAGGTTCTTGTCTCTCCCCTTCTCTGTTCCTCATTTTTATTAATGACATCCTCAGACCATCAAGTCTATCTACTATTTTGCAAATGACAGCAAAAATGAAGTTGTCATTAATTTTTAGTGGATATAAGACAGCCCCGATTCCCATTATCATCGATGACAAACAATGCTTTCAGGCTACCGCTGACCAACTGCTAACTTTTCCTTGGAAACATTTTGAAAAATAATATGACGATGTCAAGAATTTCAGAGAGGAAGGGTCAGCAGTATGTCAGCGGTGATTTTTTTTGGTTGCCAACTTAATTTTTGAAATAGATAAAACAAATTCGAAAATTTTTCATTTGATCAAAAGCGCTTGGTATTGTAAGAAAGTATCTATGTTGCCATCATTTTCTTTGACGGTCTAGCAGACTATATTGTTATCATACGTACTTTTAATATGTGAGAGTTTGTATTTGTACTTAAGTAGATATAATAGTAGATGTTGGATTGTTTGTGTAAAGTCATCGCTATCATCATAGTCAAAATCATATGTTGTAGTTGTCTTGAATATACGTACAATAAAATACAACCAATACAAAACAAAATAAACAACACTCTTTAATATGCGTATTAGAGTGGGCTGAAAATAATTGTTTCGCACTATAGGTCGTTATGATGATACTGTTTATATAAAGTTTTTAAGTAAAAAACTAATAAATTAACTTCAGCATATTTATGAAGTTTTCTAAACATATGACGCGACACTGAATATAAAAACAGGGCTAAATAGACGTTATCGTTAGAATGTCTTAAAATCGAAAAATTGCACTACTAAGCATTTAAAATGTGACTGGAACGCCACACTTGATTACAATCGCTTTGCTGGCCAAAAATTTGATTTCCAAACTTTTCCATCACATCAGGATTTTGATAAAATTGAGGTCAAAGTTTAAAAAGTCGCCGTTTTGGGCATTTTTGGAAACACATAGCGGAATAGCCCGATGTGATGGCTGCTTAAAAATAAGTCGAGGGTAAAGAATAAACATTACTCTTTAAGATGCAGAACTCATTTGTCCAGTCGCATTAACCCTTTGGGTACAAATTGTCCTCTTAATGATATTTTATTCCCCAGTATAGAAAAAAAACTTTTTTGGGGGAAAATACCTTATTAAAAGACAATATGTGATCCAACGGTTAAAGCGACTGAGCAGCTAAGTTATACATCAATGCAATGTTTGAGCTATATCCTTGACATATTTCTTAGTCGGTAGCAAATCGGTTTCATCCGTTATGAGTTGTCAAATATGTGCAAAAACGAGTTTTTTTTATACCCTCCACTCTAGTGATAGAGGGTATATATAAGTTTGTCATTCCGTTTGTAACACCTCGAAATATTGGTCTAGGACCCCATAAAATATATATATTTATGATCCTCGATCGATTTTAAGTCGATCTAGCGATGTCCGTCCGTCCGTCCGTCTGTCTTTCCGTCCGTAGAAAACACGCTAACTTTTGAAAGACTTTACAGAGGCTACTGAAGTTTGGCATATATATTTGTCATTTACCTGGTCAGGTTGGTATTGCAATCCAGCCAAATCGGTCCAGTGGTTCAAAAGTTATGAGCAAAAGAGTAAATTTCAGCAAGGGTGTTTCGCGAATTTACGAGGTAAAAAACACGATAACTTTCGAAAAACAATAATGATACTACTGAAGCTTGGCATGTACCTTTGCCGTTCCCCGGGTCTATTTGGTATTAAATTTTAGCTCAATCGGTCCAGTGGTTCAAAAGTTATAAGCAAAACCCTGAATTTCAGATTAGGTTCATCTAAAATGCCACGTGTTTTAACAAGTTTTATAAGCATTGTTGGTAACTAAACAATGCTTTTCAAACTTGTTTAATTTTAAAGCAATGCTTTTTAAACTTGTTTAGTTTTAAAAGCATTGGTAACTTAAAAATTCCACTCGAAAAAAGTTTTACACTCAAAAAAATTTTTACACTCAAAAAAAATTTTACACTCAAAAAAAATTTACACAAAAATTTTTTTTTTTTTTTTTTACAAAAATGACTATATTTTGTGTACATACATACGTACGTGCATTCACTCAGAAATATTTTTACAGGAAAAAAAAAACATTACACTCGAAAAAAATTTTACACTCAAAAAAAAAAATAGTATTTTTTTTTTTTTTTTTGTAAATGACAAAAAAAAAAGTTTTTTACTCAAAATAAAATAATTTAAATCAAAATTGTTAATTTTTTCACGTTATCAAAAGTACTACCCAGCAAAACTTAGATTACCAAATCTATATCTATATCTATATCTATACTAATATTATAAAGAGGTAATGTTTGTATGTTTGTTTTTTTGTTTGTTTGTTTGTTTGTTTGTTTGTTTGTTTGTAGAGGGTAATCTCCGGAACTACTTATCCGATTTTAAAAATGTTTTCACCAATATTTAAAGTGTTCCTCCAGGATGGACATAGGCCAGGTTTCATCGACCACGCCCACTTCTACGCCCACTTTTGGCCAAAAAACGTAAAATTGAAAAATCTCCAAAACTACTGAACCGATTTCAAAAATTTTTTCACCAATACATACTTTGGAATGGTCTTCATGGTAGACATATGCGGGGTTCCATCGACCACGCCCACATCTACGCCCACTTTTGGTAAAAAACTTAAAATTTAAATATCTATGAAACTACTTATCCGATTTTAAAAAAGTTTTCAGCAATATTTATAGTATTCCTTCAAGGTCGACATAGGATAGTTTCATCGACCACGCCCACTTCTACGCCCACTTTTAGCCAAAAAACGTAAAATTTAAAAATCTCTACTAAACCGTTTAAATTTTTTTTAACCAATATATGCTTGGAATGGTCCTTCATAGTGGACATATGCTGGGTTTCATCGACCACGCCCATTTCTACGCCCACTTTTGGCATAAAACTTAAAATTTAAGTATCTATTAAACAACTCATCCGATTTCAAAAATGTTTTCACCAATATTTAGAGTGTTCCTCCAGGGTGGGAGGAACTCCCCCTTTTTGGCAAAAAAAAAACCAAAATTTAAAAATCTCCAACATTTTTCATCCGATATCCAAAATTTGTTCACCAATACTTAGTCCTTCAGAGTGGAAATATTCTAGGTTTTTTGAATACGCCCATTTTTAAGCCCACCTTCGGCAATAAAAACGTAACTTCAGGGTGGACATGGGTTAGCTCTCATCGACCACACCCACTTCTACGCCCACTTTTGGCCAAAAAACGTAAAATTCCGAAATATTCGAAACTACTAATTTTAAAAATGTTTTATCCAATATTAAGAATGGTTCTTCAGGTTAGACATAGGCTACGGTTCATCTACGTAAAATTTGTAAATATATTACAAATTATTATGAGATTTCAAAAATGTTTTCACCAATATTTAGAATTTTCCTTCAGGGTGAGTTAGGGTAGGTTTCATTGACCACACCCACTTTAAAGATCACTTTGGGTAAAAAGACGTAAAATTTTAAAATCTCCGAAACTACTCATCCAATTTCAAAACATTCTGAAAAATGTCCTTTTTTGGAATTCCTATTTTAATGGGGCAAATACATGCAAAGTAGTGAACTTTGTAACTTTTTCTATCTCCCGAAAAGTTGGTCATAGTCCCTTGAAATGTGGGATCCTCAAGCCAAAAAAAAACAATCTGAAAAAGTACCTTCTGGAAATTTAGATTTTAATGGGGTTATAAGGGTAAATTTTTGTACTGTGGTACTTTTATTTTTAAAGAATGAAGCCTACATGGAACGAAATGAATTGGAATGCAGAACAAAATGGAATAAAATGGGGAACAAATGAATAGAAAAGGAAACGAAATGGAATAGAACGGGGAATGAAATGGAGTGAAACGGGAAGTGAAAAGGTTTCAATAATTACGATATAAGGGCTAGAAAATTTTCAAGAATATTATTTTCCGAAACGAACATGATTCCAAGCTAAACGGGGCTGTTTTAATTTTATTGTTTATTCTAAATAGTTTTAAGGAAAGACTTCAACGATAAAAATTAAAAAAAAAACCTGTAGGGGAGAATTTTAGAAATGGAGACTCTTATCCTGATCCTTATTTAATCCGGTGTTTCATATTACCGGTGGCGAAGTTCCGGGCGGGCCTGCTAGTAAGGTATAAAATAAGGTATAGGATCTCTTATTTTATACATTGCAGCATTGATGATTTTAACAGGCGATGAGACTCAAAGTAATGCATATACATTATCACAAAGAATACCAGTAAGGTATAAAATAAGTCATAAATTTATAACGAAGAATACGAGTAAGGTGTAAAATATGTGATATTTTATAGTTTACGAGTAAGGTATATAATATAGCATACCAGAACGTAATATATAAGGTGTTACGAGTAGTGAAAAAGTAATTTTGTATTAAATTTACTCACGTGTTTGTAAGTGAGTGTAAGTAGATGAAATATGCTCGTGATTGTGTGTCGTTTGAAATTTCCTGTCGTGAGCCCATCTCTAGTTTAAACTTATGCATTTTTTATAAAATAATTATTATTTACGTTATTGTAATGCATTATGCATCTAATTATAAATAATTCATTATTTCAAACTTTCAAATAATACATAATGTAACCAAATATAAGTCATCCATGATTTAGGATCTTATTCATAATACTTATAACAGACTTATTGTAGGTATATTTGACAATTGTTCCTGCAATATCTGTCTATTAAACCTACTTTAAATATATTTTAGGTTTTATGAATAACCACATTAATGTTTAGAAATAATAAATATGAAATACATTTTTTCCAATAATCATGCATTACGTAGCTAATTATTAGTAATGTATTATTTTTTACTTGAAAATAATACGTTGTGGAACAAATGTTTGGTAAGACATCCTAAAATAATGCTACAAATAAGGTATATACATTACCTGGTAATGTGTTATATAATCACTACCCATTACCAAAGTTTTGCTGGGTACCCTTTAAAAAAATGCATTGTGGAGGGTATCATAGATTCGGCAAAGTCGAATTTAACTTTTCTACTTGTTTTTTTTTTTTTGATTATCAAATTTCTTTAAAACCTGATGAAATAAAAAGTTTAAAGACCGGATTTGTGACCACGAGAGTAACAGTTATCATGTGTATAAGGTGGCGTTCCATTCGCATTAAGCTTTTTTTGATATAAAATTGTCTGCTCACGAAACCTGACTATATTTATTTTATGTATTATAGACCACTAAACTCAAAAAAAAATGCCAAATATTTTTTCACGGATTCAGTAATTTTTTTTGCATTTTCTATTTTTGAGGTTTTTTGACTGAGCCTCAACAAAGATAACAAAGTTTGTTTGATGAAAATCTATGAGTTATCGCCAAAGTTATGCCTAATTATATGAAAAACCATACAAAAATAACAAAAGTATTTAACCAAGATTTTTTTGTTGTATTTAAAATAAAAAAAATTTATAATACAAGGGAAATTTTATGCACACTTTCATAAAATTCTTAATAACTTTGGTGTTTCCCCTTAGATTTTTATGAAGCCCCCTTTGTTACCTTTGTAAAGATTCAGGCTTTTACAATTATTAAAAAAACTCGTTAATTTACAACAATTTATATGTAATACAAAAAAAATAATTAAAATGAGTTTTTTAATAATTTTATGTACATCATAGCGTATGAACAATATTAATTGCGGAAGTTTTTTAATTATCATACGCTACGATGTACTTTTTATAATAATTATTATAAAATTTTCGGAGTATTTAAGACAGTGGTCGGCATCCATTGCACATGGATCCCGAACACATTCGGCTATTCTCATGTATTCAAGACTAATGTCAACAAACTTATAGCTCAGAGAATGAAAAATACAATAATTTCATTCAGTAGCAAGCTAACTTTCTTCAAAGCAGTTTGATGTCTCTTTGTTAAAAAAATACACAAATTCATGCTAATTTACATTAATATACCAATACATTCATATGCCTCTTTCTGCCAACCACTGATTTAAGATATGCAATGGTCGAAGACAATATTCTATAATAGGGTATATTATACTCTTGCGCAGACGACAGCTCTATACTTTCTCAAAGTCATTAATTTTTCTTCGATCATAATCCGAGCCTTATAGAGGTTTTGGGGCATGAGGCAAAATAACAAAAAAAACATGTAGAAAAGTTAAATTCGACTTTGCCGAATTTATGAATACCCTCCACAATGCATTTTTTTTAAAGCGTAGTACATTTTTTAACGTGAAAAAATTAACAATTTTGATTAGAAATATTTTATTTTGAGTAAAAAACTCTTTTTCTGTAATTTTTTTTTTTTTTTTAAAGAAAAATTACTAATTTTTTTTTTTTGAGTGTAAAATTTTTTTCGAGTGTAATTTTTTTTACTGTAAAAATATTTCTTAGTGAATGCACGTACGTATGTACACAAAATATTCTCATTTTTGTAAAAAAACAGCTAAATTTTTTTTGGTGTAAATTTTTTTTTTGAGTGTAAAATTTTTTTTGAGCGTAAAATTTTTTTTTGAGTTTAAAATTTTTTTCGAGTGTAATTTTTAAGTTACCAATGCTTTTAAAACTAAACCAGTTTAAAAAGCATTGCTTTAAAATTAAACAAGTTTGAAAAGCATTGTTTAGTTACCACCAATGCTTTTAAAACTTGTTAGAACACGTGGCATTTTAGATGAAACTAATCTGAAATTCAGGGTTTTGCTTATAACTTTTGAACCACTGGACCGATTGAGCTTTAATACCAAACAGACCCGTGGAACGGCAAAGATACTTGCCAAGCTTCAGTAGTCTCATTATTGTCTTTCGAAAGTAATCGTGTTTTTTATCTCGTAAATTCGCGAAACACCCTTGCCTTTACTCTTTTGCTAATAACTTTTGAACCACTGGACCGATTTGGCTGGATTGCAATACCAACCTGACCAGGTAAATGACAAACATATATGCCAAACTTCAGTAGCCTCTGTAAAGTCTTTCAAAAGTTAGCGTGTTTTCTACGGACATACAGACAGACGGACGGACGGACGGACGGACGGACGGAATCGATCGAGGATCATAAATATATATACTTTATGGGGTCCTAGACCAATATTTCGAGGTGTTACAAACGGAATGACAAACTTATATATACCCTCTATCACTAGAGTGGAGGGTATAAAAAGATTTAAATGCAAGCAAGACCCAATGTTATTGACCCATAGACGAATTATGAAACCAATATTGTCGTCTTATCATTGGGAGGCATTGATATAACTAATTCTAATACTCTTAATTTTTATTTATGAAAATGAGAATTTTCTATGGGAAAAGTTTATACAAATCAATGATTTTTTTATAGGAAAAATATTTTATAACCTTTCTATAGAAAACTGTAGTAGAACCTAAGATTTTTTTTTGTATGAAAAGTCTCTCAGAATCAAAAAACTTTTCTGTTGGAAGATTCTGAGAATTTTTCTATAGGAAATGTGTCTCTAATTACGTAAGTAAATTTTTCTTTTGGAAAAATTTAGCAAAAATTAGATTGCATTAAAACCGTAAAATTTTTTTATTGAAAAATGTTATAAAACTTAAGATTTTATTTTTAGAAATCAGAATTTGGAAAAGTTGTTTACAGGAAGAATAGCTCAGAAGCTCAAATTATTTCTATAGAAAAATGTTAAAAATCTGAAACATTTTCTATAGGAAAATGTTTAAAAATCTGAGACATTTTCTAAAAGAAAAATATTGAATCTGAGAGTTTTTTTTACAGAAAATACAATAAAAGAAATAAATAACTTTTTTGTTTCAAAGGGTTTAAGAATCTGTAAGTTTTTAAGAATCATAAAGTATTTTGGAAAAATAAGATTTTTATAAAAAATTTTACATGTTTATTCCCAGTTGTGTCTGGCTATGACTGTCATAAGCCAATTTTAATGACTGAAAATTAATTATATCAATACTTTCTACACAAACCTGCACCAAAATTAAAAAAAACAAGTGAGAGTGTTAAATTCGGCTGTGCCGAATCTATTATACCCTCCAAAATATAAAAAAAAAAAAAAATTGTCAGGGGCGTTTCTTTTTTTTTTGGGGGGGGGGGGTTGATAGGGTCAGTGGGGGACGTTGAGAGCACCTTCCCATCGCGATAAATATACCAAATGTTTCGTTTAATTAACAAAAATACAAAAAAACATGTAAAAAAGTGTATTTTTTTAGAGGTTGGTTTAGTTCTTCAAGGGGGAACTTTTTTCCCCCTGGTCCGATTTGGCCAATTTCCGAACTTAACCTGCCTAGGAACATAAGACATATTTGTGCCAAACTTGAAGGGTCTAGCTATTTTATTTTGGACTGCATCGTGTTAACTACAGACGGACGGACGGACGGACAGACAGACGGACGGACGGACGGACGGACGGACATCGCTAAAATGTCTTAGAATCGATCACTGATCAATAATATATATACTTTATGGGGTCCCAGACCGATATTTCGATGCGTTACACACGGAATGACAAAGTGAGTATACCCCCATACTGTAGTTGGAGGGTATAAAAATTCATTTGTCAATTTTATGATCGTCGCGAGAGCAAGTCTTGCAAATAAAATTTAAAATTTTGAAATTTGTTTTGTTAGTTTGACTAGAAAAATTTTAATGTTATGACTGTTCAATCATAAAAACTGGCTAATGACAAAATTGTAAATAGGCCCGTTTATTTGACTATAAACGATCTTATTTATGAAGTAAGTAAATCAGGGTCCCCTTGTGAAAAAATTGTTTTAATTAAAAACAAGTAGAAAAGTTAAATTCGACTTGGCCGAATCTAGGAATACCCTCCACAGTACCCATTTTAAGTGATAGTAAATTTTCTAACGTGAAAAAATAACAGTTATGATTAGAAATATTTTATTTTGTGTAAAAAAAGTTTAAATTTTTTTTTTGAGTGTAAAATTTTTTTTTAGTAATTTTTGAAAAAAAAAAAAATATTTTTTTTTTTTTCAGTGTAAATTTTTTTTGAGTGTAAATTTTTTTTTGAATTTTACATTAAAAACAAATTTACTAATTTTTTTTTTTGAGTGTAAAATTTTTTTTGAGTGTAACATTTTTTTCGAATGTATTTTTTTTTTGTTTTGGTATAAAAAAATTTTTGAGTGACAACAAGTAGAAAAATTAAATTCGACTTGGCCGAATCTATGAATACCCTCCACAATGCCCTTTTCAAGTTATAGTAAATTTTCTAGAGTGAAAAATTAACACTAATTTCTGAAAAAAAAAAAAAAATAATTTACTAAATTTTTTTTGAGTGTAATTTTTTTTGAGTGTAAAATTTTTTTCGAGTGTATTTCTTTTTTCTTTTAGTGTAAACTAACTAATTTTTTAACTAATTTTTGAAAAAAAAAAAAAATAATTTACAAAATTTTTTTTTTTAGTGTAAAATTTTTTTTGAGTGTAAAATTTTTTTTGAGTGTAAAATTTTTTTCGAGTGTATTTTTTTTTCTTTTAGTGTAAAAATATTTTTGAATGACAAAAATGCGATGTAAAATATTTTTGTGACTTACCAATGTTTTTAAAACATGTTTAACGGGTTTTCAACACGTGAATTTAAGGTGAGGCGAATCTGAAATTTACGGTTTTGCTAATAACTTTTGAACCACTAGACCGCTTTGGCTGAAATTTAAAACGAACCGGACCTGAAGAACGACAAATATATATGCAACACTTCAGCACCCTCAGAATTGCCGTTCGAAAGTTACCGTGTGTTTTATCTCGTAAATTCCAAAAAAACCCTTGCCGAAATTCACTCATTTGCTTATAACTTTTGAACCACTGGACCGATTTCGCTGGATTGCAATACCAACCTGACCAGGTAAATGCCCAACATATATGCCAAACTTCAGGAGCCTCCGTAAAGTCTTTCAAAAGTTAGCGTGTTTTCAACAGACAGACAGACAGACAGACAGACAGACAGACGGACAGACGGACGGACGGACGGACGGACGGACGGACGGACGGACGGACATCGCTAGATCGTCTTAAAATCGATCGAGGATCATGAATATATATACTTTATGGGGTCCTAGACCAATATTTCGAGGTGTTACAAACGGAATGACAAACTTATATATACCCTCTATCACTAGAGTGGAGGGTATAAAAATACGTTTTAAAATATTTTTGTGACTTACCAATGGTTGTAAAACAGGTTTAACGGGTTTTCACCACGTGCATTTAAGGTGAAGCTAATCTGATATTCACGGTTTTGCTAATAACTTTTGAACCACTGGACCGATTTGGGTGAAATTCAATACGAACTAGGCTGGAGGAACGAAAAATATATATGCCAAGATTCAGCATCCTCAGAATTGATTTTCCAAAGTTATAGTGCTTTTTATCTCATAAATTCACGAAAAACCCTTGCCGAAATTCAGTCTGTTGCTCATAACTTTTGAACCACTGGACCGATTTCGCTGGATTGCAATACCAACCTGACCAGGTAAATGTCCAACATATATGCCAAACTTCAGGAGCCTCCGTAAAGTCTTTCAAAAGTTAGCGTGTTTTCAACAGACAGACAGACAGACAGACAGACAGACAGACAGACGGACAGACGGACGGACGGACGGACGGACGGACGGACGGACGGACGGACGGACGGACGGACATCGCTAGATCGTCTTAAAATCGATCGAGGATCATGAATATATATACTTTATGGGGTCCTAGACCAATATTTCGAGGTGTTACAAACGGAATGACAAACTTATATATACCCTCTATCACTAGAGTGGAGGGTATAAAAATCCAGAAGTTGGAAGGAAAATTTTTTATTCTCATGTTTTTATATATTTTTGCCTCACAAACCCCGGCACCAACCAAATCTAATAACATTTTTTTTTGGTAAAAATGAAATTCCTGGATCGGCGCCTGAATATATTATCAGATTAAGCTTTTCAATTCTACCACACACATGTTCTTAAAATTTTATGAAAAAATTAAATAAAATTTCTATTTTTTTTTGTATAAGAACTTCCTTTACATCATAAAATTAGTTCTTTGAGAGCGTCGATAAAGATTTTTGAGTAGCTTTACATTTGGAAAATATAAATTTTTATCGTTGAGTCTACTCTAAACAGCCATATAATACTCTCAATATGTAAATACGTAAGTATATGTTAAGTACACAGATAAGAATAAATATTTTATGAATAGTAGGGGTATAACCAACGAATTATCTTGGCACGCAGTGTGGGCAATGCCATAATTATAACAAAAATAGTTTCTGGATATCAGTTTGCAGAAAAAACATTGCGCCTCGACTGCAATTTCGGAAATAACTTGAAATTTTATTTTAATATTTTATTTTTGAGCCTTAAAAATCCACGATATGCTTATTGATATTGAGACATATTAAGTCATATACAGAAACTCTTCGGTTCGCCCTACACTTTATAAATGTCCTTAAACGATCACTAAAAGTTTTAATGTTAAAAAATTTATTTTTCTCATTAAGGCGCTGAAGCAGGTTAGTATTTTTATTATTTTATTACTGTAAGGAGTCATTTTTTAATATTGTAAGGAGTCATGAGAACTATTCCCACTAAAATGGCCTTGCACTGGCCCATTTAAACGCAATAAGCAAGGTATTCTTCAAATAATTTCCCCCATTGCGGATCAAATTATGCGAAAGGAACAGGTTGGGTTTAGACAAGGTAGATCGTGTGCTGACCACATTAACACGTTGCGCATAATAATTGAGCAATCCGCTGATTACAATACCCCCCTTTATATTTGTCGATTTTGAACGCGCATTTGATACTACATCCCGAAACTCCATGTGGTCAGCACTAACCTACAAAGGAATTCCTGACAAAATAGTGATCATGATACGTGAACTATACAGAGATGCACAATGTAGGATACGTTTCAATGGAAATGAGAGTCGATCATTTATTACCAGTACAGGTGTGCGACAAGGCTGTATCCTCTCCCTAACGTTGTTTTTGCTACTGCTTGATTGTGTCATGGAAAAAACCAACAGAGATGCGCCATTCGGAATTCGCTGGACTCTGTCTGAATTTTTATATGACATTGACTATGCAGACGATATATGTTTAATGGCCCATCGCTTTTCCGATATTGAATCGAAACTTATCAGCCTATCCGAAAACGCTAGAAAAATTGGCTTAAAAATTAATATAAGAAAAACAAAGCTTATGCGCATAGGCACAGATGTCACTTCACCATTAATACTTAATGGCCAAACAATTGAAGACGTAAATGCTTTTTCTTACCTTGGCAGCAAGATAACCCCAGTGCAAATAGAAATTCGTAAAAGAAAGTGGACGTGGGTAGGCCATATTTTGCGAAGACCACCTACAGAAATTGCCCGAACAGCCCTAGATTGGAACCCCCAAGGTCAACGCCGCCAAGACAGACCCTGTAACACCTGGGTTCGATGTCTCAAACAGGAATGTTTACTAGCTCGAGTATCCTGGAATCAAGCAAAAACAATTGCCAGAGATAGAATCAGATGGAGAGAATTTGTTGACGCCCTATGTTCACACTGAACTTTATTTATTTTTTTTTGATATTCATTTTTGATATTCAGAAATGTATTTCTATGATATTTAGATAAATAAAGGACATATATATATATTAGAGTGTCCCTTATTTTGGAAATGTTGGAAATCTTGAGACGGTACCCCCTCATTTTTTTCCTTTTGACTTAAAAATAACTCAGGAAAAATTTTACGCCCCTAGGACCACGCCTTCCCTACGCGACGGGGCCTTAAAGAGCGGGGCATTAAAAATCATTTTTCCATACAAACCAAAAAAATTTTTTTTTGATTTTTAATTTTTTTGTTATTAATTATAATATTACTTGGTTTGCTTATTCACGACAAAAAATTTGATTTTGGTGGGATAAGTCTTTCAGCGCTAAAAAATTTTTCGCAAAAAAAAAATTTGAGCCGCCGGGGTCCTACAGTAAAAAATTTTTAAAAAAATATTTTTTTTTAGTTTTGACCAGCAACGGTTTTAGCTGCTATGTTTCTTTTAATGATATATATTCCAAAAAAAAAATTATTCATATCTGTGACATCTTTATCTTTTTCGAAAAAAAAATTTTGAGCCGTAGGGATCCTACGGTAAAAATTTTTTAAAAAATATTTTTTTTTTAGTTTTGAAAAGCAACGGTTTTAGTTGTTATGTTGTTTTTAATGATATATATTCCAAAAAAAATATTATTCATATTTGTGACATCTTGATCGTGTATCGAAAAAAATCAACAATGCATTTTTTACCCTTTTTTAGAACACGATACAGATGTCACAGATACAAAAAATATTTTTTTATGAATATATATCATTTAAAGCAACATAGCAGCTAAAATCGTTGCTGGTCAAAACTAAAAAAAAAATATTTTTTAAAAATTTTTTACTGTAGGACCCGGGCGGCTCAAATTTTTTTTTGCGAAAAATTTTTTAGCGCTGAAAGACTTATCCCACCAAAATCAAATTTTTTGTCGTGAATAAGCAAACCAAGTAATATAATAAATAATAACAAAAAAATTAAAAATCAAAAAAAAATTTTTTTGGTTTGTATGGAAAAATGATTTTTAAGGCCCCGCTCTTTAAGGCCCCGTCGCGTAGGGAAGGCGTGGTCCTAGGGGCGTAAAATTTTTCCTAAGTTATTTTTAAGTCAAAAGGAAAAAAATGAGCGGGTACCGTCTCAAGATTTCCAACATTTCCAAAATAAGGGACACTCTAATATATATATATATATATATATATATATATACTGTTTCGCTGCAACGAAATAATGTTCTTACCGTTATCTCCCTAATGTAAACAACGACATCATATTCAACAACATTAAAATCTCTTTGAAAAAAAAATCATCTTTTATTCATAAGAAATCTGCTTTAATCTTAATCTTTACTCTGTACATCTTTGTTTACTGGGTCATATTTATTAATACAAATGTTTAATTGTATTGCAGTGTATACGTGTAACTCACATACACACCATTTTGAATTTATATTTGTCATACACATTTTGAACGTTATTTCAATATCAAAAGACAACATTTATGTACCAGTGGCATATGTATTAATTTAATTGATTCCTGACGAATGTCATTCATATATTCATTTATATGTATTTATGCTGTCTTTAACATACACATGAAAATGCCTAAGGTTGCATAGTTATTTAATGAACATTAACAAAAAGAAGATTTGAAAAGAAAATTTAAAAATTACACAAATTTACAATAAACAAGTGCAACAATTCTTTGATGTTAAACAGTCTAAAGTGGAAATCGGCGGCGATAATAAAAAACAAGTAAAAAAGTTAAATTCGTCCTTGCCGAATGTAGTGATACCCTCCACAATTTCAAAAAGAATATTGCAAAAAATTTATTTAAAAGGAAATTACTTTTGAAAAAAAAAAAATTGAGAAAAAATTTCCGCGAAAAAAAATTTTGATAAAAAAATCCGCGATTTTTTTTTTGTCAAAAAATATGTTCGTACTAGGGTATTCAATTAATCGAGGTTCTTGTTTAATCGGTTAATCGAGCAAATAATTAACCGGGGTTGAGATTTAATCGGTTAATAATCGGTTAAATTTGAATTATTCGATTAACCGAATAATATCAATTTAAAATTTAAATTGAATATAAAACCACGAATTGTACATATTTAGTTTTAAAAATCAAGTAAGAAATCTATATCCGCTATGCCAAAGCTTCAAATACCCCCAACAATCTCAGCCCAAGTAAATAATTTTTGTATGGTATCCTGAAAATGACCCCAATCCAAAATGACACCAACGTGAAAAATGTCACCTTATGATTAAATGTCAAATTTGGACCCAATTTAATGTGAAAAATGCAAAAAATAAAGCTATTTAAAAAAAAAAAGAAACATTGCCCTAAAAATATTTTAAAAAATTGTTTGGTTTAAATTTTGTTTTCTTTTTTTTTAGTGCTAAAATTGCAATAATTTTAAAAGATATCTAAAGGATTCCAAAAGTATTTGTTTTCAGATGTGCTTAACTATTTGTCACATCACAAAATATTTCGCGGTTTTTTAGCATTGCAAAAATCTGAGTTTATTCACACTCTAATCAAAATTATTTCAGTTTCCTACTATAAATTGGGTAAATTTACACAAATTGCGTAATTCTACTTAAAATTATTGCAAACTTACACAATTTATAGCAGTAAATTATTTGAATTTGTTTAAATTTACCCAATTTATAGTTGGAAACTGTACTCACTTTTTTAGAGTGCAGTATTGTAAATCTAAATCCTAAATATCTTAAGCATAGATGGGAATTTTTAATTACCATTGAAATTTAATTACCATTGGTTGATATCAATGGTAATGAAAAAAATTTCATTACCATTTAATGGTAATTAAATTTTTTAATTGAAAAAATAATTACTAATGGTAATGAAATGCACCAATTGTTGAAAAACACCAATTATAATTGGTTTCAAAACCATTGGTTTGCACATTTTTGTTATTTTGAAAAGTTAAAAATTTAGACATCAAAGTATGTTTTTACAAAAAAAATATGTAAATGTTAAAGACAAAAAACAAAACGCAAATAAAAATTTCAAATATTGTGTTATATAAAGGCAATCAACGTGTGTTTGGTTTATAAAATGTGAAAAACTATAACACCATATAACAAAAAACAACGGATATTTCCAAATATTAACGATTTTGACAATATTGTGACGACTTTTACTAATGGTAATTATTTTTTTTAAATGATGCCATACCAATGGTAATTATTTTTTTTTTTAATTTTCATTAGTAATTAAATTGATAAATAATTTAATTGGTACAATTGATACAACCAATGGTAATGAAAAAAATTTCATTACCATTGACATCAATTAAATGGTAATTAAACCATCAATTAATTGGTCCCTTTAATTAATTAGTCCCATCTATGATCTTAAGGTAGATCAGTTGTAAGGCCAGATTCGGATTACGCGCATGAAAAACTTTTAGAAAAATCTATTGTGCTGGAAATGTATAACAAATTAGCTAGGGTCAACAAGTAATTGTTTTTTTTAAGCCGAAGTACATTTTTCATGACGACAATTTTACACATTGATAACAGAGAGTTTGATTTCTTTCTTATACCTAAACTTCTTTAAGCAGAACCGTAATTTGCAGAACCTTAAACAGCAAAAATAACCAAAAGTACTAACAAAAATAAATTTCGGTTAATCGGTTAATCGACACAAATTAATCGGTTTATTTGTTATTTGAAAATTGGCAATTTTGAATTATTCGAACAGTTAATCGACCAAAATTAATCGGTTAACCGATTAACGGTTAATCGATTGAATACCCTAGTTCGTACTTGTTTAAATACCATTTGGTGTTCAATTATCTTCACATATGCCAACCAGAAGCCGAATTAAAGCATTTTGTATTTTTTGGTTATGTTGAATGTACTGAAATTTCAGTAATCTCTGTGCAATATTTTGTCCGTGACAGCATTTTCCACAGACAGACAGACAGACGGACAGACGGACACACGGACATCGCTAGAATGTCTTAAAATCGATCGGGCATCATGAATATATATACCAGATCGATATTTCGATGAGTTACAAACGGAATGACAAACTTATATATACCCTCTATCACTAAGTGGATGGTATAAAAAATTAAAAATTTTGATTGGGACGTTTAGCAGGGCAAAAAGTTTTGAAGGTGTTGATTTTGGGGAACACCTTAACCATCGCGATAAATATTTTAAAATTCATTTATTATGATGTTTACGCTAAATTTTTGTTTCGAATAACAACAAAAAACACTGCGTTACAAAAAAACAAAAATTTTTTGTGACACGAAGTCTGACCATCATTTCTGCATAATTAAGGCATGCTGATTTCAATTGTGAAGTCCGTTTTTGAAACAATTAAACAGTTTTCTTGCAAATCTTTATCAAAAATCGCAATTTTCTCATTACACTGTGCTACAAAAAAAAAAAAAAAATCGAATATACTTTTAAAATAAGGTAGATAAGGTTGTAGGTCTCGTCGAAAAGATCACAAAAATGCCCATCAAACTTGCCAGCCACCCTCAAATTTTAAAGTTATATTCAAAAAACTTTTTTTTTTTACTTTTCTCACTAAACAACGTGTAACTTAAACATTTTTCAACCAATTTTAAATTTTTCAACTGTTTTGAATAGAAGAAGGATAGGGCTTTTCATGTGTGTGAATTGGTCTATACATATAAGAAAGATATGTATTGATTTTTTCAACAATATCTAATTTTTTGTTATTTTGGAAAATTTTTTGAGTTCATCGAATTTTTTCTGCTATAGTTTGTTTAACAACATTTATATTATTAAACATATTCCTAAAGAAAACTTAATTGTGAATACGATGAGCTTTATGTCAAAAAAATCGGATAATAATTGACAGAGTTGTGTTAATTTTTCTTAAAAAGAAAATTAAGATTTTGTATGAAATAGCCGTGCGGATAACCCAGGAAAAGAGAGAGGTCGCGTATCACTATTTTAAAGGTTTTTGACCTCCTGAATTCGAACTAGATCTTGAAATTGCGCTATCTTATTAAGTTTTTGATACATCAATTTATGTTAAATATCTCAAAACCTGACGAGATAGAGTAATTTAAAGGCCAGATACGGCTTCAGCGCGCTAAAAACCTTTAAAAATATTGTACATTACCATTTATGATAAATTTATTTTTTTGAACGGCGATTTCCTGCAAAATCTTAATTTTCTTTTTTAGAAAAATTATCACAACTCTGTCAATTATTATCCGATTTTTTCAGGATAAATCTTATTGTATTTAGAATTAAATTACACAGGGAAAAACTTTTTTTTGCCCGGGTTCTGATAGCTAATTATGGGTTATTGGGGTAAGCTGATTTCAAATCTGGCTACCGTTTTTTTGGGTCAGCTCTAGTTTTCGAGATATAGCCTAAGGAAATTTGGAAAATAGGCTATTTTTGGCATATTTGTGAGTCCATATTTAGCAACACTGGTCTTGCATCCAAAAAGTGTATGACGATTTAAGGTATGCTGACTATGCTGATTCCAAAAATGCTCTTCCTTTTTTTGAGTCATCTTTAGTTTTTGAGATATCGCTAAAATAAAATTTAAAAAATTTCATTCATGCCCTTTTTAAATCTAAGCACGTTTATCACTGTGCCAGAATTTGAGAACACGATTTAGACTAAATAGGACACGCGGATTTCAAAAATGCTATTAGTTTTCTCATGCAAGTTTAAGTTTTAGAGTTATGAAGCATCGAAATAACTTATTTTTTTTAATTATACAATTGAAAAATTGTATCTTTTTATTAGCATTTACTTAGCAACCTTAGACATTTGCAAAGGGTTTTTGAACACATTTTGACCCTACTAAGAACAATTCTCGAAAACAAATCAAAATATGACATACATAAATATGAAGTCACTCAAACAAGTGGTTTGGCTGGAATGATGAGAACGATTTTTCGAAATTTATTTGCGTTATAACTCGAAAACTAGAGCTTTCAGAAATAAGTTAATACCAGTTTTGGAATCCTCGCATCCAATATAGTTAAGTTCGTGTTTAAAACTGAGGCTCTAAAATTATTGTTAGAAATTATAGCCTTGCAAAGTTGGTAAAAAACGAACGTTTTTGACTCTTTACCAGCGATTTGCTCGCGAACGAGAGCTGATGG
Organism: Pegoplata infirma; assembly: GCA_963921195.1. Lineage (NCBI taxonomy): Eukaryota > Metazoa > Arthropoda > Insecta > Diptera > Anthomyiidae > Pegoplata > Pegoplata infirma. Next base: position 85,372,760 of record OY992537.1, read on the forward strand.
AGCAAATTGGGAAACAGATTCGAAATCAGCACACCAAAGTCCATATAAATCAGTTGTCAAAGTTCAGGCAAATTGAAAAAGTTGCACTTTTGTCAACCTGTGTTATCTTTAAAAAAACGATATGTATAAAGGTTGTTAAATAAACTATAGCAGAAAAAAATCGATAAACTCGAAAAATTTTCAAAAAATAACAAACAAATTTGATTTTATCGAAAAAATCATTAGATATCTTTCTTTTACGTATTGGCCAATTCACACACATGGAAATCCCTATCCTTTTTCGATCCAAAACAGTTAAAAAATTTTAAATCGGTTGAAAATTTTCTGAATTACACAAGGTTTAGTGAGAAAAGTCCCAAAAAACATTTTTTGACAGTAACTATAAATTTTGAGGGTGATCTACTCGACAAGACAAAAAACCTATACTATGTCACATCAGAAGTATTTTTTCTCTGTAGCACAGTGTAATTTATTAAATTGGCTCTTTTTTTTTCCAATCCATAAATAATTTCAACAACTGATCTAATATATGTAAAAAGACTAATATGAGATTTTAATTCTAATTTAAAAAAAAAAAATATAGGTACATCTAACTTTTTTTGCAAATCGCGAAAAATCATTTTATAAGAGCAGCATCCCCTTAAAATGGCATACATTGCTTCATCTTTTAGTATAATATGTAAGCATGCCTAAAAACCTTATGTTTAAAATTTTAAGCAAAAAAGTTAATTATTGCAAAAGTTTTCTTAACAAAAACTGGTTTTAAAGTACATTCTTCTCTTAAAATCCCTAAAATTATGTTATATTTTTTTGTTTTGTTAGCCAAAAATATACAAATTTTGTTAAATTAAACCAGTTTTTGTTAAGAAAACTTTTGCAAATACAAACTTTTTTGCTTGAAATTTTAAACATAAGGTTTTTAGGCATGCTTACATATTATTCTAAGAGATGAAGCGATACATAACATTTTAAAGGGATGCTGCTATTATAAAAAAAATACTTTTCGCGATTTGCAAACAAAGTTAGATGTACCTAATTTATTTTTTTGCATAAATTAAAAGCACTTGATATTTTAATTCATAATGAAGAACATGAAAATGGCCTCGAACTGGAAAAAAATCTATTTGATTTCACAAATAAAAGGTCGATTTAATCACTTATTTTTATTATTTATCAAAATCTAACAAAATTAATTATTTTTAATTGTTTTATTTTAATAACTTATATATTTTATTTTTCTTTTTTTAGGTAAGACTGTTTTCTTGATCATATGACGTAAGTTGTTTTAAATTTGTCTGGTTTTTAGTTTTTAGTCCACCCTTATACAAATATATTGCATACTTTATTACGTTGTACTTGACATTCTTAAGTGCAGACGGAATGCCTAAATACTTACAAGGGAAGACTCCCCACCGTTACACACCGATTTACCTGAAACTTAAAAAATATGCAGGTATAAAAGATACGATTTTCTGGTATCAATGCTCCACTTTTTGCGGGTTTTCGTTTCCGATCATAGAAAAACGTGTAATAACGGACCATCCTAATATGCAGTGGGTGGCAGTACAATGGAGACTTTTCTGTAGTGCATGCAATTTCTTAAAGTCAATGTAAACAGTACTAAACGTTTTATTATACAACGAGTATTATTTTAAAAAAATGTTATTTAAGAAATTTATATAGCTTTAATTTAAGCTTGATAGCGTCCAGATTGAGTTAATAATAAATGTGCTACGAAGGTCGATTTGGAAAATTAAATTATTTATAGAAAATTTTTTGAATTTTTTTAAAAATATTTCTAAGTTGATTCAAATATTAAAAATTTAAAAAATGCTTTAGTCGTTTTTAGTCCGTGCTCATATAATTTCTCCAACAACCCAAACTTTTTTTAATACTGTAGAAGAAATCCGCACTTTTTATCTCCAATTCGTTTGATCACCAATTTTTTGTAAACATAGAAAATATGTTATTGTTTATTAATTTATGTGTATAGTAATGGGATATTCAAATAATTTAAACTTTTCTATGTTTACAAAAACTTGGTGGTCAAACGAATTAGAAGTGAAAAATGCGGATTTCTTCTACTGTATTTAAAAAATTAAATTTTTTGTTTTAGTTGTCGGAAAAATTATTTTGATCACTAAATAAAAATGACTGGATGAGTTCATAATTTTTAAATATTTGAACATGGAAAAACTCGATTCAGAAATAATTTTAAAAAATGTTCGACAAAATGTCTATAAATAATTTCATTTTCCAGTGCGACCCTCGTATCTCATTTAATATTTGCTTAATCTGTACACTTTTCAGCTTAAATTAAAGCTTTATAAATTACCTACATAACAGATTTTTTAAATACAGTCGAACCCGGTTATAACGCACTCCGTGGGACCAGTCAGAATAGTTCGTTATAAGCAAAGTTCGCTATAAGCGGGGTGTGTTTTATATCAACTTTATTTTTATTTTCAAAAAAATAGGTCCAAATTCATTTCACTTGATGCTTTTTTCATAAATAAACAACTTATCGAAAAGAAAACATTAAAAATATAAATAAATTCTTTCAAAATTATAATATTGACTAAAAATTTCTAATTTTTTGTGAGTTTGGTGATTCGTTATAACCGAGTTCGTTATAAAAGAAGTATTTTGTGTGAAAATTGATGCCAAAACGTCGGAACTTTAGAATTAGTCTTTTTTTTTTTTTAAATTATTGTTTCTGTAAAGACAGTCGAGCTCAGGCTCTAATTATAATTATGTATTATAATTTTTCGATTTGTTATATATGGTTTTTGAATTGAGAAAAGTGTGAAAGAAAAATTTAATTTTTCTAAAAATTTAAGACATCCTGGTTTGTTTCTTACTAGTTTCATATTATCCAGTTAGTCGTTATAACCGAGTTTGACTGTAATAACACTGTGCTAGTCGTAAAAATTTAACAAACTGGGCATCCTGTGGTAAGGCTAATTCGGGTACGCTGAATTCAATAATTTTTATGCATTTGAGATAGTTTTTAAATATAAATTTAGAAAATGCATTGATCTTTTTAGAGAAAAAAAAATTTTCGCAAAAAAAAAAATTCCCGCAAAAAAGACCGCGAAGTTTTTTTTCGAAAAATTTTGTGTCTGTAATGTATCGTATTCTACTCATTTTCATAAATTAATAGTAAAATAAAAAAAAATTAAAAAAAAAATTCGCGAAAAAAATTTGCGAAAAAAAATTTTTCGAATAAATTTTTTTTTTGTATATTCAATAGAGTTTAGATGATAAAAATTCAGCAATTGTCTTAATAATATAAAAAAATATTTTTTTTTTTTTACTTAAAAATAAAAAAAAAAATAATCGCGAATATCGCTAATACATATGCTAACTTTGAGAAAACTGATATTAGAATGGGATTTAGTGTACACGAACTAGCTTTACCAGATGGCTGTCGTAAATTCAAGTCAAACTAAAAATATTTGTATTTAACCAATTTTTTCACAAAAACAAAAATTTTCCGCGAACAAAAAATATATTTCGCGAAAAAAATCACGGTATTGCGGTTTGTTATGTTAGTTTAACAGACTTGAATGGTTTTAAATTTAAAAATGATCGAAAATGTTAAAAATATCGTTTTTATTGTACTTGAGGATCAAAATTTTAAATCGGAAAAATCGCGAATACGAGCGCTAACTTCGAAAAACGGCTAGCACCATTGAATTCAGCGTACTCGAATTATCTTTACCAGTATGTAAATTCGAGCACATTGTAATTGTTTTATAATAACGTTTAGCATTGTTAACTTTTTCTTTAACAAATTGCATCTACAATCGAAGTTTCCATTGCATTGTCACCAACTGCATATACTAGAGATGGGCGCGTGAATGACATTTGACTTACACTCAGTCACGCACACGACAAGATTTTTCCAATCACGCATTCTCACTCACACTCACTCACAATCACGTGAGTAAATTTAATACAACTCACGTGCGCTCACACAAGCGTCACTCAAACTCACGTTGACTCACACTTACGAAAGTCTTATTCATACAAAAAAAAAAAATAATTAAATCTTAAATATCTAACAAAATTATTAGAAATATTTTAGGTTAGGTTAGGGTGGCGGTGTCCGATTGACGACTCGCATAGACCTCTTGGTCCATAGCGGTACCACAAAACTTTTTTCCGCTAGCGGTGCAAGTTAAACACGTTCAAAGTCATTGCGAATCTTTTCAATATCCTAAGATCCATTTGCGTTATATCCTCCAAAGTAACGAAACTTATCTGACCGGTAATGGATCGGCGACTCCTTGCCACAGCTGGGCAGTGACAAAGTATGTGTTCCATCGTTTCATCTACTCCTGGTGAAGCGCATCTTTTACAACTAGCGTCTGAAGTAAGTCCAATATTCTTGGCATGGATGCCGATAAGACAATGACCAGTTATTATCCCAGTCAGAGCTCGGCATTCCCTTATCGTAAGTGATAGTAGATATTGAGTTTTCCCTTGATCATAAGTTGGCCACAAAGTTCTGCTGATTTTGCATGTTGTCAGTTCTCTCCACCTCCTGTTTGCCTTTGCAACATTGATGGAATTCCGTTTAAGTTTATAGTGTTGAAGTGGTGGTAAAACTGGCACCATGGTACCTAAACCATCAGCTCCAAGTTTTGCGAGTTCATCTGCCTTTTCATTTCCCTGTATTCCGTTGTGTCCTGGTACCCATAATAAATTAACCTGGTTGTGTAGACACAGCATCTGCAAGTTCTCGTAACTTGCAAAAGAAATATTATAAGTTTAGCGAAATTTATAATTTTTATTTTTTCGAACCGAAATTTAAAGTGTATTAAAATTTTTCAAAATTTGTGTACTTTTTTCGTCACGAAATGAAAATAAATCGCTCAAACTCACGCAAAAATATCGACTCACGTACCCACACTCCCTCAAAAATTTTACTCACGCACACTCACTCACGCATTTTTTTTACTCACACTCGCAATCACGTGAGTAAAATCAGTTTCAGTTACACTCACACGTAATTCACGTGAATCACGCACTAATCTGCTCATGTGCCCATCTCTAGTATATACCCGTAGTTAGTTTTGTACTACAAATATACAAAAATTTTTGTAATTTTTTTAATGGTTCCATCTTCCATTTTTTTTTTAATTCATAAAAAATATTTACGTAAATAAAAAGTTATTTACAGAATTCTCCTAAAATATTTATGTTAATAAAAAGTTACCGTTCAGTATTCTCAAGTATTTTGCACTATACACGCAAAAAAAAATCTGTGTCGGAGTGAGCAAAAATCTGGCATAATTTTACCAAGAATATGCTAAAACTACAACCGACGAAGTAGTTTTCGTAATTTAGCCAGAACACTTATGTAAAAAATTTTGAAGAAAATGCTAATGCTATATAAGCAAAAACTTGGTAAAATATACCAAAAGAAATATGGTGAAATATACCAAAACTATTAGAAAAGGTGCCTTAAAATAATGCTAAAAATTACCACATTTATGCTAAAATAAATTTTCTATAAAATTTTTGTAAAAATTTGTATATTTGTTGAATTTAAAATTTTCACAGAATAAATCCATATTAATATAATAAATATTGTGTAGGATTTTATTTACCACCGACCAATTGACCCTTTATGTACAATTTTCTCCAGTAACTGCTGCCTACGCTTTTTCTTGAAGTGAAGGATCCGCTATAGCTTCACGAATTTATTTAAAAGCATCCTGTAAAAATAGAAAATTATTACAAAACATAAATTTTTAATTTAAAAAACTAGTAAGCCCCATTGGTCTCTTGGTTAGAAGGAACACTTACTTTGTGATTCCATTTGTAACTCATCAAAACAGGTCTGGACTCCATTGGTTTTGCTATATAAATGAGTTTTTAGGTTTTAGTTTTATAACTAAAGGGAGGACTGGTGCCCACGCTCTTTATTCTAGTGAAGGATTCGCCATAGCTTCAAAAATTTATTTAGCAGTACCCTGTAAAAATAGAAAATTATTACCAAACACTAATTTTTAACTAAAAATCTATTAAACCTTATTGGTGTCTTTGGAATAGGGGTATACTCACTTTATCATTCCATTTGTAATTCATTGAAACAAACGTATGGGACTCCATTGGTTTTGCTAAATGAATGTTGTTTTAAGTTATGACAGCAAAATTAACTTTAGCATTTTTTTTATCTTACATTTATTTATCTTTTAAAAAACTAATTATTTATTTTTATTTATTAATTTATTTTAATTTTATTTATCAATTTCCTTTTTACGTTTTTATAACACAAAAAATAAACAAACAACGCACACAAAAATACAAAATGAAAATGGCGGTCTGCATTTGTTTTCGTTTTTGTTGTTGTTTTCTTTCGATAAATTTTTGTGCAAGTAATTTGCGTTATTGTGCAAGCTACTTGGTAATTTTACATAAAAAACTAATTATGTTACTTTCACATCGACAAGCATAATTTTAGCAAAAATTTGGTAAAAAATTTTTTTTGGTATGAAAAAAATTTTACCAAGTAGCATTGCTCAATCTGACACAGATTTTTTTTTGCGTGTAGTCTCTGGCGAAGTAATAATGTCAGTCTGATAATGTGAATGCACTATGTGTGACAAGTGTAAAAGGTAGAAAAAAAATGTTGTTATCAGTAATGACTTTTTTTTGGAAACCCAGTCAACATTTTTATAGGAATTTTTCAGATGTTTCCTGAGTAACATTTATTTTTTATATTTAAAATGTATGGCAACAAAAAAAAAATATTTTAACAAATTCATATTTTAATATATGTAGTTTCAGAAACTGCAATCAACTCTTATTTATTTTTACCTCTCCTCTGCATTCATTATTCACGCAAAAAAAAAATCTGTGTAAGATTGAGCAATCCTACTTGGTAAAACTTTTTTCATACCAAAAAAATTTTTTTACCAAATTTTTGCTAATATTATGCTTGTCGATGTTAAAGTAACATAATTCATTTTTTATGTAAAATAACCAAGTAGCTTGCTCAATAACGCAAATTACCTGCACAAAAATTTATCGAAAGAAAACAACAAAAAAACAAAACATTTTCATTTTGTATTTTTGTGTGCGTGCGTTGTTCGTTTATTTTTTGTGTTATAAAAACGTAAAAAGGAAATTGATATATAAAATAAAAATAAATTAATACATAAATAAAAATAAATAATTAGTTTTCTAAAAGATAATTAAATGTAAGATAAAAGAATGTTAAAGTTAATTTTGCTTTCATCACTTAAAACACCATTCAATAAGAAAAACCAATGGAGTCCCAGACGTATGTTGCGATGAATAACAAATGTAATGATAAAGTGAGTATACCCGCATTCCGAAGACACCAATAAGGTTTAATAGATTTTTAGTTAAAAATTAGTGTTTGGTAATAATTTTATATTTTTACAGGATACTGCTAAATAAATTTTTGAAGCTATGGAGAATCCTTCACTACAATAAAGAGCGTGGACACCAATCCTGCCTTTAGTTATAAAATTAAAACCTAAAAACCCAAAGCCAAGGGAGTCCATACCTGTTTTAATGAGTTACAAATGGAATGACAAAGTAAGTGTTCCTCCTTACCAAGAGACCAATGGCGTTAACCAATTTTTTAAATTAAAAATTTATGTTTTGTAATAATTTTCTATTTTTACAGGATGCTTTTAAATAAATTCGTGAAGCTATAGCGGATCCTTTACTTCAAGAAGAAGCGTAGGCAGCAGTCACTCGAGAAAATTGTACAAAAAGGGTCAGTTGGTCGGTGGTAAATTAAATCCTACACAACATTTAGTATATTAATATGGATTTATTCTGTGAAAATTTTAAATTCAACAAATATACAAATTTTTACAAAAATTTATTGAAAATTTATTTTAGCATAAATGTGGTAATTTTTAGCATTATTTTTAGTCGGCTTTTCAAAAAATTTTGGTATATTTCACCATTATTCTTTTGGTATATTTTACCAAGTTTTTGCTTAAATAGCATTAGCATTTTCTTCAAATTTTTTTACATAAGTGTTTTGGCTAAATTACGAAAACTGCTTCGTCGGTTGTAGTTTTAGCATATTTTTGGTAAAATTATGCCAGATTTTTGCTCACTCCGACACAAGTTTTTTTTTGCGTGTTGTATCCCATTCTTTGTTTAATGCAGCCTCTACGATTGTTTCTTGGGTTATTTCTTTTTATACAAGTGAATGAATATGCGTGCCATTAATATTGTAGAAAAATCAAATTCACTACAATGTCTAACAATAAATAAAGAACTAAAAACTGCTTAAAAGCTCACGTCGAGAATATCTGCATAATGATTGTCTGGAATTCAATTCATGGTAAATGTATTAATAAACATATGGGTGATCTTTATTTTGGCAAAACCTTAGCTATGGTAATTTATTACCAAATAATGTATATAATGGGCAAAATTATTAGAAATTGGAGATAGGGTATTAGTTTGTTTCAAAGAAATGTGAAGACTTAAAAATTAATGGGGGTCGGTCTTATAAATGACCCCTCAATAACGCACCATTGGAGCAGTAGAAATAACTTTAAGATTGTAAAATTACTATTAATTTTTTAAAAAAAATTTAAAAAATAGTAATAATCGTTATCCCACGAATTGAGAATTGATAGAAGTTTTACACAAAAAAATTTAAAAAAAATCGAAGAGTACAAACATTTTCAAAAATGAGATTTAAATTTTAAAACTTAAGAATCGCATACTAGAACGCTTTTAAGAATTTTTTGGGATTTTTTTTAAATACGTAAAAAAACAAAAATTAAAAAAAAAAAAATTTTAAATTTGGACCATTATTGAAGAAGTTATGAGTAAAAAAAGTTTGAGTAAAGGAACAAGGTTAGGTTAGGTTAATGAGGATGACGCCAATCCCAAAAAAAAATAAAAATTTTGTTTGGAATGACATCCATAGAGGTCAATTTTGGCCCATTATGATTCCTGCTATTGTTTCCTTCCTTCTCTCCATTCAATTTTGTTCTTACCGAAGAAAACGCATTTTTACGTTTCCAACTTTGACGCTTGTATGACTGACATGAGTAGCCAAGGGTTTATACCTCGAAGGTCCTGAATATCCTGAAAGACATAAGAACCTAAACATTTAAATCTTCTAAATGCTAATTCTGGGCATTCACATAAGAAATGGAAGCTGTCCTCGACAGATTCATTGCACCATCTGCAAGTATCGTCTGACATAACCTCGATTCTTACCATGTGTTTCGCGAGTTTATTATGGCCCGTGATAAGGTTTATTACTGATCTTACCTGGTTTCTGTCCATATCCAGAAGAATTTTGCTGGTACCTACCAATTTTTAAAAATTCGATATCTTTTGAACGGGTCATCAAACAAATCTGAAAATTTACCACGAAGGAGTTTTTGAAGGGTACTAAAAACTGTTAACAAATTGGGAAATCTAAAAAAAAAATTTCGAAGTGTCCGAAAATCCGAAAAGTACTTTTTGGAAATTAGGATTCTAAGGGGGTAAAAAATTGTACTTTGGTACTTTTTATATTTTCTTAAATAAAGGTCATGAAAACTTTAAATCAGGAATGTGGGATCTAACAACAAAAAAAAAATATGGAGAATTTATTTTATTTGAAATTTCGATTTTAAGGAGGAAAAAACGAGTATTTTGTTACTTTTTATATTTTCTGAAATAATGGTCCTGGAAACTTGGAATTTGAAATGTAGGGTCGTCTAGCGAAAAAACATTTACAAAAGAATAATTTTTGGAAATTCTGATTTCTAAGGAATAAAAACCTGTAATTTGGTACCTCTTTTTATTATTCCTGAATTTTAAAAGGGAATTATATATCCTAAAATAATGGTCCTATTAACTTGAAATTTGGAAAGCAGCATCCTCTAACGGGAAAAATTACCCAAAAAAGTACTTTTTGGAAATTCAGATTCCAATGGGGTAAAAAGCTGTACTTTAGTACTTTTTATATTTTCTTAAAATAAAAAAAAACTTAAAATTATTAATGAAGAATACAACAACAGAAAAAAACTCTGAAAAAAAAACTTTTTTTGGAAATTTCGATTCTAAGGAGTAAAAACGAGCAGCTTGGTACTTTTCATATTTTCTATAATTAGGGTTCTGGAAATTTGAAAATTGGAATACAGGATCATCTAGAGAACGGGCAATGAAATACAATTCGCATGCTAGTTATATATAATTTGAGAACATTATATATAATTATATAAATTGATAAAATTACCCGAGTAAAAAAGTTTTTTTATATAATTATATATAATTTGATAAAATTGTATATAAACTAAAGTTTTTAATTTTTGATTAAAGGCGTTTGGAAAACAAAAAAAAAAACTATAATAAAAACACATCTGAGCTTCAAAATACTGTTTTATTTATCCGGTAAAATTTTTTGGCGGTTCTTTGCTTAAAACATATTAACCCTTTAACTGTAATTTTAATAGGTCATTTTAGCCCTTTTTTAGAAACTAAACACAGAAGTCTACCAAAACATCCAAACTATTCTACAAATATTTTTATCATAAATTTCAATAGGGTCTATCATAGATCGAAAGTTTGAACGACAAGCGCAACATGATTAAAAATGAAAAAAATGAAAAGAATCATATTTTTCTACTCAAAAGTATATTTACACCGTTTTTTGTCGAGTTTTTTAACACTGCTTTGGTAAAATATATAACCAACATTAATTTTTTATATTTGTCCATGTTAAAGCATTGTGCGCATGTCTCACAAACTTTTAACCTTTGACAACCCCAAATGAAATTTTATGAGGAAAATATTTGTAGACAATTTAAACTCTTTAAACAGGGCTTAGCTTCTGGGTTTAGTTTTTGAAAAAGGACTCAAATGACCCCTTAAAATAACAATTAAAGGGTTAATATGTTCTATGAAAAGAACCACCATACAATTTCAGTGCAAATCAAACCGTTTTTTTGATGCTCAGATGTGTTTTTGTTATAGTTTTTTTTACCTTTTCCAAACGCCTTTGAGAAAAAACTTTAGTGGGCCATAAAAAAGAAATTTTAAATGACTTCGGAAAACTCTTTGGTGATTTTTTCTATTTGATATTTTACTTTCGTATGGCGTTGAAGATGTTGAGGCTTAAAGCGCTGGCCCAAAATTTGTTGCACAGTGTATTTTAAGTAAAATTTAAATTTAAATTGTTACAGAAATATGTACTAGAACATATCAAAAAAATCAAAGGGAAAATCTAAGGGAGGCGGGTTAAAAATTGTGTGATTTGGCATTGAATTGAGTCCTTCACCGATAGTTTAATGCGTTACATACGGAATGACAAAGTGAGTATACCGCCGTACCGTAAGTTGAGGGTATGAAAAATTTGTCATGTTCAAAAACTGAATGACAGAGAATTTAAGTAAAATATTAATTAAATTGGTAGTTGTTTTACAGATTTTTTAAAAGAGTTTTTCTTTTGAGTGCACTTAGAAGATTATTGTCAGTTACTACATGACGGTCATTTATGTAGTAAGTAGTATTTTGTTTATAGTTGTTTTGTTGTTTTCAACTACATTTCAACTACACCTAGAAAAGCTTTAAAAGTAACTATTTACGGTTATTCAAAAAGTTTTTAGTTAAAGTTGTTTTAAACGCTTTATCGTTTGTTTTTCAAGGAAAATAAAATATTAAATGATTTATACAGTTGTGAAAACAATAAACTACAAAAGTTACGGAAAAATATTTTTATCAGTTAAATTATTTGTGACTGATTATTCCGTTTAATCTTACAGAAGTACGGTTTTTGTAGTTTGTTATTCAAAAAATTTAATTTTTACTTCACAAAATAAAACAAGTGAGAGTGTTAAATTCGGCTATGCCGAATCTATGATACCTTCCAAATTGTTAGAATATATAAAAAAAATTCAGGGGCGGTTTTTTTTTGGGGGGCTGGTTGGGGGTTGTGGGGGATACCTTCCCCATTGCGAAAAATGTTAACTAATTTATTTATTATGCTTTTAGCACTTTAGTAATACCATTTTCTCATTATTTTAATGATTTTTTTAAATCCACGCCCACAAAAGGGGGCGGGCAGAAAGAAACTAAGTTTTTCAGCCCCTGGGTCTAAGTGTGGAAGCTAAAACTCCTTCTGACACAAAAAGGACTCATTTGTTTAACAAAAATGGCAAAAAAAGATGTAAAAATAGCGTTTTTAAGGGGTCTTTTTTAGTTCGCTAAGGGGGGACTTTTTCCCCCTGGTCCGATTTTGCCCATTTCCGAACTTAGCCGACCTATGAACATTATACATACTCTTGGCAATTTTCAGGAGCCTAGCTCTTTTATTTTGGTGTTTTATACAGACGGACGGACGGACATTCATAGAACGACTTAGAATCGATCATAGATCAATAATATATATACTTTATGGGGTCACCGACCGATATTTTTATGCGTTACAAACGGAATGACAAAGTGAGTATACCCCCATACTGTGGTTGGAGGGTATAAAAATGTAAACAGTTTAAATAACTGAAATATCGTTTGTTTTTACGGAATGTCTAGTCATTTATTAACGTTTAAAAATAACTTAAAAATTATGTTGTTTCAAATGAAATATGAGTAGTCCGTTTTTAAAAGGCAAAACGATTGTTTTAAAAGTTTTTTCAGTTGAATTTACTTACAAAATATTTTGAGTGTACTATTTGTTGTTATCAACTACAATTTTAGTTGTTTTTGTATGAAAAATCTCAAAAAAAAAAATGTAGTCGTTTTAAAAAATAAATACAAAAAACTACTACACTGTAGTAACAGCTGTTTTATGTAGTTGTTTAAATTATATACAAAAACTAGAAAACCGGACGTGTTGAACTAGTTGGAAGTGTCCGATGCAGCAGGAATTATTACCAAACAATTTTAACGATTTTTACGTCTTGGAGTTTTTTTGTTAAGAAAAAATTTCAAAAAATTTGAGTTACAGTAAAAACAACTGTTATTTGAAGTTGTTTTTACATTTTTTTGTAGTTGTTAATCAATAGTTAAAAACAACAACAATCTTTGGTTTATTTTACCGTAAAATGTAGTGGACACCTAAAGCACAACAATTACATTTGTTTTAACTGTCTTTTCTAGTGGAATCTACTGTCATAATCAGGGAAACCAAAAATATGCAGTATCATAAGGAATTTGTCCGTTTCAGAAGATTTTAAGAAATCTGGCATCGATTTGTTAGAGCATATTATTGCATATTTTAGGTTTTAAAGCATATTTTAGCATTTGAGCCTATTTTTAGAGCATTTTTTCCAATTTTTAGAGCATTTTTTTTTCAATTTTTATAGCATTTTTTTAATTTTTAGATAATTTTTTCAATTTTTAGAGTATTTTTTCAATTTTAGAGCATTTTTTTTAATTTTTTTATAACAACACATATTTTGAAATTTTTTTTCATTTTTGGATAATTTTTTTTTAATTTTTTGTAATTGAATTGAAATGTTTGTTTTGGTTTTGTTTTGCAGTCAAAACAACAAACTTTGTAAAATTACAAGAAAAGTTTGTGACTTTTTTGTTTGCTACCTCCTATTTGACGAGAATTCCTGGTGATTTTAAAAGCTTTTGACCAAAAAAATGTAAGCTCCGATCTAAATTTGTTTGTTAAAAAACAAGGAAATCTGTTACGTATTGGTAAAATGGGATTGCGAGACTTTCTAGTAATTTGACAAGGTTTTTGTTTGTGTGTGACGATTGATTCTCCTTTCTTGCCCTACACTTAGATCTAAAGACAACGTAGCTTCTTTAGATCTAAGTGTAGGGTGCAACCTTGTAGAAAATATTAAGGCAAATATTATTGTGGAACATATTCACCCTCTGACTCCCCCATATAACCGTATTTTTTTGGGTCTATTCTCTAACAAATTGTAAAAAAAACACCTAAAAAAAACAAAATAATTTTTTCAAGAGCATATTTTCACTGTTTTTAGAGCATATTTTCCGATTTTAACCCTGCTGTTAGGTTAGAAAAAACTTACGAATCTTAGGTTAGTGGACCATTTGGTCCATACTTCAATATTAAAACAAAATAACAATTTAATATTATATTTGTATATATTTTGGATCATTTCTACCTAAATTTATTTTTTTATGTTTAACTCAACGTTAGAGATAGGTGCGTGAGTGAATTTTGGCTCACGCTCACGCAAGAAATATTATAATCGCTCATGAATCACTCACTCGATTTTTTTCTTTATTTACGCTCACTTACTACTCACGTCAGTAAAACTAAAACAAAGTTACGCTCATGCGTGACTCACGTGATTCATAATTACGATCACCCCAATTCACGCAATATTCACTTACAAATTTACAATTTTAAGGAAATTTAAAAAAAAAGAATTTTCATATATTAGCAGACCGTTAATTTGATTTTGAACTGATTACAAAACGAAAAATAAAACTAAAACTATAAATAAAACTGAAAGCAATACAAAAAAATTATAGAGAAATGGCACTCACGAAAAAATTGGGCTCGATTTCTAATCACTCACACATAAAAGTTTTGGAATCAAACTCACTCAAGCATGATTCTCGTAATTAACTAAACTTTCGATCGAGCGTGAGTCACGCGTGATTCACGTGACCAGCACCCAACTCTACTCAACACAGCTAATGTAAAAATTTGTTGAGGGATTCCCTTTTTTCATTTTCTTTACTTTAGAAATTGTTTTGTATTATAATTCAACGAAAGGTATGTTAGTTTTGATTTTTCCTATAATTTATAATGGTTCATCTCATTAAGGTGGCGTGGATATTGCTGATCAAATAGTTGGTTCCTACAGCACAAAGCTCGCAACAAATCGATAGCCTAACATTGTATTTGCAAACATACTTGATATCCCAGCAAAACCTTAAACATGTTAACGGCTATGTAATGCATTACCATGTAATTCATAGCCAAAAAAACAAAAAATGTGCATTAATTTTCGCCTACCGCTTACCATAGGCATTCACTTTATTTATTTTTCATGATTATGTAAAACTCATGCATTACTTTTAGTGACATCCCAAACAAAAAGCATCAATCCAGTATTGGGTATTGTAAGGTTGCCTTATTCTATACTGGATTAATGATTTTTGTTTGGGATAAGACTCAAAGTAGTGCATGAGGTTTACATAATGCGTGAAAAATACAAAAAAGTTATGCCTTTGGTAAGCGATAGAGAAAAAAATAATATTTTTGATTTTTTTTGCTATGCATTACATGGTAATGCATTACATTACCGTGACCATTTAAAAGTTTTGCTGGAATACCCGCTTTGAATGCGTGCATCCTATTTTCTGAAATCGACGTTTAATGGGCTCCAGCTATCGAAATCGCAGGAGAAAATATACTATGGACCAAATGGTCCCTTAACCTAAGATACGTAATTTTTTATTTTTCTCAGTCCTGGTTTAAGTCAGAACCTAGATTTTTTGTAAATGACATTGTTTTATAAAAAGACCCCATGAGCAAAAAAACTAAGCCAGTATATATCACCGTTTAAAAGTTACAAAGGAAACAACCCAAAATTTGGACCAAATGGGCTTAACCTAACAGCAGGGTTAAGGGCATTTTTTTAGCGCATAAAACGTGTTTTTTAAAACATATTTTTGGTTTCCCTGGTCATAATTTTTTCAGTGTGTACTCTATTACTGATTTTTTAATTAAGTTTATTATACTTATAGCGTTTTATAAAGTCTTTTGTAAATTTAATTAAAAATTGTGACCAAATAAGTTTATTTTTGCAAAACTTGCAAATTTGAAAGTAATATATTATGTATGAAAGCAAAAAAAGAAAACACAAAAAGAAATGGAATTAAAACATGGAATTTTAAATTAACAGGTATCAAAAAATATACATCGCCAAGAAACATGATTGGTTTATAGCACGAGGTGACCAAATTTTTTGTGTGAGCAATTATAAAGTAAAGAACACTTTGAGTCTACAAAAATTTCATGTAAAACATTGAACAGCTTTTGTTATTAAATTAAAACCAGCAACACCTTTTATATCTTTTCTCTATCATAAGTAAATCTAATTTTCATAACAATTGTTATGCAGCTCTTAATAAAATTTTTCATACAAAAAAATGTATACATGGTAACCTTGTTCAAATTTAAGTATTCTGTAGTTCGAGTGTAAAACGAAAATGCAAAATATTCCTATAAATATGTATGAATAAATATATTGGTCTGGCCACAATAGAATGAATTTACAGCACAAAACAAAAAAAAAAAGCAGCAGCAACAATTTCATCTATTATTACATTGCGTGCAATTTTTTGGCTTGTATCCTGCGGTCATTCATCGGTGACAACAAATGAACCACAAAAAAAACAAAATTGTTTAAAGAACACCCGAAAAAAACCAAATACATACTGCTGAAATAACAGACAGAACATTTAAAAACAGTAAAAGTAAGGAACTGAAAAAACAGACATTTTTTAAACAATATTTTCAGGCATAAATAGAACAAAAACAAGTAAGAAATTTATAGTGGATTATGACCGACTATAAAACATCCTATAGTGCACAGTGGCTTATTATCGATTTTTTTTTGGGAAATAAATCGGCCATTCAATAAATACTGGACCGATTGCAGTTAAATTTTTACCAGTAAAAGCTACCGTAACTTCGAGCTTAAGGTTGCACAGTGAACTCACCTGTCCAATAGGGGCACCTACAGGAGCCCTGAAGTAGGATTTTTTTTTATAAAGCGCTTGTTAATGCCTAAAATACACATGCTTGAAGTGGTTATTATCTATTTTACTTTCTGATTTATCGCTATTTGAATGGAAATATTTTAATTTTTTCCCGTTTCTGGTCCAGTTTTTCGGGAATACCTTTTTCACATAAAGTCCGATTTTTGTCAAACCTAAAGTTTTAGTTAACTAGATAGTCTTGCCACATTATAAGACCATAAACCAATAAAATATCTGATTTTTTAAGAAGATACACTAATTTGAAGTTGAAAAAAAAAAATTGCGATTATAGTCCATAAAGCAGGACACATGTTCCATTGCATGGAAAACGACAAATGTGTCATATGCACTAGTGTAGCAAACAGCACATTTTACTTAGTACTTTTTTATAAAAAATAGTACCTTTTTAGAAAAAATAATACTTTTTTGGTAAAATGTACTTTTTTGGTAAAAAGTACTTTTTTGTTAAAAAGAATTTTTTTTAGAAAATTATTATATCACGTTTTTTTCTTAAAGGTGCTATAGTACTTTTCTAAAAAAGTACAATTTTACCAAAAAAGTGTTACTTTATCTAAAAAAAATGTTTTTTTTTTTTAAAAAAGGTTTTTTTTCTATTTTTCCTAAAAAAGAACAATTTCAGAATTTTTCTTTTTTTTGAAATAGTAACACTTTTTTGTTAAATAGTACTTTTTTAAGAAAATTATTTCAGCACATTATACTTTATTGTCTTAAAGGTGCTATAGTACTTTCATAAAAAAGTACAACATTACCAAAAAAGTGTTAATTTATCTAAAAAAAATGTTTTTTTTCTAAAAAAGTATTTTTTTTTTCTATTTTTCTTAAAAAAGAAATTTTTTTTTTTTAAATTAATATTTTTTCTAAAAAAGTATCCTTTTTCTCAAAAGCTACTATTTTTTTTAAAAAATACTAATTTTCTATTTTGAGGATGTTTATTCTAGCTCGAGGTCATTATTTTCTTTACTAATTAAAACCATTATATTAAATTACAATTTTTTCTAAAAAAAGTATAGTTTTTCTCAAAAGCTACTATTTTTTCTAAAAAAGTACTAATTTTCTATTTTGAGGATGTTTATTCTGGCTCGTGGTCATTATTTTCTCTACTAATTAAAACCATGATATTCTCATAGCATAATTTGCAAGAAAATTATTTTTTTTTTGTTTTAAATTTATTTATGTTGGTCATTTTTGCAAGACTTAATCGACACGTGTTTCGGAATTTGTCAGATTCCATTGTCAAGATTATTTAGCAAAAATAATGGCAGATAAAAACAAGTATAAAAGTTAAATTCGACTCCGCCGAATCTATGAATACCCTCCACAATGCATTTTTTTAAAGGGTAGTATATTTTTTAACGTGAAAAAATTAACAATTTTGATTAGAAATATTTTATTTTGAGTAAAAACTCTTTTTTTTCATTTTTTTTTTTTAAAGAAAAATTACTATTTTTTTTTTTTAGTGTAAAATTTTTTCGAGTGTAATGTTTTTTTTACTGTAAAAATATTTCTAAGTGAATGCACGTACGTACGTACACAAAATATTGTCATTTTCGTAAAAAAAAAACTAAATTTTTTTTTGAGTGTAAAATTTTTTTTGAGTGTAAAATTTTTTTGAGTATAAAATATTTTTCGAGTGTAATTTTTAAGTTACCAATGCTTTTAAAACTAAACAAGTTTAAAAAGCATTGCTTTAAAATTAAACAAGTTTGAAAAGCATTGTTTAGTTACCACCAATGCTTTTAAAACTTGTTAAAACACATGGCATTTTAGATGAAATTAATCTGAAATTCAGGGTTTTGCTTATAACTTTTGAACCACTGGACCGATTGAGCTGAAATTTAATACCAAACAGACTCGGGGAACGGTAAAGAAACATGCCAAGCTTCAGTAGTCTCATTATTGTCTTTAGAAAGTTATCGTGTTTTTTATCTCGTAAATTCGCGAAACACCCTTGCCGAAATTTAATCTTTTGCTCATAACTTTTGAACCACTGGACCGATTTGGCTGGATTGCAATACCAACCTGACCAGGTAAATGACAAACATATATGCCAAACTTCAGGAGCCTCTGTAAAGTCTTTCAAAAGTTAGCGTGTTTTCTACGGACGGACAGACAGACAGACAGACAGACAGACAGACAGACGGACGGACGGACGGACATCGCTAGATCGACTTAAAATCGATCGAGGATCTTAAATATATATACTTTATGGGGTCCTAGACCAATATTTCGAGGTGTTACAAACGGAATGACAAACTTATATATACCCTCTATCACTAGCAGTGGCGGGTACAGCTTTTGGGGTTGGGGGGGGAAATTTTTTTTTTTACTTCGAAAAAAAAAAATTATCAATTTACCGCTGTCGGACAAGCAAAAACAGGGATACTTATTTTTTTTGCAAAAAAGTGATGGCAGAGCTATAAAATAAAGCTTTAAAATCAAATAAAAATCGGCTGCAGAACACTTGCAGGCGAGTTTTCAATTAAACATCAACAAATTTCTTAATGAAAAATTTCTTAGAATCTGAGACTTTTTTCCTATAGAAAAATGTTCGGATTCTAAGAACTTTTTTCCACAGAAAAAGTCTCAGATTCTTAAACTTCTTACTATTGAAAAAGCTTCATACTCTAAAGCATTTTTGAGAATTTTTCCTACAGAAAATGTTACAGATTCTTAAATAAAAAAAGTTTCATAGAAAAATTTCTAGATTCTAAGAACTTTTTAACACAAAAAGTCTCAGATTCTGCGAACTTTTTTTCAATATAAAAAGTCTTAGCTTCTGATACCCTTTGTCCTGCAGAAAAATTCTCATACTCTGATGCTTTTTTTCCGAGACCTTTTTTCTTATAGAAAAAGTCTCGGACTCTAAGTCTTTTTTCCTACAGAAAAAGTCTGAGATTCTGAGACCCATTCCTATAGAAATTCTAAGATTCTGAGACGTTTTTCCCATAAGAAAGTCTTAAGTTCTAAGATCTTTTTCTTATATAGAAAAAGCTTAAGATTTTGGCACATTGCCTAAAGAAAAAGTCTGAGATTCGGAGACTTTTTTTCTATAGAATAAGTATCAAAGTCTCCTATAGAAAAAGGTCTAAGATTTTAAGACATTTTTCCTGTCGAAAAATTCTCAGATTCTGCAACTTTCACCCAATCGAATAAGTTTCAGCTTCTGAGACTTTTTTTCAACAGACAACGTCTCAGATTTTGAGACTTTTTCCATTCAAAAATGTCTAAGATACTGAGACTTTTTTTCCTATAAAATTAGTCTTAAATTTAGAGATTCTGAGACCTTTTTTCAGCAGAAAAAGTCTCAGATTCTTAGCCCTTTGCCTATCGAAAAAGTCTCAGATTTTGAGACCTTTTTGCTTTTGAAAAAGCCTCATATTCTGAGACCTTTTTCCTATAAAAAAAAGTCTCAAATTCAGAGACTTTGCGACCTTTTTCCTATAGCAAAAATCTCAGATATTGCGACCTTTTCCTGTAAATAAGCCTAAAATTCTGAGACGTGTTTTCCATTTTTTCTATAAAAAATTCTCAGATTCAGGAACATTTTTCCTATACAAAAAGTCTCAGATTCTGAGACATTTTTCCTGTAGAAAAAGTCTCAGATTCTGAGACATTTTTTATTTGAAAAAATATTTTGATATTTTTCCTATAGAAAAAGTCTTAGATTCTGATACATTTTTTCCATAGAAAAAGTTTAAGATTTTGAAACATTTTTCCTATAGAAAAAGTCTCAGATTCTGAGAAATTTTTCCTAAAGAAAAAGTCTATGATTCTGAGAAATTTTTCCTATAGAAAAAGTCTCAAATTCTGAGAAATTTTTCCCATAGACAAAATCTCAGATTCTCAGATTTTTCCTTTAGAAAGTCTCAGATTCTGAGAGATTTTTCCCATAGAAATAGTCTTAGATTCTGAGACATTTTTCCTAAAGAAAAATTCTCAGATTCTGAAACATTTTTCCAGATTCTGAGATAATTTTACTATAGAAAAAGCTTCGGTTTCTGAGACACTTTTCCCATAGAAAAAGTCACAGATTCTGCGAAATTGTTCATATACAGTAAGTCTCAGACTCTGAGACATTTTTCCTATTTTTTCCCAGATTTTTTCTATTTTTTTTAATAACAAAACTGTCACGTTCAATTTTCAACAACAATTTTCCCATAGAAAATTTCTTTTCGCAATAAGGACTTCCAGAATGACAGATATTTTTTCACAAAAAATTTTCAGATTTAGTCACATTTTTTCCTTTACAAATTTTTAGGTTTTCCCTATTAAAATTTTTATATTTTCTCTATAAACATTTTTAGATTTTCCCTATCAAAATTTTTAGATTTTCCCTATAAAAATTTTTTAGATTTTTCTTTTTAAAATATTCAAATTTTTTTGATGAAAAATTTTAGGATTTCAAAATTTTTTTCCTGTGGAAAATTTTTTAGAAAATTTTTTCCTTTTTACTTTTTCTTTCTTTTCCTTTTTTTCTTTCTTTTCTCTTTCTTTTTCCTTGTTTTTTCTTTCTTTTCCTTTTTTTTTTAAAATTTGGTCTGGGGAGGGAAATTTCCCCTTTTTCCCCCCCCTTGTACCCGCGCATGATCACTAGAGTGGAGGGTATAAAAAAAACAGGTAGCTCTTATTTTTCTCCCCTCATTCCCATATGCAAGTTTCAGGACAATCCGCGGGTTCCCTCTGACAGACCTTCCTTGTGAGTAGAAAAAATATGTTTGTGAGTGTGCGTAATTGGAAAATTCCTGTTATGAGCGTGAGTGAGTGTGAGTCAAAAGTCACTCACGCGCTGATCTCTAGTAACTACTACCCAAAATGTCTCATTTTTGTGCAAGTTTGAGCATGATAGGAAGACTTCGGTTTCAGGTTTCAAAATTGCTGTCACTTGAGGTATTTTCTCCAATACACTTTATGGGGTCCTTGATCATTATTTCGAGGTGTAACAAACGGAATAATGTACTAACATATACCCCCTTTCACCAATGGTTAGTGAAGGGTATAAAAAAATATCGCCACAAAAAAAGTTATGATATAAAAATATATAAATGGTTTATAAAGAAGAGAGAAAATGGCGGAAAAAAATAAGATAAATAAATTGCAAAACAAGAATGAAATAAATTTCATAAAGCCTGGTATTGTCAAAAGTAATATTGGAAGTGCAGAAAGAATTTTTTGTTTATATTTTGTTTTAGTGTTTTAAATAAATTGCCTGAATGCCGTTTGGTCTGCCAACAGTAATTTATGAGATTGTAATAAGAAAAGTTTATTCCTTTTTTCTTTTTTCTTTGAGGTTTGTTATTTCAGGAGTTGTTGTATAACTTTCCCTAGTTTAACAAGGGAATTTTTTGAAGGTTTTCTACTCAAGAATATGATGAAAGATTTTTCTGTGCGCTTAGTTCATTTTTAATTTTCCAATTTTCTTTTCTAAAATTTGTTGACTGTTGTAATCGGGGGATACGTGTAGAGAGTTTTTTTTTTTAGAATAATTCCAAAAGATGTGATGATAAAAATGTATTTAAATTAAAAACAAGTTGTTGTTAGGAACATGGTTGGGTTATCTAAATCGTATCAGGCGTTTAGATATTAAGAAAAATCTACTTCATGGTAATCTTTAATAAGTCTCGTCTTATGTAATGCAAAGAGACAATATCGCTTAGGTAACTTTTGAACGACCTGAGTCCTTCTGAGACAAGTTCACACAGGGCAAACCAGAGAAGAATGCAGTACATCTAAATCAACCGTAATGCACCCAAAGAAAAATGCTTCATCATATTGATGATACGGTTCCATCACTTGCTGTCATCCATTTTGATGCCAAATTTCTTCATATTGATGAAGCTTTTCTTCAATATGATGAAAAATGTCATCGAAATTGAAAAAACAAGTGATGACACATTTCATCATATCATCAAAAAGTGTAATGCAACCGTAATGCACCCAAAGAAAAATGCTTCATCATATTGATGATACGATTCCATCACTTGCTGTCATCAATTTTGATGATAAATTTCTTCATATTGATGAAGCTTTTCTTCAATATGATGAAAAATGTCATCGAAATTGAAAAAAACAAGTGATGACACATTTCATCATATCATCAAAAAGTGTCATCAATATGCCTTTTAAATGTTTTTTTTTTTTTAATAATTAAAATATTAAAATAAATAAAACTATTATATAAATATATTAAAAAAATACAAAACAATAAAAAAAAATAAAAAAAATCATGCCCTGGCTGGGACTTGAACCCACAGGTCCCCAGCTATAGTATTTATTGTCGACGCATTAGCTAGTTCACCTATCTATAGATGAAAATCTTGCACCACTACTTAGTTAGATAACGTTAAACGTTTGCTAATGTGTATATATATGTAAAGACTCAAGATTTTTTGTTATATACATACATACACATTTGCTTATGGGGGTTTGTAGACACACACATTTTATTATTGTACAATATCCCTCTCTTTCCCTCTCACAGCTTTTAGCAGAGCATAGTTACCACAGTACATGAGTAGTAGTATCACAGAGTTGCATCTGATGGTTGTAAGTATTAGTGACAGCACACGGTGTAACTTTTGACGTTTCATACAAAACGTAAACAAACATCATAAATACATACACAAAAGCTCACACGTACAGGCACACATATACTAGGCAGCGATGATCATTCTGTACTAAAAACCATACCACCATATTGGAAAGTACGCAATTAGCACCAGTATTTGCATACTAGTCTGTACTGTGATAGTTACACACAAATTTTAGCGTTAAATTTAGCACACAACAAACAAAACGGCATTTGATTGTTATTATTTGTTGAATCTCTGTAGACAAGTGGGTAGAGGCTAAGCCCAACAAACAAGGGGTCCGGCATTCAAATCTTGGTGGATACGAAAAAAAGATTTAAGTTTTTAAAAATTAGAAAATAACAAACAATTATAAGTAAATAAAAATAAATTAAATAAAATCAAATAACAAAAACAAAATTTATTTTTTTATTTTTATTCTTATTTTTCAAATAAAAAAATGTTATTGGTGACACCGCTTCATCATATTGATGACAAGTTACATTGGACGAAAAATGATGTAACATTTCATCATATTGATGTAACTTTTCATCAATATGAAGAAGCTTTTTCTTTGAGTGTGTAGGGTAGTCCTGGGAAATTAAAAAAATTTTAGAATCGATTTTAGTAATTTTTGTAATGGTCTCATCAGATTTAATTGAACGCTGGCACATAGAAATTCATCGCTGTAGTTACTTGTGAGTGAAGGATATAAAAATATCCAACTTCTACATTAACAAAATACTAATTGTGTGCTAGTATAGACGCCATTATCGTATTAAAAGCTCTAGAATAAGGTACAGTAATATTTAAATAACTATTAACAATTGCGGTAGTATTAGTAATTTATCAGATAATTATTTTTTTTTTTTTTAATACAAACATTTTTATAACACTGGCAAGATAAACTTTTGTATTGAAAACCTCAAAACTGTTTTACACTTTCATTGCAACAATCATTCAATATTGAACGAACAATCTTTTTTATGTAAGCTGTAATCATTTGTTTTGTGGTTGATTTGTTCCTAATAGGAAATTTAGAAATCTCAATAAGATGTCATACAAATTAGGATTCAGCATATCAACGATATATTAAATTAAAACCCACACTCAAAAAAAACTTGTAAAACGTCAAGAAAATTTTGTAACTTTTATTTTTGCTACCTCCTATTTAACAACAATTCCTTGTGATTTTACAGGCTTTTTACCAATAATTTTGTAATTTTATAAGCTTTTCCCCAATAAAATTGTAAATTTATATATTTTTTGACGCGATAAAACTTAAAAGAGGTCTCGTGACTTTACTAGATTTTTTGCTTTCTTCTATTTACGAAAATTACTATTAAAAATGACGAGGTCTTTCGTAATTTTACAAGATTTTTACCAATAAAATTGTAAATTTACCAAGTACAATGAAACTTACAAGGAAATCTCGTGAATTTACTCGATTTCTTTTTGTAAAAAAACCTTGGAAATTTGTAAAATTACAAAAAAAAATGTAAAATTACAAAAAAAAAATGTAAATTTCTATCGAAAAATTTTTGTTAAAAAACAAGGACAATTGTCAAATATAGGTAAAATGGAATAGCAAGTATTAATTTTAAATATATTATGTAAGAAATTTATAAAGCTTTAATTTAAGCTTGATACCGTCCAGATTGAGTGAATAATAAATGTGCTACGAGGGTCGATCTGGAAAATGAAATTATTTATAGATTTTTTTCAGAACATTTTTTAAAAATATTTCTAACAATAAGTCGAATTTTGCCAAGTTCAAACATTACACATTTAAAAGAAGATCAATTAGTTTTTATTCAGTGATCAAATAATTTTTCCAACAACCCAAACAAACAGTGAATTTTTTTTAAGTACCGTGGAAAAAATCTACATTTTTTGACCTCCAATTCTTTTGACCACCAATTTTTTGTAAACAAACAAAAGATGTTTTTGTTTATTAGGTTACGTTTTTCTTTGTTTACAAAAAATTGGTGGTCAAAAGAATTGGAGGTCAAAAAATGTTTATTTTTTCTTCTGTACTTAGAAAAATTCACTGCTTATTTTCATGAAGAATATTGCAATGTACGAAAAGAAGTAAATAGGAAAATAAAAAGAGCAAAATCGGACTATTACCCCACACGGTTCTCATCCGCCGCTGGTTCAAAACAAACTTGGAGAGAAATACGTGAAATTGGTCTAATTCGTCTACTGTGGATACATCTAATATAAATTTGGAAATGGTCAATGAGAAATTCACAAATCTTCCTAATGTTTCCTCAAATTTATCGTTCTATGATTTAAATCAGAATACAAGTTATTCCGATAATACTTTCAGTTTTGATTGTGTAAATGAAAATGATGTACTGTCTAGCTGTCTTACTATTAAATCAAATGCTGTCGGTTTGGATGAGATTCACCCAAAATTTTTGAAAATGATTATTCTGCTAATTTTACCTCATATAACTTATATTTTTAATAATATAATAACAAAGAATGTTTATCCACAAAGCTGGAAGTATGCAAAAATAATACCAGTACCTAAAACAAACAATGACTATCGCCCAATTGCTATACTTCCTTATTTATCAAAAGGTTTTGAAAGATTAGTGCATAATCAAATAAGCAAATATGTCAATGAAAATAACCTACTTACATAAAGGCAATCAGGATTTCGACCTGGGCATAGTTGTATTACCGCCCTAATTGATGTTTCTGAAGATATACGTAGAAGTATTGATGATGGAAAAGTCTCGTTCCTTGTTCTTTTAGATCACTCGAAGGCATTTGATATGGTAGATCATGAAGTTCTCTGCTTGAAGTTACGTAGAATGTTAAATTTTTCTACTGCCTCTGTCTCTTTGATGTCTTCTTACTTGACCAATCGTAAGCAGTCAGTGTTTTTAAATAATAAAACCTCACAAATGCTACCAGTCTCAAAGGGTGTACCGCAAGGATCAATTCTCGGACCGTTACTGTTTGCTATTTACGTCAATGATCTACCTACTCAATTACAACACTGCAATGCACATTTGTATGCGGACGATGTCCAACTTTATCTTAGTAGTAGCATAAATAACATAGCTGACAGTGTTGAAAAATTAAATATGGAGCTAAATCGTATTCATGTTTGGGCCAATACAAATGGTTTGTGTCTTAACCCACAGAAATCAAAGTGTCTTATAATAACTAAGAAAACAATGAAGTTACCTTTTGAACCGATGATAATGCTTGACACTCAGAAAATTGATATTGTAACTTCCGCTAAAAACCTTGGTATTATATTCAATAACACACTTACGTGGTCAGACCACATTAATTCTGCAGCTGGGAAGACTTACGCCAAGCTAAGGACTCTATGGAACACTCAACATATAACCGCACTTAATATACGTATTTTGCTGGCAAAAACATATCTTATGCCAACATTGTTATACGGCTGTGAAATATATGCAAGTTGTGATTCTGCCAGCCATAAAAAACTTACAAATACATACAATGCAGTTTTGAGATATGTGTTTAACCTGAGGAAATATGACCGGATTTCAGAATATGTCACAAAGCTCTACAATGTCACATTATTAAACCTACTGAATATAAGAACCTTAATGCTTCTACACAAAATTATTTTTACCTTTAAACCAATCTAAGTATCTGTTTGATAGAATCTTATTTACACAAACAAGAAGGTCAAATGACATTATTCATATACGATATCGAACTTTAGTATCTGAGTGGCAATTTTATGTTCATGCAATCCGTCTTTGGAACTCGTTACTGCCGACCACATAGTTTATATGCAACGCACAGCACTTTAAAAACGAATTATTTAATCATTATAGATGATTTCACTGCAAAAATTAAATTATTTGCTTAAATTAAATTATTTGCTTAAATTAAATTATTTGCTTAAATTATTAAATTATTTGCTCCAATTAAATGTTTTTATTTAAAAATTTTTATAATTTTTTTTTGTAATTCTGTTTTATGTAACATTTCCCCCCCTCCCCCCCCCCCCCAACATACTGTTAGATATTAAATTAATACTTTATAATATACATCATGTTCCTATACATTTTAAAAATCCTTTACTGTAATTATAAGATTTTATATCTTGTTGTATTGGAAATCAAATAAATAAATAAAAAAAAAATAAAATTATTATATAAAAGTTTCCAATGTATTGTCGCCCACTGTATATGGGGCATTCCAAGCCAAATCACTCACTTTTAGACCCGACCCCTTTCGATTTATTTTATTTTTAGATATGTTTTAGTACTTTTTAAATGCAACTTGGACACCAATTTTCAGCCTTTTATTTCAAGATGGTGTTGAGTAATCAATTTTTCAAAATGGCGATTTTCTCAAAAAAATTAAAAAAATGAAATTTTTAGTTAATTTTGACCATTAAAAAATATAGATATTTTAAAAAAAGTTGGACAACGTTTTGTTGGTATTTAAATGTAGTTTTAGAAAAAAAATATGAAAAAATTATTCGAAGTAATTTTCACATATTTTTTGACGTTTAAAAATTAAAATCGACTTTTTGGAAAAGTCCGAAACCTTCGATTTTTTTGTAAAAAACTAAAAAAATTCTACTCTAAATTACGCAACTTTTAAGCCATAATTCGAGATGTGATCACAATTCTTTCTATTTTTTTTTAAATTTTAAAAATTGCACCTTTTATTTTTTGGCTCTGATTTATTTTATATGGTGCTCCAAAAAAAATAAATTGGTAGATATTGGCTCTACCTTATCCTAGATATATTTATTTCGAGTTAAAAATACGTCTCACAAAAATTTAGAACGATCGGAAAGGGGTAAGGCGTTTAGCATGGTCCTTGAAGTTTAAAAAACGGATTACAAGGAAAAATATGATTTTTTTCTGTTTTCGCAATATTTTTGGTATTTTAAGTAAGTTTTATTTCAAGCAATTACAGAATTATGATGTAGAGTAAAATGCCTTTCTAATAAGGTACTAAAAACTAAAATCGGTTGAAAATCAGCCAAGTTATTAGAACTTTCCCAGGCATCTAAATTTCAACTTTGAATTTTTTTGAGAAAATCGCCATTTTGAAAAATTGATTACTCAACACCATCTTGAAATAAAAGGCTGAAAATTAGTGTCCAGGTTGCATTTAATAAGTACTAAAACATATCCAAAAATAAAATAAATCGAAAGGGGTCGGGTCTAAAAGTGAGTGATTTGGCTTGGAATGCCCCATATACAGTGTGTATAAAATGTTATTAAAAAAATAAAAATTATCTAAAAAATTCAATAATTGCTTTAATACAAAAAAAAAAAAATATCATAAAAAATTATTAAATTAAAATAAATGTTTCTGAGTGAATGCACGTACTAGGGATGCCAATCGGGATTGACATTTAAAAACCCCGGGATTCGGGATTTTAAAATCCTAATACCGGGATCCCGGGATTTTTCGGAACTTCGGTATTTTTCGGGATCCCGGGATTTTTCGGGATTTCGCGATTTATTAAAATTAAGCTTTTTTACGTTATATTTTTTATACTTTTTTTTTTAATAATTAAATATTCAATTAATTCATAACCAATGAATAATTATCGTAAAGTTTTACATATTTAGCACCAAAAAACTGAAAATTTTGTAACAACTATGACGAATTTGAATAGATTCGAGCGATGTCCGTCTGCGAAAGACGAAATGCAGTCGAATTCAAAAGATTAGAAAATACATTTTTTCGGGTCGGCCTCTTTTGTAGACGTGGATATAAAATATTTGTTTAAATAATGATAAAATTATATTAATAAATGTGTTACAATTTCTCACGAGAGGAAAGTGTCCCCAAATTTTCTCTGCCGATACAAAATTTGTATTAATTGTCCTATTGGTATGCGAATCGAATTTTAACAGTTTCCTTCCCTTTGCGATAAATGTTTACAAATGCATTATTACGCTTAAATAACAGAATTTTTTCATTATTTATATTATTTTTTATATCCAGGCCCACAAAAAGGGCGGGGGGGGGGGGGGGAGATAAATTACAATTTCTGGCTAGTTGAAACTTAAAAATGTGTTATTTGCTTAACAAAAGTACAAATTCGTAAACCAATTTGGGTTTCAGAGGCAGTTTTGCTTCTTCAATAGGGTCATTTTTCTCTCATTCGCTTTTACTCATTTACGAACCAAAACTGTTAAAAAGAAACTTTACAGATGGATTACTCAAGGCTGTCTTATAAACTAAACTCGCGGAAAATTTAGCTGCTTCTTAAAAATTTGGGCATATGCATAAATCGGCAGCTAACTCTTTATTAGGATGAAGAAAATGTTACTTTATTCGAATTTCAAAATCGTCGGGGTCGGAAAAGTTGCCTTTTTGGGTCAATATTTATAAAAAAAATATTGGATCTGTAGGGTTCTTTTTAGATATGAAAATCGGAAAGTTTCAAACAAAGTAAAAAATGTTTCTCTTTGTTTTCCCATTTTCAAGTCAAAAAAGGAAACCAAAGACATTGCCTTGCAGGTATAATATTGACCCTAAAAGGCATCAATTCTGACTCCAACGATTTTTAAATTCGAAAAAAAAGGAAAATTTGCTCCACCCTTCTGTATATTAAGTAAAACGCCTTAAAAATTAAATTGTACTCCAAAAGAGAGAATTCACGCCAAACATGCCTCATTTCAAAAAAATTTCAAAAACCTTTCAAATGATATCCATTTGGTCACAATCGGACAACAACCACTGAAGAAGTAATCAATTTCGATTACAAAATTTGGAAAAAAATCATGAAATCTCGGGACTTGTCAATCCCGGGATTCAAAATAATAAATCTCGGGATTCGGGATATGTCAATCCCGAAAAATCCCGGGATTTCAGTATTCGGGATTTCCCGTTTGGCATCCCTAGCACGTACGTATGTACACAAAATATTGACATTTTTGTAAAAAAAAAACTAATTTTTTTTTTTGAGTGTAAAATTTTTTTTTGAGTGCAAAATTTTTTTCGAGTGTAATTTTGAAGTTATGCTTTTAAAACTAAACATGTTTAAAAAGCATTGCTTTTAAACTGAACAAGTATGAAAAGCATTGCTAAGTTACCCACCAATGCTTTTAAAACTTATTTAACACGTGGCATTTAAGATGAACCCAATCTGAAATTCGGGGTTTTGCTTATAACTTTTTAAACACTGGACCGATTGAGCTGAAATTCTATACCAAACAGACATGGGGAACGGGAAAGACACAAGCCATGTTTCAGCGGTCTCATTATTGTCTTTTGAAAGTTATCGTGATTTTTATCTTGTAAATTAACGAAAAACCCTTGCCGAAATTTACTCTTTTGCTCATAACTGCAATACCAACCTGAATATACGCCAAACTTCAGTAGCCTTTGCCTCTAGTTCCTCAAAAGTTTGCGTGTTTTCTACGGACAGACAGGCAGACGGACGGACGGATATCGCTAGATCAACTTAAAATCGATCGAGGATCACGAATATATACTTTATGGGATCCTAGACCAATATTTCGATGTGTTACAAACGGAATGACTAACTTATATATACCCTCTATTACTAGAGAGGAGGGTATAAGTTATGAGGTTGGGGAGTCTCGGCTTATCGGTCATAAAATCGTTTTTTTTTTTTTTGATATTTCAGTCATTTTTTCATAAGAAACTTTATTGTGTTTTAACATGAGCACAAATCTTTTCAAATGCCTATCCAACGGGAGAATAACCTTGTAAACATTCGGTTTCGAAAAATGTTTTTTTTTCATGAAAAATTTTAAACTTTTGAAGATTTTGATATTAAGACATAGACCTACGATGTCCATATGAATACAAAATAATCTTTATTGAATTATTGAAAGTCGCACGTAGTTTTGCTCTTGACGATATTCCTGTTAGTTCGGGAGTTATCAGAATTTTACCGAAGGTGCACATAGTTTCATAAGGGGCAACGAAAATTTTAAACACTGATATAGCCGGTAAGCCGATACACCTCAACCTTTAAATCGTCTCTTTTATATATCGTGAACCTATATTCAAAATATGCCAACTCAAATTTGACCGAAATGAGTTTCCGATGGCAAATAGCTCCCCTATGCAATACCCATCTGTGGTAAAAATTTTAGAGCAAAAAATATAATTTTTGTCGTTTTACATCCATTTTTGTTATTCTGCTATCTCAAAGTACATATTTTTTTGGTGAAAATAAATGGCAACTCCCATTGTAAATTTCCAAAAAACTTTAAAAAAAACTTTAAAAATAAAAAAAAAAAATAGACCACATATCTCATTGAATTTGCCATTCTGAACACGAATCTGGTAAAGAATTTTATATCTAATGGCTAGTTTTCAAGATACTGCCATTTTGAAAACATCGGTAACGAGTGTTTGCAAAAAAAAAAAATTGCTTATATATATGTAACTTTTAAACTATTTATCAGATTGAAACATTATGAGTTGGGCAAATAAAGTCAATGATATAAGCTTTCAAAATAGCTAGTATGGAGTGACCCTAATACAATACAGCGTGAGTTACAGAGAGCCAAAGTTGACCACCCTGAGATTAAAAGGCTTTCGGAGCTAGTAACTTTTAAAAATATGCAAAGATTTTTATTTTTTTTTTTGGTTTTTGCAATTACCTTACTAAGGATAACAAAATCAAAAAAAAATAAAAATAATATTTTTTTTTTTTTCAAAAAAATTTATTTTTAATTTCCGACAAAATATGCCAACTCTAAAAAATATTTGTTTTTTGATACAGTAATAAATGCCATCTCTGAAAAATACGCAAACAAGTGCAAAATATGAAATTTTTGGCATAGGTAAAAATTATTTAGAATATTTAAACCATCTTATGGAAGGTACATTGTTTATTTTTACAATAATATGCGAAATAACTAGTTTTTTAGCTCTCCTGAAAAGTAAGCTTTTTAGAGTTGGCATTTATTGCATATAGTTCGGCGATATATTTTAAGTTTCAGGAAAAACAGTTCGTAATGGTTATAATACTTATCTTGTTAGTTGTTTGTAATTCTCATTTTTGTTTTTTGAAAAATCTGTTTCAATTTAAAGACATAGAGAAAATATTAACAAAAATTCTTAAAAAAAATTATTTCCTAAAGGGGTTTTTATTTTTCAATCAACATCATTGATAATTTTACGCATTAACCCTCAAATAAATTGTAACAAATTTATCACTTTCATGTTTGAAAAAAAAAAAAAAAAACAAGAGCATAAAATATGTTTAACAAATTCACAAACAGTTTGCATACTAAGATATGTGGGTTTAGAAAATTACAAAAAAAAGATATAAAAGAAAATGAGTTCCAAAATCAGTCAAACTGAAAATCACTTACATTTGTAAGCAGTATTTGTGTGTTAATTACACTTATATATTGCTACTAAACTATAACATTCGAAACTGATAAATGTTTCTTTTTAAAAATTTTAATTTCTAAAATTAAGGTTTTCTTTGTCTTAATATTAAGTGGGTGTTGCCATATAAAGATACTTCAAATTTCAAAAAACAATTTATTTTTATATTTTACTGCGTATATACTTATTAGGGTGGAGCGATTATTTTTCAATAGTCTTTTTAGGTAAGAAGCGAAAAAAAAATGTTATATTTTTTTCACTTTGTTCGGAGCTACCCGATTTTAAAGTCAAAAAAAGAACCCAAAGTTATTGTCTCACAGGTTTAATATATTTTTTGTTAATATAATTCCTAAAAGCCAACTGTTCCGATATGACATCAAGCGAAATCGATAAAAACGATAAATCGTTCCACCCTAGTTTATGTGTAGGTATTTTTCTTTACTTAATTTTCATGAAACTTTCCAAAGTTTGATCTTTGTTAACTTATCAAAAAAAGATGTTAATTTAACTATTTAAAAAGTTTCAGTTTATTTGTTCTTTGTTACCATGATAACACAAACATAAAATTTTAGTATGTCCTTGAGACAGAACAATTTTGGCAAATTTAATTAACAATAAGCAAAAAAATTTTATTCTAGAAAATTTTCTTTTCGTTTTGTTTTTAAAGCAGACAAATTTTTATGGTAATTACATAAATTTTATTGTGAATCTTTACAAAAAAATTATAACTGAAAACAAAATAATGTGTATGTTAAATGACTTTTAGCAGGTATCTAGTAAATTAGCTAAATATTATTAAATTGGAACAACGAAAGAAAATCTTAAAAAAAATATTTTGCACACGGTACAAAAAACGCCATGGTATTTGACACAAATAGGAGATAAAAATGCCTGCGAATTTTGTACTCTTGCCCAAAACATTAAATCATGATAATGTTTTGCGGAAGATTTGGGTGTACTTGCCAAAGCAAAGTTTTTTTAGAAAAAATAATGTTATATTACTTTGCTATTCCATGCAAAACGAACTGAAATATCAGTCGAGGACCCCATTAAAAAACCAAAAGAGCTGTACATATCGTAAGTGAGTGCAAAAACTAGTGTAAAAAAGTGTTTTTATATTTTGGAGAGTATAAAAGATTCGGCACCAAAGAATATAACACTCTCACTTGTTTTATGTACATTTGATAAACAAATGGAAAATTTTTATGCGAAAAGCTTACACTTGGTGAAAAAGTAGTTTTGGTAAAAAAAAACACCAAAAACAAAATTATGTTAAAAAAAATTTAATGAACCCAAAATTTTTGGTAAAAAATATTTTGATGATAAAAAGTTTTTGATGAGATTTTTTGATGAAAAGAAAAGTTTTTTGATGTAAAAAAATTGATGAAAAAAATTATGAAAAAAACAAAAGTTTTGATGAAAAAAAAATGATAATAAAAAATTTGATAAAAAAATTTTATGAAAAATAATTGATAAAAAAAAAAATATGATAAAAAAAAATTTTTGATGAAAAAAAAAAAAAATTCAGGAACAAAAAAATTTGATGAAAAAAAGAAATGAATGAAAAAAATTTGATGAAAAAAAAAAAATTATGAAAAAAAAAATTTATGAAAAAAATTTCATGAAAAAAAAAGAATTAATGAATAAAAAAAATTGGATGAAAAAAAAAAAAATTTGATGGAAAAAAATTGATGAAAAAAAAAAATTTAAAAAAAAAGTTTGATGAAAAAAAAAAAAGTTGATAAAAAAAAAGTTTGTGAAAAAAAAATTGATGAAAAATAAAGTTTGATGAAAAAAAAATTGATGAAAAAAAAAAAATTTATAAAAAAAAATGGATAAAAAAAAAAAAAAATTATAAAAAAAAATATATATAAAAAAAAATTTGATGAAACAAAAATTTTTTTTGTTGAAAAATAATTATGTTACTTTTTATTTACTAGCTGGTGAAAAACGGGGTTTTTCACCACGAGGTGAATTATTATCCAAGTTACAAACCAAGTTATTAAAATTTTTGGTTTAAGAAAATGAAAATAGTAGTTCTTGTTTTCTTTTTCGTTAATTATTTTCTTATATAGCCAAACTGAGGTGGCGTCCTGCAACTTTTTTAATATTAGACACCAGCCTAAAAACATCATCATGTTAAAATTTAAATACCGTTACCGATAAAAAACCATTAACTTTATTCGAATTTTTACCGGTATTATATCGGGTTTGTTTCGGTTGTCTAAATATTAATTACTAGCTGACCCGGTCCGCGTTGCTGGCCTTAAGAAAACCTCGATTCTGTTTTCTATTGCATCTCGATCTTAATATGCAGTGTCGGACAAAACTATAGCACGGGACCGAGTCCAGAAGTAGACTTTTGTTCCACCTTCGGTTAGCACTATCTATATCTATATAGCAAAAAGGGGCGAGGAAACTTACGACTCTTTGTCGAATCGTTTTCTCATATGTCCTGTAGTTCCACCCTCTTTTAGCAGTAGTGCCAAGAATATATTTTTTTTTTGTTTGTTTGAGCGACGCTCGGTGGATGTCCCCTATAAATGAAATACATTGTGTTTTCGCACCGTTTTACAGTTATAAACTTATATAGCCTACATATGATCAAAAAGCCAAGAAAATCAGTTCAGTTGTTTTTGCGCAATTGCGTGGCATTTTAGGTTCCTTTTTCCAAGCGTAGTGTAACATGGCCTTTATTTTAAATTAAAATCGTATCAGCCGTTTTTGCATTATTGCAAAGCATACAGAAATATTTTTAATTCAATACAAATGGGAGTGGAATTTTACGCCTCTTTGTCCGATAACGCTCTAATTCGGCACATAATTAGTAATTGCTTCGTACTATCTTTGGTTTAAATTTCATAAAAATCGGTTTAGCACTTTTTTATATGCAGATGTCAATAGTGGTGCAATGTAAAAATCGATGTTGCCACGCCCCTCCACCCACAGACAGAGAATCAAAAATCTGGCCGAACAGGTTTACTCCCCAGGCTATTCTAAATATTCCCTGAAAATTTCATCAAGATCGGTCCAGCCGTCTTCTCCTCCATAAGGAACATTATTGCAAAGCATGCAGAAATATTTTCAATTCAATACAGAGGGGCAGTGGCGTATACAGAGGGGGGCCCGGGGGCCCGGGCCCCCCCCGAAATGATTCCACAAATTTCAGTATTTTGTATTAAATATTATGTACAATGTAAAAAAACTTCTTAAAAAATTTAAAAACATTTCAGAATCTGAAAATTTTTCTAAAGGAAAATATTTCGAATCTGAAAATTTTTCTGCCAGAAAATGTCTCAAAATCTGAAAATTTTTCTTAAAGAATTTGGAACGTTTCAACTTAAAATTCTAATGGAAAATTGTTTCAGAAACTGAAGCTTTATGTATACAAAAATGGGATCTAATTGTAAGTAATTTGTAGTAATAACTTACAAATTTATTATTAGTTCATATAACAATCTTCTCAGAATCTGGTATTTATTCTGACTTTTTCTACAGAAAAAATTTCTTAGAATCTGAGACTTTGGCTTTGAAAAAATGTTCCAGATTCTGAGACTTTTTAGTACAGTATCTATGTATATAATGTCTCAAAAAATTAGACTTTTATTTAGAATCTAAGATTTTTCTTTAGGAAAAGTCTCAGAATCAGAGATTTTTTCTATATAAAAATATCTCAGAATCAGAGGCCTTTTTTGGAAAAAAAAAAATATCTCAAAATCAGACACTTATGCTATCTAAAACTTTTTTTATTTTAAAATGTCTTAGAATCTGAGACTTTTTCTTAGGAAAAATGCCTAAAATTCTAAAACTTTTTTCATAGCAAAAATGTCTCAAAATCTGAGAATTTTTCTATATGAAAAATGTCTTAGAATCTGAGAAATTTTCTATAAAAAAAATGTCTCAGAATCTGCGACAAATGTCTCAGAATCTGAGAATTTTTGTAATAGGAAAAATGTTTTAGAATCTTGAAATTTTTTAAAGAAAAAATGTCTCAGAATCTGGAATTTTTCTATAGAAAAAATGTCTCAGAATCTGAGAATTTTTCTATATGAAAAATGTCTCAGAATATGAAAATTTTTCTGTAGGGAAAATGTGTCAGAATCAGAAAATTTTTCAATAGGAAAAATGTCTCAGAATCTTAGGATTTTTCTTTAGGAAAAATGGCTCAGAATCTGAGCTTTTTTTAAAAAAAAAACTCAGAATATGAGACTTTTTTGATAGGAAAAATTTCTGGGAATCTGATACTTTTTCTTTAGAACCTGATGGTTTTTCGTTAGGAAAAATGTATCAGAATCTGATACTTTTTATAGGAATAGGAATGTATTAGAATCTAAGACTTTTTCTCTAGAAAAAAAATACTTTTTCAATAGGAAAAATGTATCAGAATCTGAAACTTGTTCTATAGGAAAAATGTCTCAGAAACTAAGACTTTTTCTATTTGGAAAATATCTTAGAATCTAAACTGTTTTATAGGCAAAATATCTCAACATCTAAGCCTTTTTTTATAGAATAAATGTCTTAGAACCTGATACTTTTTCTAAAGGAAAAATGTCTCTGAAATTGCTACTTTTTCTTTAGAAAAAATGTCTCAGAATATGATACTTTTTCTTTAGGAAAAATGTCTCAGAATCTAAGACTTTTTCTAAGGGAAAAATCTGAGACTTTTTCTAAAAATTTTTTTTCAGAATCTGAGACTTTTTCTAACGAAAAAATGTCTCAGAATCTGAGACTTTTTCTATGTGATAAATATCTTAGAATCTAAGACTTTTTCTACTTGAAAAATGTTTTAGAATTTGAGACTTTTCCTATAGAAAAAATGTCTCAGAATTTGAGAATTTTTCTATAGAAAAAATGTCTTAGAATCTGATACTTTTTTCATAGGAAAAATTTTTGCAGAATCTGAGGCTTGTGATTTATTCTATAAGAAAAATGTCTCAGAAGCTTGCACTTTTTTATAGGAAAAATGTCTTAGAATCTGATACTTTTTCTAATGAAAAAATTTCTGAAAATCTGTGACTTTTCTGTAGAAAAAATGTCTTAGAATCTGGCACTTTTTCTATAGAAAAATGTCTTAAGTACGTACATATCTTAAAAAATTTTAAATTTTTGAAAGAAAAATTATCAGAATTTGGTTTCTCTTAAACAGTTACATTTTGTTTCAAGGGAAAGACGGCGGGAGAGAAAGATATGTAAACAAAACAAATAAAAAATGTTGGGCCCCCTGCGAAATAAAATCCTGGATACGCCCCTGCAGAGGGGCGTCCCATTTAATGCCCCTTTGTCCAATAACCCTCTTATATATATAGGCAGTACTCGGTTAGTACTATCTTTGGGTTACATTTCATCAGAATCGGTCCAACCGTTTTTTTATATATAGATGTTGTTAGTGGTGCAATGTAAAAATTCGAATTAAATTAAAAATCTGACCGCACAAAAGAAAAATATAAAAAGATTGAAAAATACAAAGTTTTTTATTATTTTTTTTAATATTTAAATTTGTTTTGGTAATAATGTTATTTATATATTTGACAATTGAAAAATACATAAATACAAAATATACACAAAATTTTTTAACAGCAATAACAACAATATGTTTTTCGAATTTTACTTACAAAAAAACTTTTTATTTTTGTTTTTTTTTTTTTTATTTTTTTTTTTTTTTTAATAAATATCATTTAAATTTTTTTTTGAAAAAGTTTCATTTGGTATATTTTTTTTTTTTTTTTGAAAAATATATTTTCAAATTGTAATACTTTATTTTGAACACAATAAAAATTTTTAATTTTGATGAAAAATTTAAATTTGTGTTTTCGGTTTAAAAAAGCCGGTGTCTGACTTTAATGAAAAAACAGCACACAATTTAAATTGCCTATTTTTTTGATGTTCAATCAAAGTATACTGAAAGAAATTTATAAAAAAAAAATTATTTAAAATGGGTTGAAAATATGTTCTCCTGTCACATCCTAATGCTTGTACATATAAAATGATATGTCTCAAACACAAATCCTTTTCATAAAAAAAATTAAATAAACAAATTCAAAAGAACTGACCAGAATACAACAAAAACAGATATATAAGAATAAACAAGTAAGAGTGTTAAATTCGGCATGACCGAATCTTTTATAACCTCTACACCTTAAAAATTGCAAGGCATCTTTTGATTCGTTAGGGGGAGGGGGGGGGGAGCTGATGCGGACACCTTTTTCTTGCGATAAAAAAGGGTGCGGACAAAAATAAATTACATTTACTAGTACCCTAGACCCAACAGCCAACAGGACTTTGAATTTCTGCTAATATGTAGAAAAAATAAATTTATTTAGAGGTTGGCTTTTTCTTCAACGGGAACTTTTTTCCCTCTGGTCTGATTTTGCCCATATCCAAACTTGATCAGCCCAAGTTCATCCGACAAATTCGTTCCAAACTTGAGAAGAGAAGCTCACTGATGGAAGGACAAACAGACATCGCTTGAATGTCATAGAAACGATCACTATATATATTATATATTCTTTATGGTGTCCTAGGCCGATATTTCGATGTGTTACAAGCGGAATGACAAAGTGAGTATTGCCCATTTTGTAGTTAAGGCGTATAAAAAACATGTTCCAAAATTGATTAGCATTTTCTTATGTATGAAAAATTTTACTACTAAAAAGGAAAATATTTCTTGAATATAAAATGTATGAAAAGGACACATAAATACATGGAATAACTTGAGATAATCGTATCAGCAACAATAAATAGAAGAAGATATCTTAAATTCGGCATGGCCGAAGCCATGAACATCCTTTTACTTCACGCAAAAAAATTGTTATACAAATACATTTGAGTTGAGTGCACAACACGTTTTCTTGATTTTAAATTTTTTATAAAAATTTAATTTTGCGTAAAAAATATTTAAAAATATTTATATAAAAAAGAACCAGCCTAAAAACATTATGATGTAAAAATTTAACGAAGCTGAATTTTTTTAAAAGTACACTGAAAAAAATAACTATACTGAAATTAAGTAATCACTGTAATTAATTTAAGTAAACATTTTTTTGGAATTTATGTCAATATAACTTAATATAAGGTGGTTATACTTAAAACAAAGAAAATAAACCTGGAGAAAGTACATGCAAATACTTAAAAAAGCACAAGAGTTTTCCTTAATTTGTTTTTTAAATTAAGTTAAATATTCTTTACATTTATGGCGAATTGATTGCATTTAAGAAAAAAAGGGTTTATTAAAAAATGTTGTTTTACTTAAAAGAAATTTTAAATTTTAGTTGTGTGCAAAAAAAAAAATAAATAAGTACATAACTTACTTAAAAATAGTACAGACATTTTCAAGACCTTAAATCAAATAAGTACTTATCTTTAATTTCAAAACGCATTTTCTTTAATTTAATCAATTTTTGTTTTAATTTAAGAAAAAAGTAATCTTTATTTTATTGATTTCATTGACTTTATTTGAATCCATATCTTCCTTAGTTTAAGAAAGTATTTACTTAACTTAAGAAAAAAAAGCTTTAGGTTTTTTGGGAACCCTGTCTGGGGCCCCATCTGAAGACCCCATGAGACCCTAACTTAAAACCCTAATTTAGATTTTCGCGGAATTTTCAAATGCCTATAACTCTACAAATACTGCAGATACTGTGGCAGTTTTTTTGTAACGAACTGTAAGAATCTTTACATACTTTATTATACGGCTAAGATTTTATACCAAGACCAAAATTTAAAATCATAATTTTTTATATCATGCGATTTTTCTAATCAATTTAGAATTTCTCTTAACATTTTAAAGCAACAGTGGTACAAATGATGATTTTTGTAGTCATAATAATAAAAAGGGTCATTGGAAATATATATGAAATTAAGTTTGGTAAATATTTGTTTAAAAACTAATGTGAAAAGCTAATTTTAATTGAATATGACCACATGATGTTTTAGTAAAGAGAGGAAATCGATGCCAGAAGTTCCAGGTTTTTGTCTTGGATGGAAGTAAACAAACTGACAAGATTGCTCAGAAAAAAAGTACTCTATTATCGATAAGGTAGTATTTTTTGTATTGTCGGTAAAAGCGTTATTTGAGAACTAGTTAGATGAGTATTATGTAGATGAAGTATAATGGTTTGGTAGCTACTTCCTGGTGTTCTTTCTCTTTTTGATCGTCGTCATAAATGGTTCACTCGAAGTTGAATTAAAATATATTATTATAAAATTATTAAAATTGTAAGTCATCGTGCTAGATTTATAACAAAAGTTACGTTTTAAAGTAAATTTCTTAATAAAAATTCGGTAAACTTTCAATTTGTGTATTAATTTTGCAAAAATTGCAATAAATTCTCCGAAAACTTTGCAAATTGTATAAATATTATACTTTAAATATAATATAGCCAATTTGTTTTAATAATTTGCTTGACCAGAAGGTAAGAAATTGTGGTTAAAATTCCTTTCGAGAAATAAAGTGAATTTTTTTACTTAGTGTTTGAAAATTCCATTGGATTTATTGCCCACCTTGTCATACATTTAAAAGACAGCCTGTTCAGGAAGTACCACAGGCCGTTTTAAAAGGCTTTGGCTTTCATATGAACAAGAAGTGAGATAATTTCATCCAATAGGAGTAAAGGAAACCCGATTATTTCGGTAAGAACGATCAGCTTTATATGTAAAAGCATATTTTTATTTAAATTTGTTATTGTTTAATCGACAGGGTTTTAATAATATAGCAGTAAAAAAATCTTCACTGTGCATAAAAGTCTTCATTAATGTCCGGGGTTTTTTTTTTTTTAAGAAACCCACAACACGCCATTTTGTCAATTTCAAAAACCTTTCATATCTGGGTAATCCAGCATCAAAATAAAAAAAAAATAAACACCATTTTACTTAAAAATGAATTTAACATTTGTTAAATGAAGTCGTCAGTCAACCATCAAAAAAAAGGTTCAAAACAATTAGAACGTATCATCAAATCCATAGAAAACCGCTAACACAAATAAGAACAATTTAATGACCAGCAGAAAAAAATTTGCAATTTAATGTACAAAAATTATAAGATCTAATATTTTCATCACGAGGCCCACTGTTCAAAAGTGCATCTCTACTCGTACCACAATTCAAACAGATTAGATCTCTTACGTGCATTGGGTGACGTCACAGTAAAGATGAGAGCATAAAAAAACTGGTTTCATTCAAAGTACTACATGTACCATCGTTTTGGAAATAATTTTAAAATAATTTGTTTATTCCAAAAAGAATAATAACGTTACTGTAGTTGCTAAGTAGAAAATTTAACAACATAACGCATATTTATAATTTTTATACTAATCCTTGTCTTAATCAAAAAAAAAAAAAAAAAAAAAAATAACTAAACATTGGAGTCAAATCATTAGTTAATTGAATAATATCATGATTAAGACATAGATTTTCGTTAGAATTTGAATTAACCATTATCATATGAAAGTTCTATGAAAATTTAACATTTCAATCTTTTATGATTCATGCATGAATAAGATAAGGGATTTTACAAATTTAACAGTGTCATGCATTTAACATAAAATTTGAATCAAATATATTTACACTCATATGATAATATTATATTCAGTGTTAAGTACAAAATTTGAAAATATTGAATTAAAACTATAATTCTTTTTATTTTTTTTTTGCAAATTTAACTAACATTAAGCATGATTGAATTTATATTTTAAATTCTTTACATTGCGGTAATTTAGTATCAACATTGATACGTCATTTTCCGATGTAAGGGGTTTAGTTATATGAAAGATTTTGTTTAAACTTTATTAATCAACATTTCAAACCATTTACAGACTAAATCCGAGGTGAATTGATCAATCCATCATCGAAGTCGTAATTCTACAAATAAATCGATAACGATTTTTCGGCACCATCTCTATTGTAACAGTCAGTTCTGAAAATACATTAAGTTTTAGCATCAGCTTGATCTTGCTTGGAATGCTTGAAAAGGCTTAGCTCGCCGGTTTGGGAGGGGTCCTTGACCAAACTGAAAACAGGACTGTTCCAAAAGAACTAGAATATTTCATTCCAAGACTTGTTGTGGTTCATTTAAAAAAAAATTATATAAAATTTATTAACATATTTTTAATTTGCTGTAGTTGATGGTTCTGTATGGTGATGGGTGTTAGTATCACCAGGAACACTTTAAAGAAAATTCCCACCCGTCTTCACAATAGTGATTTTAGTGCCCTTAAAATTTATTTTAAATCACTCCCTTATGCATTATGACTAACTAATTTTTCTTACTTACTTTCCCATACCAATCTGCAATCTAACATTTCCAATTATTGACTCACTACTCCATTTTTAACATTTTAAACAAATTCATTTATTGATACCAATCAGATTCATGATGGTATATGTAAAATTTATGTAAAGCTATAATACGATCCTATACTGGGCAAGATAATATTTATCTTTATAGTGGTTAGTATAGATTTGAATAAATATAATAAAATAAAAGTTATACTTGATTTTTTTTTTTAATAATTCGAGCGCATAATTGATTTTGTTTAAAACTTACAATTTTTGATCCTTCTTAATAGGATAACGATGATCTGAAATTAATGAAATGATGACTTCATGTGATGCTGAAAAATCGTTATCGATTTATTTGTAGAATTACGACTTCGATGATGGATTGATCAATTCACCTCGGATTTAGTCTGTAAATGGTTTGAAATGTTGATTAATAAAGTTTAAACAAAATCTTTCATATAACTAAACCCCTTACATCGGAAAATGACGTATCAATGTTGATACTAAATTACCGCAATGTAAAGAATTTAAAATATAAATTCAATCATGCTTAATGTTAGTTAAATTTGCAAAAAAAAAATAAAAAGAATTATAGTTTTAATTCAATATTTTCAAATTTTGTACTTAACACTGAATATAATATT
This sequence comes from Pegoplata infirma, assembly GCA_963921195.1. Lineage (NCBI taxonomy): Eukaryota > Metazoa > Arthropoda > Insecta > Diptera > Anthomyiidae > Pegoplata > Pegoplata infirma. Next base: position 85,416,330 of record OY992537.1, read on the forward strand.
ATCATATGAGTGTAAATATATTTGATTCAAATTTTATGTTAAATGCATGACACTGTTAAATTTGTAAAATCCCTTATCTTATTCATGCATGAATCATAAAAGATTGAAATGTTAAATTTTCATAGAACTTTCATATGATAATGGTTAATTCAAATTCTAACGAAAATCTATGTCTTAATCATGATATTATTCAATTAACTAATGATTTGACTCCAATGTTTAGTTATTTTTTTTTTTTTTTTTTTTTTTTGATTAAGACAAGGATTAGTATAAAAATTATAAATATGCGTTATGTTGTTAAATTTTCTACTTAGCAACTACAGTAACGTTATTATTCTTTTTGGAATAAACAAATTATTTTAAAATTATTTCCAAAACGATGGTACATGTAGTACTTTGAATGAAACCAGTTTTTTTATGCTCTCATCTTTACTGTGACGTCACCCAATGCACGTAAGAGATCTAATCTGTTTGAATTGTGGTACGAGTAGAGATGCACTTTTGAACAGTGGGCCTCGTGATGAAAATATTAGATCTTATAATTTTTGTACATTAAATTGCAAATTTTTTTCTGCTGGTCATTAAATTGTTCTTATTTGTGTTAGCGGTTTTCTATGGATTTGATGATACGTTCTAATTGTTTTGAACCTTTTTTTGATGGTTGACTGACGACTTCATTTAACAAATGTTAAATTCATTTTTAAGTAAAATGGTGTTTATTTTTTTTTTATTTTGATGCTGGATTACCCAGATATGAAAGGTTTTTGAAATTGACAAAATGGCGTGTTGTGGGTTTCTTAAAAAAAAAAAAACCCCGGACATTAATGAAGACTTTTATGCACAGTGAAGATTTTTTTACTGCTATATTATTAAAACCCTGTCGATTAAACAATAACAAATTTAAATAAAAATATGCTTTTACATATAAAGCTGATCGTTCTTACCGAAATAATCGGGTTTCCTTTACTCCTATTGGATGAAATTATCTCACTTCTTGTTCATATGAAAGCCAAAGCCTTTTAAAACGGCCTGTGGTACTTCCTGAACAGGCTGTCTTTTAAATGTATGACAAGGTGGGCAATAAATCCAATGGAATTTTCAAACACTAAGTAAAAAAATTCACTTTATTTCTCGAAAGGAATTTTAACCACAATTTCTTACCTTCTGGTCAAGCAAATTATTAAAACAAATTGGCTATATTATATTTAAAGTATAATATTTATACAATTTGCAAAGTTTTCGGAGAATTTATTGCAATTTTTGCAAAATTAATACACAAATTGAAAGTTTACCGAATTTTTATTAAGAAATTTACTTTAAAACGTAACTTTTGTTATAAATCTAGCACGATGACTTACAATTTTAATAATTTTATAATAATATATTTTAATTCAACTTCGAGTGAACCATTTATGACGACGATCAAAAAGAGAAAGAACACCAGGAAGTAGCTACCAAACCATTATACTTCATCTACATAATACTCATCTAACTAGTTCTCAAATAACGCTTTTACCGACAATACAAAAAATACTACCTTATCGATAATAGAGTACTTTTTTTCTGAGCAATCTTGTCAGTTTGTTTACTTCCATCCAAGACAAAAACCTGGAACTTCTGGCATCGATTTCCTCTCTTTACTAAAACATCATGTGGTCATATTCAATTAAAATTAGCTTTTCACATTAGTTTTTAAACAAATATTTACCAAACTTAATTTCATATATATTTCCAATGACCCTTTTTATTATTATGACTACAAAAATCATCATTTGTACCACTGTTGCTTTAAAATGTTAAGAGAAATTCTAAATTGATTAGAAAAATCGCATGATATAAAAAATTATGATTTTAAATTTTGGTCTTGGTATAAAATCTTAGCCGTATAATAAAGTATGTAAAGATTCTTACAGTTCGTTACAAAAAAACTGCCACAAACCTTCTTTGTAGACTGAATATAGGCGAAAACAAGGAAAACAGTTTAGGTAACGATATTCGTGGGGCTCGACCATACCCCGAGATTAAGTAATAGCCGGGAAAAGAAAATTATTATCAATAAAAAAAACTAAAAGGCTTTTATGTCTTTAGCGTGAAATAGGCCAATGTATTTTCCGTTTAGTGTCTCTAACTGGTATAGTGATGTACCCACTTTTTTTCGCACTCGACACTTGATGTAAGCAGGCAATAGTTTCGCGTTAATACCCTTTTTAAATTCGCTTTGTTGTCTATTTTTCCTATACACCTCCTGTCCTTCTTTAAAGTCAACATTTCGACACCGAGTGTTATACGTTTTTGTGGCTTTTTCATGTGCTACCGCTAAGTTTTCTCGAATTTTCTCATGCAGCAAACTTATCTTGGTGTCATTTGGTAGAAAGCTAGCTTGACCATCTTGCAATAAATCTAAATTGCTTAAAATCGGATATGCCGAACCGTGCTGAATCATATTATAGCCAAATAAGCAAAAATAAGGTGAGCATTTTAAAGCATCATGATAATCTGATCTTAAAATGTTCGCTATTTTAGATACATGATTATCCCATTTATCTTGTTTTTCTTTTATAAAAGTTCTTAATTTGACTAAAAATTCTCTATTTGTACGCTCAGAAGCGTTTGCTTGTGGTGCATACAATGCAGTTTTTATATGGGTTATTCCATATGCTTTAAGAAAGTCTACCATTTGCGATGAAACAAATTGTTTTCCGTTGTCGGAATGGATAAATTGGGGTACGCCAAATTTATGGAAAATGTCTTTTTCAACATAATCTATAATAGCGGATGTGTTAGCCTTTTTCAATGGCTTTAAAAATATATATTTTGAAAAATGATCTATCGCAACGAAAACCATATTATTACCTGCCTTTGTCCTAGGATATGGTCCTAATAGGTCCATATACAAGCGTTGGAAGGGCCTATCTGTTTTGACCTGCTGACCCATAGGCGGTCTTAAAATTTTATTTGTGGGTTTCACACTTTTACAAATATCACATCTAGCTACAAACTCCTTAACGTCCTTACCCATTTTTGGCCAAAAGTATTTTTCCCTAATATGGTTTAATGTTTTTACAAAACCCCCGTGGCAAGAAACAACATTATGGTTATTTTCAATCACAGATTCTCTCAATTCGGTTGGCAACCATAAACGCCATAAATTTATGTCATCCTCGAATTCCCCCTTGCGAAATTTTACCCTTTGATAAATAAAATTTTCGGACACACATGTATCTGGGAAATTATCTTGGAATTGGGTTTTCTTATCTTTAAGATCGTTATATTCAGCGGACGAAAAATGTACGGACTTTAAATTAATTTCGGACGAAACGGACGGTACAGACGGTGCAACTACTTCTTCAACCTCAACTCTGGACAAGGCATCCGGGACAATGTTACAGGACCCTTTTCTGTATTCTATCTCAAAGTCATATGCTTGGAGTTTAAGACTCCAGCGACCTAATCTACCGGATAAGTCCTTTTGACCCATCAACCAGCGCAAACTACTATGGTCCGTTATTATTTTAAATGGCAACCCTTCAACATATGGGCGAAAACGTTTCAAACAAACTATGGCAGCAAGACATTCTAATTCAGTTACTGTATAGTTTTTTTTGTGCCTTATTTAGTTTCTGTGAAACGTACGCTATTGGATGTTCATGTCCACTATTGTCCTTCTGTACCAAAACGCCTCCCACACCTACTCTTGACGCGTCGCACTGAATTATAAATGGTCTACTAAAATCAGGCTGAACCAAAACTGGTGCAGACGTTAATGCTTCCTTTAGTTTAGAAAAAGCTACTTCCGCTTCCGGTGTAATTTTAAATTTTTCACTTTTCTTTAGGCAATCGGTCAATGGGGCTGCTAAATCAGCATAATTAGAAATAAATTGCCTGTACCAGCCAGTCATACCGATAAAACGACGAATTTGCCTAGGAGAAGATGGTAATGGAAAATTGCTAATTGCCTCTATTTTGGTTTGGTCTGTTCTCAGAGTGCCTTGTCCTACTATGTACCCTAAATATTTTATTTCCTGTTGACAAAATCGACTCTTTTCCACATTTATTGTTAAATTTGCGTCTCTCAAACACGCCGCTACCTCCTTTAGAACATTAATGTGCTTTTTAAAATCGGGTGTACAAACTAATAAATCATCTAAATAGATGAAGACGTTCTCACGGAGTCGGCTTGGTATCACCTTATCCATCAAACGACTCATCCTTTGTGCGGCGTTACACAGCCCGAAAGGCATAACTGTATATTGATACAGTGGCCGGCCAGGTACTGCGAATGCCGTTTTTTCTCTAGAACCCTCATCTAAAGGTATTTGCCAAAAGGCATCTTTGAGGTCAATACCTGAGATGAAATGGGTGTCCTGTAGACGACTTAAAAGGCCATTAATGTGAGGTAGGGGATACGCATCTTTTTTCGTATTTTCGTTTAATTTACGCGAATCTAAACAGAGTCGATTTTTTCCAGGTTTTCTCACTAGCACTATGGGACTACAATATGGACTATTGCTCTCTTCGATGACACCTAAAGAGAGCATACGATCAAGCTCTGCGTAGGCTTCTTCTTGGCGGGGTGGTGACAAGGGGTAATGTTTTATTTTAAAGGGGAGAGAATCACCAGTATCTATGCTGTGCATTTCCACTGATGTGCGCCCTAGACCGAGTTTTGAATACGATGGGAACTCATCAATCACTGTGGCTAATTCTAATTTTTGTAAATTTGTCAAATTAAGGGTGTTTGTGTTAAAATTATTTTTCTCGCTATCTAAGCCTAACTCTGAAATAAATAATTGAGGGGCAAGTTTAAAAATTTTCCAAAAATTTACACCTAAGTAAACTTGTTGTCGTAAAGAAGGCGATAAATAAAACAAAATGTTTTCTTTATAATCTTTATATGTCACTGGAATCTCAGCGTATCCTATCACGTTTTGTTTGCTCCCATCAGCTGTTTTTAGAGAACTTTTTAATGGTGTAATTTTAATATTAAGCTTACTAATTAAATCTTCGCAGTTTTTACCTAAAACGCTAATAGAGGCTCCAGAATCTAATAAAGCATATACTTCAATTGTATCAAGTAAAATTTTCGCATATGGTCTATCGTCATCTGCATCCTTTATATTTGTTTCTTCCAAAACTTTTGCAAAATGTTTACGTTTTTTAAATCTGTTTCGACATTTGTTTATCTTTGTATTGCCAAATATTCTTTTCCTAGCTTCTTCATATCTAATCTTTCTCTCATGTAACGATAATCTTTTAATTTGTTTATTTTTCTCAGAAACATCTGAATTTTTCTTATCTAATCTATCACTATTTTCCAAAATTTTTAAATTTTTATCAGGCTTACTATTATTTTTAAAACTATTTTCATTTAAAATCGTACAATTGACCGTTTTCGGATCCATTTCGTCCCCAGTAATTATGGAATTTTTAATATTACTCAAATTATCAAAATTTTTAAAAGCAGAGGGGTTTTGAGAAATGAACGAGCAACCCTCTAAGCTCTCTCGTTCCTCGAATTGTTTCCCGAATGTTTAGTGCACTCTGGAGTGGTAATATTTTTCTCGCCACACAAAAAGCAGAATAAATTACGAGTTTTCTCTGGACAATGATAAAAGGAATGCCCCATTTTATCACAGTTCCAGCATTTAAATTTAGAGGTGTCAATGGGCTTTTTATTTTGATACCTAAAGTTCATCGCAGCTAAATCACCTTCTGTATCATCAACCTCATCAGACTCATTTTCTTGTTGCGTCTCTATTTCTGCAACACATCGTTTTTTCTGCCTCTTTTCCCTTTTAGCCTTTCTTTCTAAATATTTTTCACCCTTTCTGCCTCGCTCCCTAAGATGTTCTAAACCAAAGAAATCATCCTTAAAAAGTAAGTCCCCTAACTCATCTTTCGCATTATTTTGTATTATTTCTATCATCTTTTTATCAGTCATTGGACTACTTAACCGAGAATTCATTGTAACAAGGGCAGTAAAAAAATCGTTAAAGCTTTCCTTAGGCATCTGAAACCTTTCTACAATTTCAACTATTTTGTCCCAATCATTTTCAACACCATCGTACTCTTCAACTATAGCATCTTTTAGTTGAGTGTATTCGATATTGGGATGCTTTTGTAGGTGCGCCCAGTACCATGTTTCGGCTTTACCCTTAAGAAAAATGTTGAAGCTTGCTAATACATCTTCTTCAGAGTAATTGTTTTTCTTTCTAAGAGTCTCAATTTTAAAAATGAAAACGTTGACATCTTGTGTACCATCATAGGTAACATTCCATTTGTCAATTCTTACGCGATGTGTAGCATTTGAGCTTCTATTTGAGCTTCTATTTGAGCCAGATCGTTGTAGCGGGGCTACATTATTTCCATTATTAGGAATATTATTTGGAGCGTTATTTATGATTGGTGACCCATGTGAAATATCAGAAATGTTATCATCGTGGCTATCGCCTTGATTCCTATTTATGGTTTCTACAAGAGTGTTCTTTAGATGATTTATTTCTCTAAGAAATGCATTGTGGTTTACAGTCATTACTCTTTCAAGCATTGCTTCTAACCCGGCTAAATTAAAATTTGAACTACCATCATTACCAGAGGCGGCTGAAGTGCCTGCTTGTTGGTTTACCTGGTTCATAATTTCAGTATTGAAATTTGATCCTGGTTGAAACGAAACAGAATGTTCAATATTCGAACCAAAATTAACTTCAACTGAATTTGGGTTTGTGGTTTCTGTATTTGATTGTGATTCAAATCCAATAAAATTTGTATTTTCTGAGTTGGAATCAACAGTTGGCTCAACAAAATCTATATTCGCTTTGGATCTAGTTCGTGTTGAGATCGGACCTGTAACTGGATTAAAAATTGGACTTTTTCCTAATCTTGGGCGACTTGAAAACGGATTCTGAAAATCTTCGTCGATTGTATAATCTATCTCTGTATCACTAACTGATTCTTCTAAATTATGCGTTTTTTTAACCTTCCTTTTTCTTGTTGACATAACAGGTAATTATGCTAAATTTAAAGAGTTGCGGATTTCCTTAACTTTTAGAAATATTCATTTATTTGGAAATGTTAGACTACCTGTGATATAGCATGGAAAACGTAAAGTAAAAAAAAAAAAAAATATAAAATAAAAAACAGAACTTTAATCTACCGAACAGCAAATCCCTCAACAAAAAAAAATAAAATTGGATAATTTAATTGAAAACTAGTTTAGTGTCGCATATGAAATCTCAAATTGCAATATAAAATTATCATGACTTACACCCAACTAGTAAAAAAAACAAAACTATTGAAGCTACTTTAAATTTAAATATGTGAGATCAATTTGTAGTAGCAAATGTACCAAACTGAAACGGCATCAGTCACATTGACTTACTACTTGTTGAAATCATCAAAAGACACATTTTGCAGCAAGCTAATCAAAATTTTTGAAATTATAATTAGGACATACAATATGTGTTAAAAAAAAATTGAATGCAAATTGCTACGAAATCAAACTCAATAAGTAGAATTTGTTGCGGACTAATCTGCTAAAAATAAGAAACACAGTATCACGTTAAGCGACACCGTTGGGAGCCATCTCTATTGTAACAGTCAGTTCTGAAAATACATTAAGTTTTAGCATCAGCTTGATCTTGCTTGGAATGCTTGAAAAGGCTTAGCTCGCCGGTTTGGGAGGGGTCCTTGACCAAACTGAAAACAGGACTGTTACAATACGAAAAAAAAATCCAAAGGCATTTTTGTATTCCTTAACTCGTAGAATATGACCGCCGAAGACCCGAAAGACCTCCGAGTTATAGTTTTCGAGATATTTCATGATCAAATTTCTCAAGACCCCATTCCGTATCTCGAAAACTAAGCAAGATAGAGCGGTTCTGACGAAAATTTTGGATCAAAATCAATGGTGACCCTGTAATAGTTTACGCACATATTCATGGGCGGAACCCATATATTGGGGGCTCGTAGAGTCCTTACATTGGGACTCCATAGGGTCCACAGAATCCGTAAGTTTAAGGAAAGTTTTACTTATTTTAAAAAAATATTTTTCCTCTGCATAAAAACAATTAAACTTCAATTAAGTAAAATTTTACTTTCTTTTAAGATATATTTAAGAAAATGCATTACTATGTTTTAGGAAAAAATATAATTGGAAGAAGAATTAATATCTTTGGAGCCCTCGCATACCCTCCTTTTTTTAAATTAAGTTCAACATGCTTTAAAAATGGTAAAAAAAATTTTTCAGTGTAAAATAGGTATACACTCAAAATATTTTGTAGGCAAAAACAAATGAAAAACATATTTGAAACAAGTGATAAAACATTTGAAAACCATCCCAGTAATTATTCATTTGTTTTAACACACATCAACATTTATTTTTGACTGTTAATAAAATTTTCTAAAATAAATAACATTGATAATTAAAAAATAACGTCACTTTCATTTTTTTTACCAACAAAATTGAAAAAAATTACCTACGAAAACATTAAAAATTAATGATTGTGTGTTATTTTTACCAACAAATTCAAAAAAATTACCTGTGGAGACATTAAAAATTTATGATTTCGCAGGTAATTTTTTAAATTTTTCTATTGAATTTTATTTTAAAAAATTTTTATTAAAATTTTTGGGGAATCGATCCCGCAATCAACTACGTTCTGTCCAGAAACTCTACCCATCGTGCCAAAGTAACTTGAAGTAACATGTAACTTGAAGTAACATGAAGTAACATGTTTTTATATTTCTATAAATATTTTTTTGAATTTTTTGTCTACAAAAAAATAAAAACTAACTGGTAAAATAAAAACTAATGATTTTTCTTTAAAAAATGCCAACAATTTAAAAAAAATAACGTACACAAATCATAAAAAATTAAATAAGAATCAATTATTTTTACTTACAGAACAATAATAAATGACTTTAAAAATTGCTAATGAAAGTCTTTATTTTATGTTGTTATTTTTGAAACAAAGAACAGTAGTGCGATTTTTTAACGAAATTATAGATATCGTTAACTAACGAGAATTGTCGGTTGTTTTAACGAATATGTGATTCTGTAAATTTTTCAATTAAGGACAATTGTCGATAATTAACGATTTTTGACAATATAACTACCGATTTTTGTCTTTAAAAGTTAGTGAATTGCGCTAAAGAAATAGTCATTTAAAACAACTGAATATTGAACAATTGTTTTTTCTTTTAAAAATGACAAAACGTAAAACTTTATAAATAAACTACACACAGTTAATGTCATAATTTTTTAAGTGTAGAAACAACCTTTCTTCCCAAATTAAAACAACAAATCGAGGGCCAATACTCAAAACCGTCTATCTAAAAAACACAACTTTTCAGGAGAGCCAAAAAAAATGTCTATTTCGCGTGCTGTTAGAGTAATTAAAACTGGAGATTTCATGATACATAGAGGGTTTTTTTTTTCTCAAAAATATTAACTACATGAATGAAAATGATCAAACAGAGGGTTTTGCATTTTAATAGAAATGAATTATTTTGATTTCATTTACGACATCGGCAAATTTTTAACGTGATTTATTAATGATAAGGGCATATAAAAGATTCCGAAATCGCGGTTTTGATCCACAGGTGCTGATTTTTAAGACAAAAATTATTTTTTTACCGAATTCATCTCAAAAGTTGACAAACTGTTGAGTATGTTATGTATAAAATAGTATAAAAATTAAAAATGCGATTTTGGTCCACAGATGCTGATCAGCAGCGCGATTTTTAAGATTAAAATTTTTGTTTCCAGTAATATGCATGTGAGTGTTAAAATATGTTTCACAAAATTATAGGGTAACCTGAAGTTTGAAAAACGGATTACATGGGAAAAATATGACTTTTGTGTAATTTTCTCAATTTTTTGGCATTTTAAGTTAACCCAGTTGGAAAATGTGTCACTGAGGAAATTTCCACAGTGATTCCTTGAGGAAATGTCTTCAAGTTCTGACAAATCATAGGTAATCCTTGATGACATGTCCTAACATTGTCAGCACTGAATGTTTGCTTTAAGAGTGTGGACAATTCCTCTAAGACGTCCAAAAGGAAATGTCTTCCGAATAGCAGTATATTAAATTAGAATTTTAAATCTTGGCAACTCTTCAATTTCCAAGAAAAAGATGGCAATATTATCGATTTATTTAAAATAAAATCAAAATCTAACAAGTAGAATAAAAGTAATAAATAGACAAACAATTTTCAAAATAAAGTTTGGAACAATTAGTTAGGTGTGGGACTAATAAACTGGAGGTTCCGGGTTCAAATCCATTTGGGATTAAAAAAGGCGAAAAGTTTTTTCTAAATATGAGAAAGATAATTTATAAAGGAAAATGGATAAAAGTAAAAACTAAAGAAAATACGAAAATTTTTTGTATTTTCGCATGACCTATGTCAGACATTTCCGCAAAGAAGTCTTAGGTGACATGTCCCCAGAAGGTCAGCCCTGACCACTGCTGACTTTGAGTGAGGGTATTTTGAAAATTTGTATGAAACTGTCCTCAACCTAGTACATAGAGATGTCTTGTGGATGTCAGCAGTGACACTTACATGTCACCGCTCCGTCACTGAGAATGGCTCGAGGACGTTGCCAAGTGGGAAGTTTGAATTCAAATGATCACAACATTGTGATTTAGAGCAAATTGCCTATCTAATTAAAATAACATCAAGTAGATTCAGCAAAATCCGCCCAGCAAATCTGTTAATGTTTAAAAATTCAATATTTTCTAAAATTTGACTTTTGACCCTTAAAAGGGGCAATTTTTAATTTATCAATTTTGCCCTAAATTTGCGAATTGAAGTATTATATCTCGTGTTGATATAATTCGGTCCAAAACATATGAAGTTTCTAAAAAAACCCCAAAAAAAAAAATAAAAGCTAAAAAAGGGCCAAAAATCACTACTTTCCCGAAACCTTCGAAATTACATCACTGTAATAGCCAAATGAAAACAGCAAAGCCAACAATTTTTGGGGGTTTTTTATATGTGCTTAACAAGTCCTTAAACTCCAATAGTCGATTTTTTAAAAATTCTTTAACAAAAAAAAATAAAAATTTAAAATTGGAGATTTAAAAACCGTGCTTAAACATTCAGACCTTTTAGCATAAAATTTAAACAAGTTAGCAAAACACAATATTATAAATACTCATCATCTTAGTACATTGGAGTTTGAAGAATACAGTAGAAAATTTCAATAAATTTCAAAAATGGGGCTCGATTTCCTTGATCAAGTGGTTTGCCAAACGTTAGTTGCCGGGGGAAGTTGTAATAACTCGGCTGATTTTCAACCAATTTTAATTTTTAATACCTTATTATATAGACAATTAACTGTTACTTACAATTCAGTGATCATTTGAATTCAAACCTAACTCAAAATATCGAAACAAATGAAAAAATAACAAAAAATCATATTTTCAAATTTTCGCCTTACCCACATCCGATTACCCTATAATTTTGTGAAACATATTTTTACACCCAAATGCATATTTATAGGGGGATTAACGGTCAATTTTTAACAACTTCATTTTTTTGGAGCACCCTAGTATATACAAAACCTCCAAATTTTGAGCCATATTTTTCAAAAAAGTCAAACAAGAATTTTTAGAAAAAATTAGCATCAGTGCACATTTGGTTGAATGAGAGGCAAAGTGGCGCTTTATTCAGGGAAGCAGTAATTTTAACATATAATATTTTTTGATTGATGAATGATGAATAATACATTAGAAAGCACCCTTTTAAAGAGAAAACATGTGTTTTTTATTTTTTTTTAACCTGTCAGAATTTTTTTAGTGTTTCTTGAAAATTGAACTTGATTCACAATTTAAGCTGTAACTTTTAAACCAAAAGCGATAATTTAATGAATACAGTGGCAAATTAAAGTGTTTTTAATGCGATAATAAAAATTTAAAACAATAAAAAATAAATGTGTGTTAATACTTGCATAAAAATTTTTTAAATTCGGATTTTTGTGTTTCACCAAATTTTAAATTTTTTGAAATTTTCCATAAAAAAGTCAGGAAAGTTGTAATTTGGAACTATTAATTTTTTTTATTGGCATCTAATCATTAATAAGTAAAATACAACCATTTTTGAAAAAAAACGAACATATTAGGCGCGTGGTTATGCTTTATTTCAGGAAAAAACTAAATTCACAATTTTTACTGTATCAGTGAAATTACAAAACACAATATTTTAAAACAAAGAGCAAATTAAATTTTATGTAAAGTGCTATTATAAACGCTTAACAAAAATTATATGCTCTCATATAAGTACTTAATTTATTAAGAAACCTAATTTTTTCATAAAAATTCTTGAATGTTTAAATTTACCTTTTTTAACGTAAGCCTTGGAAATTGAAAAAAAATTATATCAGCTGCGTTATTCATAACAAATAAAGTTAACATCATGCATGTTTTTTGTCAGATATTATATTACACCACCCAGAGACATCTGCTTACCCCCCCCTTCCCACTCACCACAAAAACCGTCCCTGCCATTTTTACATTTTTGGCTTGTTGGAGGGTGTCAAAGATTTGGCACAGCCGAATTTTAAACTCTTACTTGTTTATATATGTATTGATTACAAAGACCCACAAAAAAAAGTCTAGACCCACTAATACTTATATATTTTTACCTTCTAAATTCAATTCCACGATCAAAATTAAATTCTACCGTTGGGTTTTTCTGCAATTTACAAGGAAAGTCCGCAAAAGTGAACCGACCTGATTTCCTTGTAAATTTGACCAACAGTAAGTTAACATTTTTGAAATTTTTATTTCTGTATGTAATGTTCAATTCTGATTTATTACGAAAAAAATAAGAGGTTTTTTATAAAATCCATCAAAAATTGCAGAATGTACTTGCATTTGAACAAAAACGCATTAATTCACAACATAAATACAACTGTTTTTGTATAAAACTGAAATAACGCGTTTTTGTTCAAATGCATGTAACTTCTGTAATTTTTTAAGGATTTTATTTAAAATACTCTTATTTTCTATGTAATAAATCAGACTTGAACCTTACATACAGAAATAAAATTAAAAAATTTTGTAACTTTGTCAAATTCACAAGGAAATTAGGGGCGTTCACTTTGCGGACTTTCCTTGTAAATCACAGGAAACCCCAACTATATAAATCAATTCTGATGGCAGAATCGATTTCAGAAGGTCAAAATACATAAGGATAAGTGGGTCTAGTTTCTGGGTCAGAAAATTTTTTGTTTTTTTGTGATGAAGTGTTATTGAAGCCACCATATTTTGTTCATAAAATCTTAAATAAAAAATAACGGCATTAAACGCGGACCTTTTTTTCATTTAAATTAAAGCTTATACTATATGCTTTATTATCACAATGTATAAGCTATAACAACCTCTTACATTTTTTTTTATATTCCATCAAGTATTGAAAATACTCCAATTTTGGAACATTTTACAAAAAAAATTTAAAAAATATTTTTACAACAATTGTCAAAAAACAAAAAACAGAAATGTATTTGAAAATGCCTGTAGTTGATGGTTCCATAATAAAAAAATTACCTTTGAATGAATAAATACCAAAAAAAAATTATTGAAATAAGTTGATTTTCAATTTTTAGCACCATATTCAAAAACACAAAAATTTATTTGACTTTGACGGCGGATTGCAAGAAAAGTAAACAACTCAGAATAATAGTTGTGACAGATTTTTTAGTGTAATTTTATATACTTTAATCCTTAATTAATAATTTTTGTAAAAAAAAAATTTTCAGTTTTGAATAAAGCGCAACTTTTGATCCATTTCAACCCAATGTGCAGTGGACCAAAATCGTGGTTTTGGAATCTTTTTGACAAATTCATGTTCAGCATGCAAAAATTAATATAAAAACCTGTAATGCATGATGAAATTCTTCAAAAAAAATATTTATTAATAAGTTATTTGAAAAGATAGAGGGTTTTGCATTTAGAAAAATAGATAGAGAAAACCAAGTATGCAAATAAAATAGCAAAAAAATATATTTTTGTTCTGAATTTTACACCATAGATGAGGGCCGTTTTACGGAATATTTTGCCATCAAAATGTCATTTTTGTGAAAATGAAGATAAAGGGTTTTGAATATAGGCCCTCGATATGTTTTTTTTAAGAAGAAAGGGCTTAAAAATCCTCAAAAAAATGTTTGCCATTTTTTTAACACATTTTTTGAACCCTTAAATCCCCGATAAGACCGATAAGTGGAGACACCCCAACCTTAGAATTTTCAGTTTTATTTATATTTTAAGTTTCAGGAAAATTTATTTACAAGGGTTGGAGTGTTTTCCTTTATAGTTGAATCTAAATTCGGCTGGAGCAACCAATCTGTTATATCTGTCTATTAAAGGTGTCCTAACAACTAAGGTAATTTTTTAAAATCACTTTTTAATACCTGGTAGGGTCCTAAAATGTAGTCTAGTATCTAAAAATGAGTTAGTCAAAATTTGGGGACAATCGTATAAAAATAACTCGTGCCGAAAATGGATTGAAGTTTTGGGACACTCTTATGTGATGAAAAAACCCTTTTTTCTAGTTTTTTTAAAAATATTGGTATATGTTATTTTTTGTTAAATTTTTTGTTAAATTTTTTGTTAAATAATTTGAAAATGGTAATAAATTACCTTTCCAAAAAGCTTAAAGAAATTCAAATCGGATCAAAAATAAGCATTTTACGCATACATGACCCAGACCATTGCATGGTTTTTAAAGGCAAAATTTTAACATTTTCAAAATTTTTAGGCATAAAAATAAAAACAATTGAATTTTACCTTATGATCTTATTAAATACATGTTATAGATAAAAACTAACAGATATGGTAGTCTAGATTTTTATTTATTTTGCGTGAGTAGTGATATAATTTCCACGGATTCCAAAAAAAAAATGTGTTGTTCTAAAATTATTTAGCAAATATGGAAAAAATGTTTTCTGTATTGTACTATACGAAGTGTAAAACATAAGTTCTCTAAATTTTTTGAGATATCGGGCATTTTAACACCTTTTCGTCGAGGTCAAAAGACAAATTTGGGACATTATATATTTCTATAATACAAAATATCTGCATATATCCGATTTCTCAAAAGTTACAGAGTTTACGCTTTATAATAAAGAAAAAATTTCCTATATTTGCTATTTTAATTTTTGCCCAAAAATTTTCAAAATTTTGAAATTCTGGCCTTAAAATCCATACAATGGTCTGGGGCATGTATATGTGAAATGCTTATTTTTTATTCAATTTTAATTTTATTAGTATTTTTGGAAAGGTAATTTAATACGATTTCTGTATTATTTCACAAAAAATTTAACAAAAAATTACAAATACCAATGTTTTTCCAAAAACTACAAAAAAAGCGTTTTTCTTTCATATAAGAATCTCCCAAAACTTCAATCCATTTTCGGCACGAGTTATTTTCTGCCGATTATCCCCAAATTTTGGCTCACTCACTTTTAGATACTTAAGAACAATTTAGGATCCTACCAGGAATAAAAAGGTGATTTTTCGTTTTTAAGGACACCTCTACTGTCTATGCATTATCGCACATACCCTTTAGGTAAGATAAGTGTAGGGTATTTAAATATTATAAAATTTATTTATACAAAAATATAAAAATCCATTTCTATATTCAACCAAAGAACAAACCATAATCAAATAAAATATAAAATCATTTCACATCTTTAATGAAGACAACTATGAATAATAGAAAAAGGAAATGAAATTTATATGGTCTATGGAGAAACCTAAAGGAAAATTTATACATAGATACATACATACATAAAAAAATAATATTGTAGATAAATAAAAATAAATAAAACAAGAATTTTCTAATAAATACAAATTGGTAGTTTTTATGACAGCTAACAGATAAGGGTTTTTTGCTAAGGGCAAAAAAACAAAAAAAAAAAAAAAATAGAAACTTTGACAAAACTCATAGAAAAAGAGTTAAATGGAATAACAAAAGGAATAATATGAATTGTAAAATCGACTTTATGAACTTGTATGTTTATGGACATGTTTATTTTAAAAAACAAAGACACGTTTAGTTAATATTTTTTCAATAATTTTATTATTATGGTTTTGTTTTAGTTTCTTTTAAATCTTGTGGTTTTTCTGTAGATTATTTGTTAGTATATATAAATATATAATTTTTTTTCTCATATATAAATATAAAATTCTATATCATTGACCAGTTTATAAACAAAAATTTAATACAAATTCAATTGTTAGTTGTGTCTTAAAAGTCAATTGTAAAGTTTATAAAAATATTTATTTTTCTGTATAAGTATTATATACATTAGGGCGGGTCGATTTTTTTAGTCAAAAATCGTATAGCAAAAACATAATCTACAATAAATTCTAAGAACATTCCCCAAAGAAACCATGTTTCTAAAATCAAACCCTATACCGCGCTTAACGACTTGACTCTTTTTTGGTGTTTGTGTTAATTTTTGGGCTTTGGTGTGCTCTGAGTTATATAGTAAAATTTTATTGGCAACATTTTTGTAGAACATCCTATTTTGCTAATAACTTATGAACCACTGGACAGATTTCGCTGACATTTAGTATTAATCTGACCGGAAGTATAACTAATATATACGCCACGCTTCAGCAGCTTGCCGTATAAATTTTTCATTCTTCCGCTAACATTTGAAAGTTAGCGTGTTTCACACAGACAGAAAGACAGACGGACGGACGGATTTTCATGTCGTTAGGCGCGGTATAGGACTTGATTTTAGACCAATGGTTTCTTTGGAAAAGTTTCTTAGAATTTCTTGTAGATTTTGTTATTGCTATACGATTTTTCAGTTTTTTTCGATCCATACAAATCGACCCGCCCTAATATACATATATGGTTTAGTTATTATATTGAAAATTTCAGAAATTTGTAAATTACATTTATATTTTTATTAACTTTTTACGGATATAAGTTTATTTACCAATATTTATTTATATGATAGAGTTTTCAGATTGAATGTTATGACAGTAGCTTTTAAATTTGGTATATATCTGAATACAATTTTAAAAAAATAAAAAATAATTTTTCTAAAATAAAAACAAAATATATAAGGCATTTTACAACAATTTTATTGCCTTCGACACAGTTGTATCGTTCGTTTCTCTAACGAATAGCTCTACTCTACGTATGGGTAATGTAACGGGTGCATAACCCGAAGAAAGACGTTTTCATATCCCACAACAATGGATTTTTTGTCGTTGATAAGCTAATCAAGTAAAATAATAATAAACAAATTTTAAAAATCGAAAAAAAGTATTTGGAAAAAAATTCAAGGCTTAACTTTAAACCCCCAGAGGTACGAGTTAAAAACAAATTTGTACTGTAGCTATATATTTTTCTTGCGCTATGGTGTACGCAGAATAAAAAATTAAAGTGTTAAATTCGACTGTGCCGATTTTATTTTATATTTTATTTTATAAAGGGTGGTCCAATAACAAGTATCTTTTTAAAAATACAATGAAATGAATAATACTCAATATTTTAGGAATACTCAATTTTAAAAAAATAAAAAAATTCCATGGAACCTCAGGTAGGATTTGAAGCATTAGTTAAAGTTTTTAGTGTTCAACTATTGTTTATTATAATTTTTTTTATAGAATCAGTTTAAAATTTTAAAAATTTATTCCTATAAAGAAAATTAAAGAAACTTTTGAAGTTTTGAAAAATGTTTCTTAAAAAAATTTTCAGGTTCTTAAGCATTTTGCTGATAGCAAAATACCCAGATTCTGACACAAATTTCAAAAAAAACGTCAGGTTTGAGATAGGTTTATTCAAAAATAGATTTCTGATTTCAAAATTTTTCTGAGTCATTTCCTCCAAGAGAAAGTGTATGATTCTGAGACATTATCTGAATAAAAAAAATCTGAGGTACTGAAAAGCTGAAAGCTTTTAAAGTTTATACAAACATTTTCAAATTCTGATACTCTTGCACATAGAAAATTCTCAGATACTTATGCAATTATTCCACCAAAAAATTTCTATATTTATAAAAAAATTGTAAAGAAAAATTCTCAGATTTAGTTACTTTTTTCCAATAGAAAAGTTCTAAGGTTCTGAAATATTTTTTTATTCTATTTTTCTACAGAAAATGTCTAGGATATCGAAACGAACACAAAAAGTTTTAGGGTTTGAAAAACTCTTCCAAGTACCTGAGTTTAGAAAAATTGAGACTTTGATGCTTTTTACATTGTTTGAGACATTTTTCCAAAGAAAACGTATAGTTTTCTGCGACACTTTTGCTTAGAAAGAGTCTAAGATTCTTAAGCATTTTCCGAGACATATTTTCATAAAATAATCTAAGAAATTTTTCCTACAAAATATCTTAGATTCTGAGACATTTTTCTAAATGGAGTCTAAGAGTCTGAGTCTCAAAAATAGTAACAGATTTTTCCTATAGAAAAAATCTGAGATTCTATTTCAGTTTTTCTATAAAAAATATCAATTTTTTGTTTCTTATTTTTCCTATAGAAAATTTTTCGTTTAATTTTGCTATTTTTTACTATTAAAATTAGATTTAAAACATTTTTTCTAAAGAGGACACGATACAGTTCAAAATAAAAGAGCTAGACAAAGTTTAGCACGAATATGTCATATGTAGAGTTTGCAAAACGATTAAAATCGTAATCGTAATCGCGATTAATCGCACCAATTAATCGTAATCGACAAAAAAATCATGCGGTTAAGATTAATAATTTTCTATAAAATACTCTGTTTTTATAGCGATTTTAAAATATATTATATATATTGGCCTACGATTCATTTAACTTATTATAATTTTCGGTACGCCCAAATATATACACATAAAAGTAATTTTTGTGGAATGTTTTTTTAACCAAATAGTCTTTCATTACAAATTTCAAGAGTCTAAGATCGTTATTTTATAAAATATGAAAAGGATAAAAAGTAAATTTTTTTTACTTTTTTTTTAGCATGGCATTTTTTGTATTTTTCGAGAAAATCGTATTTTTATATTGAATTTCAGAAAAATTCTATAATTCTCTTGGATTTTATTGTGTCAACACCGCGTATGAGTAACGACTATTTGCGAAACCAATGAATTTTCGTTACTAATACGCGGTGTTGACACAATAAAATACAAGAGAATTTCAGAATTTTTATGAAATCTAATATTCAAATGCTTTTTTCTCGAAAAATACGAAATTTTTTTGTGTGAATAGACAAACATCTTAACTTAAAAAAATGTGGCCGGATTTTTGATAAATTGACTTTTTTAAGAAATTAAAACTTTCAGAACGGTTTCTGAAAACTTTCCAAAATAAAAAATTTTAGTAGATAGCCCATACAAAAATATAAAATTAATTAATTTTTGCGATTGTGGTGCATATTGTAAATTTGATAAATATTTAATCAAGGAAACTCGACAATTTTTTTTTTAATTTTTCCAATATTTAACCACGCTCACTCATTAGCCTAATTCTTAAAAAATTTAAAAACCAAAAACTGAATTTTCTTAGTTTCATAAAAGACTATCCATACCACCTATTCAGACATTCATGAGACATATGTTTTTTCGCAGGACATTTGGTGTGGAATAAAAAAAGATAATTTTATTGCATAAAATATTTATTTTTGTGTTTTCATACATTCTGAAATGTAAATTTTAAAAGAATTTTTTTAATTAAACTATTGCAATTATATTGATTTAAAAAACTCGATTAATCGATAATCGCGATTAACGATTATTTGAGAACTCTAGTCTTATGGTCATATGCTGGTTAAGTTCAGAAATGGGAAAAATCGGACAAAAGTAAAATCGGCAAATTTTTCCCCTTTAGCAAACTAAACAACCTCAAAAAACGGCATTTTATGCAGGGTTATTTGTACTTTTCTTAAGCAAATCCAACATTTTTATGTCAGAGGAAGTGCAAAACCCAGCATAAGGACCCAGCGAATAAAAAAATATTAAAAACGTTTGACCAACCCCCCTACCCCACTTTTGTGAGTTCAAGTACATGACTCACAATTAACTCACGCTCACGCAAACCATAATCGAGTCACTCACTAATCACTCTCGCATTTTTTTTTTGTTTAATCGCGCTTAATCATTAGTAACGTCCGTAAAAAACGCTCACGCTCACACGTGAATCACGAAAGCACTACTCACGCTATTGAACTTTCTTACCAAAGAAATAAAAATGCTAAAAAATTTTGTTTTGGAAAGGAAAAAAAACGATTAGTTAGTAAAATCGAAAAATCTAATCACACAAACTTCCTCAAAAAAATTTAATTCCTCACGAAAATCACTCACGCAGTGGTTTTTTAGCACACACCTACTCACAATCACGTGATTGAAATGAAAACATTAAAAAAAAAAAAAAAACTTTGAAAATTTTCTTGAAAAAATAATTCTGTAAAATTTCAAAATAATCTGCTTAAAATATGCTCAAAAATATGTTCAGAAATATCTTCTCAATTGTGTAAAAAAAAATTAACACTATGAAAACAAAAACTCAGAAAATTTTCTTGTTTAAAGAATGATAGCAAATTATTTATGTAAAATTAAAAACAATCTGCTTAAAATATGTTCAAAAATATTTTGAAATTCAGCAAACAGAATCAGTAAAAACGCAGGGAAATGTCTGTTATTTTCTAAGACTGAATAACAGAGATTTTAGTAAAACTATCGTTTTCAGCAGAACAATCTGCAGAAAGTTTGCTAATTCAAATTGAAAGTAGTTTTACAGATTTTTGGCAGAGTTTTTCTTATGAGTGTAGGTTTATTTGACAGATATTGCAGGAATATTTGTCAAATAAACCTACAATAAGTCTAATAAAAGTAGTATGAATAATGGAATTAGTATATTGTAGGTATAGGGTTCCTAAATTTCTGGACTTTTTCAATTCCCGGGAGAGCGTTTTAAAATTATCGTATTCCCGGGAATTCCTGGAAATTTTTTAATTACAACAAATTCTTTTCTTATCATATATAAATTATATAATAATTGTGGTTACATTTTTCAATTTAAAACACCTTTAGATGTCTTCTTTTATAAAATTGTTTTCTTAACTTCTTTAATAACACAGTGCAACAACCAAAATCGGAATCCAAAAGCAAATGAAACGTGTTATATTTCGCAACAAAACCCTCAAGGTTATTTTTAAGTTCAGCGCTAGATTTTTTTTTTAAACGCATTTGAAGTTGATTAACTTTTATTACAATTATAATAACAAATGCTTGAAAACTATATAGGCGTATGATTAATATTGCAATTGCCTTTTTGCAATACTCATACGCAACGGTGCAAAGTTATATATTTTTAATAACACTGTAAGTAGGTGAAAATGACACACTAAAACGCCGAGACACGTCAACCTAATTTTGGGTCGTAGAATCCAGTGGTGTACCCCGTTTTGAAAAGTTAGCTCAAAATCCCGAGATATTTCGATTTTAAATTTGTAGTAGATTTAAGGTGATTTTTCATTTTATTTGAATGAAAAAAAACTTAAAAAACTTGTTAAAAACTAGTTATTAGTTAAAATTTAAATCTAGTAAAAAATGGACGTCCATTTTCAAGCGGACATGGCACAATACTTGCTCTTATTTTGATGAATTTTATAATATTTTTTTGGATTTATTTAATTTTTACTCTACATTTGATAATTTAAAATCGAAATAACTCGCTAACTTTTTAAAACGGAGTATACTTTTGGATTCTATGACCCAAAAATAAGTTGGGGTGTCTCGGCGTTTTTGTGTGTCATTTCAAAAGTTTAAATTTTACTTACAGTGTAATTTGGCTGCTCAGTAAGTAGGTACTGGACCGATTGCAGCGAAATTCATAACGGTTATAGCTGACGTCGAGCTTAAATATGGACGCTGACCCCACATGCCAAGGGCCCCCTAAATTATGTTTAGGACACAAAAACTTGAAATTCTTTAAAATCACCAACTGAATGTAAAAAAAATCTAGCGCTGAACTAAAAAAAGGTTTTTTATATAAAACGTCAACTTTCATATGCTTTTGGTTTCATCCCAGTCCGATTCGAAAAGTTCGATTTTGTATCACTGTGTAACCGTAAAAAATTTACTAAATTTATAATATTTCTAAATGTTGTCGTATTTGCATTGACCTAATTCCACTTCATACAAAATGTTTTTTATTCATTAAAGTTTATACTTACATCAAGATCTGATGATTTATTGTTCGCAATTCGGAAAATATTTTTAACTTATCCGATAGTCAAATTTTTGTGTTTTTAATTTTTTTTTTTTGGCAATTCGAATTTTGAACCATCATAATAAGGATTATAAAAATTAATCGTTTAAAGACATTCGTGCCGAAAAAATTTTTTTTTTTAACAACATATCAGTCTTTAAATTTAAATATTCATTTTTTAAGAAAATGAAATGCTTGTGAAATTCTAATCTGAAGAGATGATTTGTTTAAAATTCTTAAAAAATGTAATATATGTTTTTTGGTTTAAGTTGATTTAAGCACTATTTTTGATCTGATTTTTCATGTACCAAATTTCGAAAAAAAATTCATTGTTATTTTATATTAGAACTAGCAGGCCCGCCGGGAACTTTGTTACCAGTAATATTAAATACCGTATTAAAGAAGGATCAGACCATTTCTAAAATTTTACCTTAAATTATTAAATTTTTATTATAAAATTAAAACAGCCCCGTTTAGCCCGGAATAATGTTCGTTTTGGTAAAAAAAACTATATACCGTAATTACTGAAATCATTTCATTCCCCGTTTCATTCGATTTCGTTCCCCGTTCTATTCCATTTTGTTCCCTGTTCTATTCATTTCAATTTCAATTCATTTCGTTCCATGTAGGCTTCATTCCTTTCTGTATAACATGTGTTAAAGAAATAAAAACATTTTAGGGTCGTTATCTCAATTGATATAAAAAGTACCATATTACCCTACCTTAATCAAATTATTTAATCCTTTAACCCTTAAAAATTTTAATTTCAAAATGTGTTCTTCTCTTCATAGTTCATTCTTCTGGAGGATTTCAGGGGATAGAAAAAGTATCACAGTACAATAATTTGCCATTAAAATCTAAATTTCCGGAAGGTACTTTTTTAGAATGATTTTTTAAGCTGAAGGATCCCACATTTAAAGTTTCCAGTTTCTATGACCAATATTTCAGGCGATAGAAAAGGTTAAAAAGTTCGCTACTTTGCACCTATTTGCTCCATTAAAATCGGAATTTGCAAAAAGGGCATTTTTGAAAATGTTTTGAAACCGGATGAGTAGTTTCGGAGGTTTTAAAATTGTACGTCTTTTGACCCATAGTTATATTTAAAATGGGTGCGGTCAATGAAACTTACCTTAGCTCACCCTGAAGGAGAATTCTAAATATTGGTGAAATCATTTTTGAAACCTCATAAAAAGTTTCGTATATTTTAAAATTTTATGTCGATAAACCGTAGCATATGTCGAACCTGAAGGACCATTCTTAATACTGAAGAACAATTTTTTTAAAATCGAATGAGCAGTTTCAGAGATTTTTTGTTTTGACCAAAACTGGGAGTAGAAGGGGTGTGGTCGATGAAAGCTAGCACATGTCCACCCTGAAGGACCATTTTTTAATATATATTGGTGATAAAATTTTTGAAATCAGATGAGTAGTTTCATCATATATAAATTTTACGGTTTTCTTGCCAAAAGTGGGCGTAGAAATGAGCGTGGTCAATGCAACCGAGCATATTTCCACTCTGAATAACCATTCCAAGCATTGATGGAAACATTTTGGAAATCAGATGAGTAGTTTTAAAGATTTTTGGCCAAAGTGTGGGCGTGGTCGATGAATCCTAGCCTATATCCAATCTGGAGAAACACTCCAAATATTGGTAAAAACATGTTTGAAATCGGAAGAGTAGCTTCATAGATATTTAGATTTTAAGTTTTTTGACAAAAGTGGGCGTTGAAGTGGGCGTGGTCGATGAAACCAAGCATATTTCCATCATGAAGGACCATTCCAAGTATATATTGGTGAAAAATTTGTTGAAATCGGTTAATCAGTTTTGGAGATTTTTAAATTTTACGTTTTTTGGCAAAAAGTGGGCGTGGTCGACGAAATGAAGCATATTTCCATCATGAAGGACCATTTCAAGTATATATTGGTGAAAAATTTGTTGAAATCGGTTAATCAGTTTTAGAGATTTTTAAATTTTACGGTTTTTTGGCAAAAAGTGGGCGTGGTCGATGAAACCTAGCCTATGGCCTTCCCTGAGGAACACTCTAAATTTTGCTGAAATTTTTTTTGAAATCGGATGAGTAGTTCCGAAGATTACTTTCTACAAACAAACAAAAAAACAAACATTACCTCTTTATAATATTAAGTATAGAAGTATAGATAGCTTATGCTACCCAAATTTCCATGGTAAGTTCTGTTTTATTCAGTGTTTCATTGCGCAATCGATTGAAGAAAATATTTTGAAAATTTACTCAAATTTTTAATTTTGTTTAAAATAATATAAATTTTTATTAAAAAAGTTGTTTTTGATTCGATGTTTCTTAATTTTTTTTTTCAAATTCCCGAAAATTCCCGATGAAAAATCCCGGGATTTTAAGAAAAATATTTCTCCTGAACAAATTGGTGGATATTTATTTTTTAAATTCATGTTATTCTCGCTGATACACACAAACAATTTTTGGCTGAAAATTTTCAATTATATATATTGATCAACAAAATTTAAATTAGTCAATCAATGTTTTGATTAAAATTTTTGTTAATTTCTTTAACAATCGAATTACAAATTTTCAACATTCCAGATTTTTATTCGCTTTAATTTATTTGAATAGATTAATTCAAAAATATACAAAGTAACCAGGTTTTATTTTTTTTTATTGTTAGCAACATATTGGAAAGCAAAAAAGTTGATTTTTTTAAAATTGTGTCATACGCTTACAATTAATTTGTTAAATTAATCACTATTTTGATTGACTATAAATGAAAAGTTGATCAAATTTTTTATCAAAATCGAAAAAATGTTTGATTGAAAAAATTTTCAATCAATCACCTACAATTTGATGATTGGTATAACAATTTTTTTAATTGGAGGAATTTCTATCAAAAAATGGTTTGAAGCAACGTTTTTGTTGATTGAAATTCGTTTCAAATTTTTTCTGTGTGTAGCAGATATCACTTGTTACCAATTTAAATTTTTATCAATTCGTATGTTTAATTGAGCAGATAGCACTTTTTATTCAAAAATACAAATAACCTTTATTAAAAACTAATAAACATTTTTTGATGAAATATTTAGGAATATAACAAATATCTCGAAATATCAATAAATAACACGAAATTTTACGAAAATGGGTTATTATTGACCAACCAGTATATTACCATAGCTCTTTTTAAAAATAGAGTTGAAGTAAATTTTAATTGAAATAAAATTGTTGAAAAATCGTTACATAGTAATACTCAGATTGAAAAATATTTTATAAAAAATTTCTTCTCCCCTCACATGAACATAAATCGCTAAAAAACTTATTCCTTTGTTACCGGCTCTATAATAGAAAACAAACTTCATAGAGATCAGAATATGTAGCATTAGTGGTTTTACTTGTATTAATACCCTCTAAAATGTAACAACAAATCCTTCGGTTGTCGTGGTTTTTATCTACCTCAATGTAATAATTCTTAGGAACCAAAATAATATTTCTAGCTTCTGAAAAAATTTTTCGCCTGAAATTTAAAAACAAATTTAAGAATTTTCCATCTCTCATAACTTATGTCACCAGCTTCAATTGCTTGAGGGGGAGAAAACTAAATAAATAAAAACAACACGTAGAAAATCAAAAAAAAAAGAACATATGATTTAGAGAATGCAAATGTCCGCTTTAGTTAAGATTTATTATACCCAAATAAACCAAAAATATTATTTATGACAATTTATTATTTTATTTAATTTTTAATTTTTTTATTTTTTTTTTATTTGTTATCTGTAACTGACCATAAGTATTTATACATACTCTATGTTGTTCTACTTATTTTTTTGTATATTTATTTTAGAAGGGATGGATATTACGGTTTTATATGCAAACATTTTGAAAAACACAAACATGTTACAGTAAAAACGAGCAAACGAGGACAACGGTATAGTCACAATTTATCAAAACAAAAATAATGCACAAGCCTATTTGATGAATGTTTCAAAAAAATCATAACAAAAAAATAATAATTGTTTATTTACGATTAAATTATCATTCTGGTTCGAGGCACAAAAATTCTAAAGGTGTAAAATCTGTTTTACAACAAAAATTTTAGAGCAATGTGCTGCTCATAATAAGCAAACAATAGACGGTAATCGCTGTCTGCTAACAAAAGATTTCACTGTATATATGTAAATACATATGCATATTTAACGTAGCGAACAACATCAAAATATATTAATACACTTATTTATTTACATACATGAACTTAACAGGTCTATACAAACATTAGTTGACAAAAAAAAAAAAAACAACAATATTACGAAACAAATAAGCCGAATTCATAAATACCCTTCACAATGCTCTTTTTAAGTGATAAAAAAATTTTCTAACGTGAAAAATTAACAATTTTGATTAGAAATATTTTATATTGAGTAAAAAACCTTTTTTTAAGGCATTTTTGTAAAAAAAGTATTACCAATTATTTTTTTGAGTGTAAAATTTTTTTAATGTTTAAAAAAAAATACGTTGTAAAATATTTTTGTGACTTCCCAAAATTTTTTTCACACTTGTTTAACGGGGTTTTCAATATGTGAATTTAAGGTGAAGCCAATCTGAAATTCACGGTTTTGCTAATAACTTTTAAACTACTGGAACAATTTTGGTAAAATTTAACACCAACAAGACCAGGGGAACGAAAATATATGTGACAAGCTTCAGCAGCCTCAGGATTGTCTTTCGAAAGTTAGTGTGTTTTTTATCTCATAAATTCGCGAAACCATTGCCGAAATTTACCATTTTTCTTATAACGTTTGAACCACCACACCGATTTCGCTGGATTGCAACACCAACTTGTTTCGGTAAATTACCAACATACCTGCCGAAATTCAGCAGCCTCTGTAAAGTCTTTGAACATTCAACGTGTTTTTAACGGACAAACAGACGGTCATCGCTATTTCGAATTAAAATCTATCAAGGATCATGAATATATATATATATATATGCTTTATGGGGGCCTAGACCAATATTTCGAGATGTTACAAAAGGAATAATAAACTTATATATACCCTGTATCACTATGTAGAGTGGAAGGTTTAAACAAAAAATATTTAACCCACACACTTTCACATATAATTAAGCAAACATAAAAAGTAACTTAATACATATACAATAGGGTGGATCAGTGTTAACAAAAAAAAAATATTGCATCTGTGGCTAACTGTCTTTGGGTTTCTTTCTGAAATTTGAAAATCGTAAAGTTCCATAAATAGTCAATATTAGTTCATAAGTTATATGCAGTTAAGTGGTCTAAATCCTTATCCTATTAAAAAAATGACATATTAGTTTGTTTGTGTCGCTTTCAGAACAAAACTTCTGGACCGATTTAAATGAAATTTGACATGCAGATAGTGCGTTTCCTGGAATGAAAAATGGGCCAAGGGACATCTCGATTGGATGCCCGCCTCCTTTTACGCCCACTTTTTGTGAATTTCAGATTCTTCAATAAATTTGGTTGTTTGTTACTATTTTTGGATGTTTTTTTTTACCGATATTGGGACTTTTATGCAAGGAAATTTATGTCATACCGCATATTGGTTGACTTTTTGTAAACATCTTCCCCTTTGTAGGGAAGTGGCGTCCTTAAGTTTTTCTGTCTGTCAGGTTCACACCCACGGATAAACGGCTGAACCGATTTGCATGAAATTTTCACCACAGATATTACTGACCAAAGTGGGAATAATAGGCTATAAGAGAGAACGATCGGCGAAATGGGTGTAAAATTTCACGCCCATTGTATTATATTAAACTTTATTTCTGGCTTTTTCCCAACTACGCCTAAACTGCTGAACCGATACTAACCCAGTCGAGAAATATACGAGGGCGATCGGACAAAGGAGTGGAAAATGCCATTCCCCTATGTATTACATTGAAAGTTATTTCTACCTGTTGCGTAATAACTCCTAAACGTTTGAGCCGATTTTAATGAAATTTTCACCACTCATAGAACTAACCCTTGAGTGAACTATAGGTTATAATAGGAGGGCGCTCTGACAAAGGCTCGCAAAATGTCACGCCCCTTTGTATTACATTAAAAGTTATTTCTGCCTGTTCCGTAATCACGCTTAAACGTCTAAACCGATTTTAATGAAATTTTCAACACAGATAACCGAAGCAAGGAAAAAACCCATATTAGCGCACAATCAGGCAAATGTATTGTAAAATGCCGTCCCCGTTGATTCGAAGTTATTTTTGCCAGCTATAATAGGACAAAGAGGCTTTAGTTGCAAAGCTCCTTTGTAATATACTACAGGTGGTTTCTGACTGTTCCGCAATCACACATAAACGGCTGTACCGATTTACATGAAATTTTCGAAACAGATAGTATAAATCGTGGCGATCGAACAAAGGGACTTAAAATGACACGCACCCTAAAATTTTCTGCAAGTTATGTTTTTTATTTACGCAATCGCGCTTAAACGGCTGAACCGATTTTGAAGAAATTTCCACCGCGATTTGACAAAATCCCTCGCCATTTTGTATTACATTGAAAGTTATTTCTGCCTGTTCCATAATCATACTTAATCGGCTTAATCGATTTTAATGGAATTTTCACCACGTATAGTACTTCCGAGGCGGCAGCTATAAACCAAAATATATCGTGTTTGGAACAAGGAGCTTGTGTTGCCACGCCCCTCTGTTTACACTGAAATTTTTTTCTGTCTGTTCCGTAATTACGCTTAAACGCCTAAAGTGATTTTAATAAAACTTTCACCACACTCCTTTGTAATATATTGAAAGTTATTTCTGCTATTTTAATATAGTTTTCACCACAGATAGTAATTACCAAGGTGGAAACAATTGGCGTTAATTGGCACGCGCCTTTGTAATAGTATATTGTAAGTATTCCGTAATCACGCTTAAATGTCGAAACCGATTTAAATCAAATGTTTACCACATATCAGCGCGCGATTGGGCAAAGGCTGTGTAATTTCCGCCTGTTCGGCAGTCACGGAAAAATGGCTGACAAAGGAAGGTCTTTCGCAGGGCACCAGCCGATTGTCCTGACACTTGCATATAGGAAAGAGGGGAGCAAAATAAGAGTTACCTGTTTTTTTATAGCTGCCCAGTCTCATATTTAGTGGGTCAAAGGGGAGGGGGAAAACGGGATTTTTTTAGTTTTTTTAGGACTTTTCCCACTTCTTCAAAAGAAACTATATGAACATTTTCATTCGGTTTCATGGAGATGTATATACGACCGTCAAAATCATATAAAATATTCGAAAATTTCCTGTTAGTTCGGCTTTTATACGGATGTGGCAACCCTTTTTTAAATTTGAGATTGGGCACCTAAAAAAAATGGGTAACTCTTATTTTTTCTCCCTCATTCCCATATTAAAGTTTTAGGACAATCGGTGGGTGCCCTGTGAAAGATCTTCCTTGTTAGTGATATAGGCTGGTTAAGTTCGGAGATGGGTAAAATCTATAAGGAGGAAAATGTTCCCCTGTTCCCCCTTGAGAAACTAAACCAACCTATAAAAAAACGGCATTTTTTGTACAGGTTTTATTATAATTTCGTTAAGCCAATGAAACATTTTAATGTCGGGCGATGTTATAAGTCCTTCATTTGTACCCCGGAAATTAGAACTTTTTTTTTTTTTGCCGGCCCCCTTTTGTGGGCGTGGATTTTAAAAAAATATTTAAATAACGATAAAATTGTTTTACTTAAGCGTACAAAATAAATGAATTTGTAAACATAAACCAAGTTGGGGAAAGTGACTCCAAATGACCTCCCATTCTCCAACAAAAAAGCTCCTGTAATTTATTTTTATACCCTCCACTCTAGTGATAGAGGGTATATATAAGTTTGTCATTCCGTATATATAAATATTGGTCTAAGACCCCATAAAGTATATATTCATGATCCTCGTTCGATTCCAAGACGATCTAGCGATGTCCGTCCGTCTGTCTGTCTGTTGAAAACACGATAAATTTTGAAAGACTTTACAGAGGCTCCTGAAGCTTGGCATATATGTTGGGCATTTACCTGGTCAGGTTGGTATTGCAATCCAGCGAAATCGGTCCAGTGGTTCAAAAGTAATGAGTAAAAGAGTGAATTTCGGCAAGGGTTTTTCACGAATTTGCGAGATAAAAAACACGATAACTATCTAAAGGCAATTCTGAGGATGCTGAAGCTTGGCATATATATTTGTCGTTCCTTTTGTCTGTTACGTATTGAATTTCAGTTAAATCGGTCCTGTGGTTCAAAAGTTATTAGCAAAACAGTAAATTTCAGATTCGCCTCACCTTAAGTTCACGTGTTGAAAACCCGTTAAACATGTTTTAAAAACATAGGTAAGTCACAAAAATATTTTACAACGCATTTTTGTCACTCAAAAATATTTTTTCATTAAAAGAAAGAAAAATACACTCGAAAAAAATTATACACAAAAAAAAAAATTTACACTCAAAAAAAAAATTTAGTAATTTTTTTTTTTTCAAAAATTAGTAAAAAAAAAAGTTTTTTAACACAAAATAAAATATTTCTAATAAAAATATTATTTTTTCACTCTAAAAAATTAACTATAACTTAAAAAGGGCATTGTGGAGGGTATTCATAGATTCGGCCAAGTCGAATTTAACTTTTCTACTTGTTTTTTTTTTTTTTATTTTTTACATATTGGAAGATATAAAAGATTTGGCACAGCAAAATTTATTACTCTCACTTATTTTTGATTTTTTTTGGTTTATATAGCTAACAATACCTAGCTCTCAAAATTTCAAGCTTCCATCTATCTACATCGCTATGGGCACTGACGGGTTAAGTTTATATTTTTTTCAGTCACTTCTGTACGGTTTACTACAATGACAACAAAAAAAAGACATTAAACAAAAAATGGATTTCACCGCTGATGATGACCCAAATTTATAGCAAATGTGCACAAATTATTATGGTCCATTGGATTAAAAACACATAAACAAAAAATAAAAAAATATGCTTAAAAATCTAAATGAAACCATTTAGTAATTCCAACCAACTCCCTCCTACTCAAAATAATAATCCACCATTCCTTGACCATATACCCAATATATAACACAATATTTTGCATCCTTTAACACATAAAAATCACATGTGTGTGAGTGCCATAGATTTTTAATAGCCTAAAAATAAATTAAGAATATTTATGTGGGGTTAAGTTTAGCAGATGAGGGTTTTTTTAGTGGAGTTGAACACAAGATAGAAACTTTAATTATTTGATTTATGTTTAAAGCACATATTGAAGTGTTTGGTTCTTTTGTGGGTTTATAAAATTGAAAAATATTTAAGATGAATTAGAAAAACTAATTTCCGGGTTTCATATAACACATGTTAATTAATTAAATGGCATAACATACATTTTTAATTTTTAAGTTGTTTTTTTATTCAAAAACAGTTAAGAATAGAAAATCATAAAATTTTTTTTGTAGCAATAGAGCCACACCTTAAACTGCAATGAGCTTAAACAGTTTTTAAATGCTGATTTATAAAAATTCATACAAAAATTCAATTTATTTAATTTCGATTTATTTTATTTACGTGGAATGGCAGAAATTACTTTATATTTCGTCCATTCCACCAGACTTTTGGTAATTTTAGGCATTTTTTGACCTAGGGTCTTCCGATTTTTGTTAATTTTTTCATACAGATAGTCTATGGAGCCAATTTCAAATTTCATCCATCAGATCAAATAAATTCGAAAAACTCGCGATTTTATTCATGATTTTCGTTGTTAAAAAAGTAAAAAAAAAATTCAAAATCTGTGTAACTTTGAGCAGCTGCATTTTCTAAACTACTTATCGCATTTTAACAATCTATAGCGCATACGAATGGTATGTAAGTCTATTTTAATATCTAATAAACTGAAAAAATATTGGTGGTTTAAAAGTGCATTTTATATGCAAATGCAGTTTTGAAGTGCATTTTGCAAAACTTTTACCCCTTTTAATTTTTTTTTAATTGGCATATTTGGAAAATTTATAATTTTTGCTTCAAAAAAATGTTTTCATTACAATGGACTGAGAATGTATGCTATTTTTAATAATTTTTTTAAAAAAATACTTCCTTAAGTTTCCCTTATAAAAATTTTTATTTTTTAAATTATACCAAAATCATGTAAAAAGACATGTTTTTAAACCGTTATATTTTCAATAGTACTAATCGTATCTTATTCTTTTTATGCACATTTGAAAGGTATTTTTGTCCATTTTTTGCATTTAATGACCGCAAAAATGTTGGTGTTTCAAATATGCATTTTAAATGCAAATGCAATTTTAAAGTGCATTTTTCAAAACTTTTACCCCTTTGATTTTTTTTTTAATTATCATATTCGAAAAGCTTTCAATTTTTGCTACAAAATAATGTCCTCCTAATAATGGACCCACTGTGTGTGTGCTATTTTTAAAGAAATTTTAAAAATTTCCTTAAAGCAAATTTTAATATTTTAAATTTAACAAAAAAAATCTGAAATTACATGATTTTTTAAAGAATTCTAAAAAATAGCACACACAGTGGGTCCATTAATAGGAGGACATCATTTTGCAGTAAAAATTGTAAACTTTTCGAATATGATAATTAAAAAAAAATTCAAAGGGGTAAAAGTTTTGAGAAATGCATTTCAAAACTGCATTTGCATTTAAAATGCATTTTTGAAACACCAAAATTTTTGCGGTCATTATATGCAAAAAATAGACAAAAATACCTTTCTAATGTGCATAAAAACAATAAGATACGATTAGAACTTTTGGAAATATAACGGTTTATAAACATGTCGTTTTACATAATTTTGGTATAATTAAAAAATAAAAATTTTTATAAGGGAAACTTAAGGAAGTATTTTTTAAAAATAAGTATTAAAAATAGCACTTATTCTCGGTCCATTGTAATGAAAACATTTCTTTGTAGCAAAAACATAGGCGTAGAAAGGGGGGGGCTGGGGTGGGCAAAGCCCACCCTAGACCCGATTTAGCCCACCCCAGACATTTTTCCGTTCAGCCCACCCCAGACAATTTTAATTTTTTTTAATTCATTAATCTTTGATATGCTGAAAGAAGTTTTTTAACTATGTGTAGAATAAAAACATGGTTACGAAGTGCAATGCTTCAGAAACGATTTTCAAATTTAGAAGTTTTTAATATTAAAAATGAAATAGTTAAATATAAAATAGCTTCAGAAGAAGTATCAAACGTTATTTTGTAAAAAAAAAAAAAATAGAAATATAACGTTTTAATAACTCTTTCCATTATAAATGGATTTTAACATACTAATTACACTACTCAACAAAAATCTTTGTTTTTTTGCACAGAGTTCTAGGGTAGAAGACACTTCAATAAAAGGAACCTGTAATTAAAATCCATTAAGTATACCCAGAAATATTTGGAAAAGAAGTCATAGTTTTGAACCAAATTTGCATATTTTTGTTCATACATTTTTTCGTACCAATTTTTATGATTTTTTTTGGTGAAATTAAAAAAAATAGATTAAAACAAATTTCCTAAAAATGTTGCCTCCTAAACAAGAATCTGACATCAGAAAAATTGTATCAAATCGCCTTCTCGAGATATAGACATTTTTAATTTTTGTAGACTAAGTTCAAATAAAAGAAATATGAATGACTTTAACATACACTTTTTCAATACAAAATTGTTTTTCGGGTTTGAGGGCTTGGTCCACAAAAAATGAAAATGCCTACATCTCGAGAAGGAGATTTGATAAAACCTTTCTGATGATAGATTAGTGTTTAGGAGGCCAAAATACTTTAGAAAATGTATTCACCATGTCTGTGCATAAACCGTGTAGAGTAGTGTTATTATTTATATATTTTTAACGAAAACAGTAGTTACGTTTAATTTTCTATAAATACTTTTTTGCGATTTCTTGTTATATATTTTTTAGTTTTGTTTTAATATTTTTTTTTATAAAAAAAGTTGTTTTTTTTTTTTGGAAGGGGGGGGGGTTTTGCCCACCCCAGAATAATGGTCTAGCTACGCTTATGAGCAAAAATTCTAAATTTTCCAAATATGCTAATTAAAAAAAAATTAAAAGGGGTAAAAGTCTTGCAAAATGCACTTCAAAACTGCATTTGCATATAAAATGCACTTTTAAACCACCAATATTTTTTCAGTTTATTAGATATTAAAATAGACTTATATACCATTCGTATGCGCTATAGATTGTTAAAATGCGATAAGTAGTTCAGAAAATACAGCTGCTCAAAGTTACACAGATTTTGAATTTTTTTTACTTTTTTAAAAAGGAAATCGTGAATAAAATCGCGAGTTTTTCGAATTTTTTTGATCTGATGGATGAAATTTGAAATTGGCTCCATAGAAAATCTGTATGAAAAATATAACAAAAATCGGAAGACCCTCGTTCAGATTTTTTAAAAAATCTCTCATGGAATGGACGCCCAAGCAGAAATTGACGACGGTTATAAAAAAAAAAGCGTTCTGAAAGCACTGTAACAAAAAAAGAACGTTCTCAAAACGTTATTTTCGAACGCTTTGCGAGCGTTCTCGAAAAGCGTTCTGAAAGCACTGTAACAAAAAAAAGCATTCTCAAAACGCCTTGAGAGCGTTTTCGAAAAGCGTTTTGAAAGCACTTTATTAACAAAATACATGCTCGTTTCTAAATTAAATGGTTTTAAAGCAGTTTTTGCAAACGATTTTAATTTTTTTTCGTAGTACATACAAGTATAGTATTTTTTAGGTTATACTCAATTTTAAATAAATTGTTATAAAAACATTTTGTTAAATCAAATTAAATAATTTTTCCCTACCACCACATTGAAAACGCAAAATTTTGAAAACATGAAACATTTTTTAATTTGTAAATCTATTTTAAGTTTTATTATTATCTTTTTTTTTTTTTTTTTTTTAAGTGTTTATTTAAGGAAAATTCATGTACTTAAAACTATAAATAAACAAATAGTAATTATAAATTATTGTTATACATAGTCCCATAATCGGGCTCTCAAGTATACTAATTTTATATGATAATTTAAATATTTTTTTTTAGAAATATATATAAGATTTATTTTATATACAAATATGTAAGTATAATTAATATAATTTAATGTATAATTTATGTAAAAGAGTTAAAGCAATAGTTTCGTTATAAAATTTACAAATAATGCATTTAACTTGTACAATATGCACACTGACTTCAATAACATCTTCACGTAAATTTTTAACGTTATAAAGTCCTATTTCTTTTGATGGAATTGGATAGACAAAATAATCGTTTATTTCATTAAAGATGTTGCCTTTTAAATATATATTATCACATGTTTGTTTAGATCGATTTGTACTTTTTTCTACTTTGTTTACAGACCATCTGGTTTTGCAATTTGAAAGCGAAACAGAACAAACCATTTTTACAAAAATTAGCCGCTGGCTGGCTGCAGTAAAGGACAGAATGGGAGGAAGAAAGTCCCTATAAATAAATTAGTTTACTTTTTTTATGAAGTTTACCTTTACTAAGTTTACTTTTTTTATTACATTGAATTAAATTTTTATTTTCTAAAATACTTTTATAAAAAAAAATCTACAATTAACGAATAAAAAAAAAAAAAATCTGCTTTATATGAAGTCCTTTAAAGTACTGTTTTTTCTTATTTCAATCGCTGGAAAATATCTTTAATTTTTGTATTTAAGCTCTTTATAAGTGCTTTACTTTTGGTTTTTAAAGCGCTTTCATGACTTTAAACAAAACGTTCTGAAAGCACTTTTTTAAAACGCTTTTAAAACGCTTTAAACCTAGCGTAGATCGATGTTATCATTCGGATCATCTGAAAGCGCTTTGAAGATGGTAAATGGAACGCTTGTAGAACCGTCCACAACGCTTTCACAGCGCTTTTGCGATTGTATTTTTCTGACTGGGCGATTTTTGCTTTTATGTGCTAAAAAGCATCAAAGTTAAGTACTTTTTCAGCATCTTAAATGATAACCAAGGTAAACGGTATACCGTTGCTTTTCATAGCGCTTTAAAAGCTCTGTATATCCCAAATATATAGTAACATAAAAGCACTTTTAAAACAAACAAGAGAGAGTGTTAAATTCGGCTGTGCCGAATCTTTTCTACCCTGCAATATATAAAAATGGGGGAAAAATATTGACAGGCGCGTTTCTTTTTCTGGGGGGGAGGGGCGGTGAGTTTGGGGACTCCTATCCTCTCGCGGTATAAGTTAAAAAGTTCATTGTATTCTGCTTTGTGCACTAAAGTGTTATAATTTTATTATTATTTAAATAAATTTTTTTTATCCACAAAAAACGCGACATTTCTTAATAACCTGGGTCCAAGTGCAGGACTTTGAACTTCTGCGAACATAAAAATGTTTCATTGTTTGTGTTTTTGACCGAAAAGAAAATTGTGTTTTCTAAAGATTAAATTTAATGTGGTTTACCCTAGACCATGGTTTCTGTAGTCACTTTAACTACATCATCAGTAGGCAATTACATTAAATTGATTATTTGATACTTGCTAGAAAAATCTTTATATGTTTTTTATCAACAGACTAGCCTGCTGTGAAAATTGAACCCATGTCGAAAACACTCATGATTTGTAAACCGCCGCCTAACTACTTAGGCTACTGTCGGTGTACAAACATCAGTGGCAAAACAAAGTTTGTTTAACTCACAGAATGTTTTGTGTGTGACATATGTGCAGAAAAGCATTTTTCCTAACTCAAGCAATGCATTTAATCTTAAGACCAACAACAATTTCTTAAACTTTCATTTATTTATTTTATGCAAATTTACTATAGAGGTAAATTTCTTGTTCATCACACCACAGTAACGCATAGTTAAAGTGAATTGGCCCACAATATTTTTTTAGTCCAAACATTTTCTCTGAACACACCTACCCTCTATCTCTAATTGTCAAGGCGGTCCCCATACAATTTTTTTTATTTTTTGTAAATTTGTTTAATTTTATCAGCTTCTACCGGTCCAATGGTGAGTCCGAGAGGGGTCATTAGTGAGAGACCCCCATTTATTTTTACCCTACAACATTTTTGTAAAACATACCACAGCCCTATCTCCACTCCCTAAGAAACCTTCTGTAGTGTAACTACTGTCTTTATTTTGAGTTAATTTCTTTTATATAAATCAATGGTTCTTGTTTTAAAATTTGAATTAGAGAGAAGTTGTTGTTTTGTATTTAAATTTTTATTTAATTTTTATAAATAAAAATTTCGCACAATTTTTTATAAAAAATAATCTTTTAATTCTACACTTCCATTCAAAATTACATTTTTATAAAATTTGCTTCACATGTTATTTGTATGGGAGTCTACTTAGGAAGTGGAGATAGGGCGTAGGTATGTTTTAAAAAAATTTTGTATGGTAAAAATAAATGGGGGTCGGTCTAACTAATGACTCCTCTAGGACGCACCATTGGACCGGTAGAAGCTGATTAAATAAAACAAATTTACAAAAAATAAAAAATAAATTATTGGGGACCGCCTTAACAATTAGAGATAAAGGGGTAGGTGTGTTCAGAGAAAATGTTTGGAATTAAAAAAATATTGTGGGTCAGTCATACATTTTGTTGCTCTAAGGGCACTATTAGGGCAGTAAGAGCGGTTGGAGCAAATTTTAAAAAATGTCGTTTTGTGTGGGACCCCCCCTTAGAAATTGGAGATAGGATATTAGTTTATTCCAAAGAAATGTTAAGACGTAAAAATTAATGGGGGTCGGTCTTATAAATGACCCCTCTATGACGCACCATTGGAAGAGTAGAGATGATTTTAAGATTGGAAAATTACAATAAAATTTTTTCAATAAATTTTAAAAAATAGTAATAATCGTTATCCCACGATCCTCCTGGGCAAAAAATTTGTAGAATCGATAGAAGTTTTACACAAAAAAATTTCAAAAAAATCGAAGAGTACAAACATTTTCAAAAATGAGATTTAAATTTTAAAACTAAAAAATTGCATACTAGAGCGCTTTTAAGAATTTTTTTGGATTCTTTTTTCAAAAGTACGTAAAAAAACAAAAATTTTGAAGAAAAAAAAAAAATAGAATTTGGACCATTATTGAAGAATTTATGAGTAAAAGAAATTTGAGTAAAGTAACAAACTATTAATTTTTAAAAATTCGATATCTTTTAAACAGGTCAAAAAAAATCTGAAAATTTACCACGAAGGAGTTATCGAAGGATACTAAAAACTGTCAACAAATTGGGAGAATCTAAAAAAAAAATATTCAAAGTGTCCGATTTGACATGGAATGCCCCATATATACTTTATGGGGTCCTAACGCTGAAACTTTGGACACAGTAGCATGGACAATTTGGAAAATGTTGCCACTGACTACAAAGTGCCCAAATTACTTTTCGACCGGAAATTTAAAGTTGAATTTCCGAATCGAGAATTTTGGTCGAACTGGTGTTGCTCTCCAAATGACGCTATAAATATTTTCACAGACTGCTCTAAACAATCAACGGTAGTCGGTTTTATTTCAAACGTTTGTGATATAGAGAAGTCTTTTAGATTACCTTTACATTGTAGTATTTTGCAGACTGAAAAAGTTGCTATAGATAAGGCAGACTCACAGTTTCTTGGGGAAACGGGTAAAATACTGAACTTTTACGTCGACAGTCAAGCTGCACAAAAGGCTCAAAGGAGCTTTTATTTTAAATCAAAGGTAGTTTTTAATTGTTGCGAGAATCTTATCTTATCTATCCATATGTCCAAGTAACCATACAATAATATCTCTTGTATGGTTACTTGGACATATGGAAGTAGATGGGAACGAGAAAGCTAATGAGCTCGTTAAGCTTGGAGCAGATGGCGGAGGAACTTTTGTTCATATTGAGCCCCCGATTCTGTACTATATAACGAGAAGTGACTGTCGTTGCATTTCTATTGCAAACAGGAAATGGAGAGAGCTAACCACAAGCAGTATCACCAGAACAATCTGGCCGCATTACGACCTCGGGAAAACTCGCTACCCACTATGTTTTAGCAGAGGGTATTGTCGTTTACTCACGGGAGTGGTCACAGGACACTGCCTAATTGCTTTTCACACAAAAACTGTGGGACTTATCTCGGATACAAATTGTAGAGGATGTAATGAACCTAATACAGATGAAACAGTTGAACATATTCTGTGCAAATGCCCGCATTGGCCAGACACAGCGAGCGAATACTAGGTAAAGCAGAAATCGAGAATCAGAATGATATCGCGGCTACGTACCTTACGCAACTAAAACTGTCGCAACATGGACTAACACGTTTTTTCCTCGTTGCTGAGGGAAGGAGTCGGTCTATGCGGGAGGAGTCTGAAGTTTAGGCTCCACCACCCTGAACTTTAGGCTCCACCATCCCTAACCTAACCTTATGGGGTCCTAGAACGATATTTCGATGAGTTACAAACGGAATCACAAACTTATATACACCCTAAACCACTAACAATAAGTGCACTTAAAAGAAAGAATGTGTCAAAAAATATGTAAAATGATTTCAATTTGAATTAGCAAGATTTTAGCAGATTTTTTTACTTAAATGGATATTTTAGATAAATTCTCTGTCATTCAGTTTTAGAAAATAACACACAAATTTCTGCAATTTTACTAATTCTGGTTGCTACATTCCAAAATATTAAAAAAACTTAATTTTTAAGTTTTTTTTTATTGATTTGTTAAGAAGTAAATATTTAGTTATCGCGTTTTTTAAAAAAATTTATGTTTTTTTCTTTTTAAATTTGGACTTAAAAAAACTTAGAAATTTTATTTTTGGAAAACAGTATTGCTTAAAAAGAACTAAGAAAATTTTCGTAAATTTTTTCATGCAAATTTTTCTGCTATCTGGTTTCTCCCAGATAACCAAGACAGATTTTCAGCAACCCGCGTCTGCTAAAATCAGCAGATTTCTCACATGGCTCATAATGGGGGTATTTTCAGCAGATTTTTTGGCTGAATGGACGGAAAATTAAAAAAAAAAAAAAATATTTGAAAGAATTTTTAAGTTGGCAGACACATTCCCCCTAACGATAAAGGTTAACAAATAAAGTAAAAAAGTTTAGAAATGGTTTTTGCACTTAAAAAAATAGTTCACCATGGTTCTATTTTGTCTATCCAGTTGGCAAAATAAAATCACACCTGACATACTGCTGACTCTCCCTTTATGAAATCGCTGACATCTTCATACAATTTTTCAAAATGTCATCAATGACATGTCAGCAGTTGGTCAGCAGTGTTCACCAGTATCAGTGGCCACTAAACAATTCGTTTAAACAACCCCTGACCAACTGCTGACATGTCATTGATGACATTTTGAAAAATTGTATGAAGATGTCAGCAGTTTTATAAAGGGCGAGTCAGCAGTAAGTCAGGTGTGATTTTTTTTGCCGACTGGGTACATACGATCTTGACTGGTCTATGACCATTAGGGTGTCCCACAAAAAAAAAGTTGTCCGGGCTCAAGCATAATTTGAAAGCTTATAGGGTAAAGTATTTTTGAGATTTTTTTCAGATTTTTCGGAAAAGGTTTTAAGGTCGCGCAAATCGATTTTTTGCTGAAAATCGGCTTTGCCGACCGGTTTTTTAACCCTAGGATGTTCAGGGAAAAAAAAGTCACAAACGTAACAACTAGGTCTGCGCAGACCTATTGTGATTTGTAGGGGCATACATAAGCAGAAATCCTAAAAGTGTGTGTAAATATGTTTGTACGTTCTGCATTCACATTCTTAGCACAAAAAACTCAAAAAAAAATTCAATCGCATGCCACACCATTCAAATAACTTTTAGGTCTGACTAGACTTTGGCAAGCATGAAAACTATGTCTGCGCAGACCTATATTTTTGTTTGGTTTTGGACCAAAATTTGAACCTAGCCAAGTAAGTGAAAACGTACGCGAATTTCATAGAATTGAATGTCAATGTGTTTGTACTGTCCCCTTACACATTTTGCGAGAACAAAAGACAAAACTAATTTCAATAACATGCCTTACCATTCATTCAAAATTCATGGGTCTGCACAGACCTAGTTTGTACGTTTATGACTATTTTTTTCTAAACACGAATAAAACCTCATAGAAACATATAAGCAGTCTGATGTTGAGTTAAGTTTGTTCTCAAGACCCGCTTCTAGGAAGTCATAAACGGAGTCGTCTCTAAAACGAAAAACAATAGATTTATAGACAGTTTATTACGCAAAATGTCTGCTCAGACCTGGTTGAACCTCCTAGGGTTAACTTTCTTTATAAAATCGTCAATAGCCACGAGTTTCTTCACTACTGAAATGATATCTTTAAAGAAAAATGTCCAAACTTTATTTTTGTGTGCATAAACTATAAGTTTTGGCAACTCTTTTGCTCATTTGGGTACCCTACATTAGATTTTTTCGTAAATTTTTCATAAATTTTGAAAATAACGCTTTGTAACTTTTAAAATTTCTATGAAAGTCGAAAAAAGTAATAATGCAGTTTGAAAGATAAATTAATTCTCTATAATTTAGCAACAATAATTTTTGAAT
Organism: Pegoplata infirma; assembly: GCA_963921195.1. NCBI lineage: Eukaryota > Metazoa > Arthropoda > Insecta > Diptera > Anthomyiidae > Pegoplata > Pegoplata infirma. The sequence goes on from OY992537.1 coordinate 85,458,014, forward strand.
TTGCTCTTACCGTTCCAAAGTAATACCATTTTAAAGCTTTCAACCCATTGTATAAAACAAATAATATAATAAAATAAAATATTGAATTTAAAAAAGATATTGTCTTCCACTATTTAATATCTTAAGGTAAAAACTTATAAATAGGCCGGGACTATGAAATGCAGCTTTCAGAAATAACAAACAAGAGTGTTAAATTCGGTTGTGCAGAATATTTTATGCCCTGCAATATGTAAAAAAAATAAAAAAAATATGTATAAAAATGTTTTTTGACAAGGCCGTCGTGGTGGTCCCAAGCGGCGGCCTTAAGGGGAGACCTTTCCCCTCGCGATAAATATTACCAATACATTCATTTTGCTTTTTCCACTGAAATAATCAAATTTTTATCATTATTTGAATAAATCCGAGCCCACAAAATGGGGCGAGCCGAAAGGAAGCAATTTCTTATTTCCTAGGCGCAGATACATGACTTTTTACATCTTCTTTTAAAAAAAAGTTTTATTTAAAAAAAAAAATACAAAATATAATGTAAAAAAATACGTTATTTGTTGATTCTTCAAGGGGCAACTTTTTTCCCCCTTGACCGATTTTTCCCATTTGTGAAGATAACCTTCCTATGACCATAAGCCATATTCGTGCCTAACATCAGTAGTCTATCTCTTTTATTTTTGACTCCATCGTGTTTTATACAGCCGGACGGACGGACATTTTGACCTACTGCCCTAAATTACCACTAAACGTGACTTGTTAGGGAGTTGCTAAAAGCAGTTTTGTGTTCAGCATCAAAAAATCTTAAGGATCCACCTTCTCACATTTCTGTTACTGACCAAAACTCTAATTTTTCAGGTCTTTATAAGAATTTTATTATTTTACTATTAGTTTTGTACAATGGATAGAAATCTTTAAAATGCTATTACTCTGGAACGGTAAGAGCAAATTCGAAAATTATTGTTGCTAAATTATAGAGAATTAATTTATCTTTCAAACTGCATTATTACTTTTTTTGACTTCCATAGAAATTTTAAAAGTTACAAAGCGTTATTTTCAAAATTTATGAAAAATTTACGAAAAAACCTTATTTAGGGTACCCAAATGAGCAAAAGCATAGCCAAAACGTTAAATTTATGCATACAAAAATAAAGATTGGACATTTTTCTTTAAAAATGTTACCTCAATAGTAAAGAATATCGTGATTATTGGCGAACTTATAAAGAAAGTTTAAAAAACGGTCGTCAAAGCCGATTTTAAGCACAAAATCGATTTGCGCGACCTTAAAAACTTTTCCGAAAAATCTGAAAAAAATCTCAAAAATACTTTACCCTATAAGCTTTCAAATTATGCTTGAGCACCCAAGAAAATCGAATAAAGGTTTTATTTTGGGACGCCCTAATGACCATACGACATATTCGTGCCAAAATTCATGGGTCTAGCTCTTTTAGTTCGGGTAGCATCGTGTTTTCTACAAGACGGAGAAACGACGATGGTAGTCATAACCGACCATTGTATTAGCAACTAAATTTTTGGTTGATATAACCGAAAAACAAAGTCGGAAATTTATTCTTCTGTGTGTACGTCAGACCTGTTCTAAAATTTTGTATTTTAGAACAGTTTTGGTGTACACACAAATAAAATTCATATTATGGCATTTGTTCTTTTTTGAAGAAATCCCTTCTGTTTGTGTTTCACATGTACCATAAATATAGACAGGGATACCTTCCTTTTAAGTCTTAGATTTAAGTAGATTTTTTTTACATAATTTGTATAGATGTATTACATTTGCTTTTTATTAAATCTAATTATTTATTTGTTTCTTTTCATTTTAGGTAAGTTTAAAAAAAATTGTTGAAGCCAAATGAGATTTGCGTCCAATTAAAAAAAACACAAACACGAATGTAGTAAGTTGACAATTAAAAACGATTTTGGAACTTTTAGATTTTTAAGATTATAAAAAAAAGCAAATTGCTAACTACAATAATTTGTGCTCTGTAAAATTACAAAATCTGGTATGTTTTGTTCAAAGAGGGCAATCGAAACCCTCCTAGAATAACGGTATTTGGCAATTGTACCGCAACCAATAAAGATATGAACATTTTTAAAAGCAATTATGAAAGTCTATGAAATTTCTAGTATTTTAGATACGTCACTTCAAGAAAAGAAGAAAAAAAAAATAATAATTTACATTGGGAAAAATTTTTCACAATTTTATCAAACTACTTACGATATTAGCAATATTAGTTCAGATTTAGAATTAGCGCAACAAACCCCTTCCCAAATCTCTAACGAGAACCCAATACTTATTTCAATGCAGAACTGTGTAATTTTTATAACCTCTTACTTACATAAAGTAAAATCGATAGTCATAAAATGTAATCGATAACGGTATATAATTTATCCCCGTAAATGCAAGTACCTACATATATCTTTATAAAATTGATATTTTATTTGTACAAAAATGGTCCGGTAATAATTATCTTATTGCTGAGATATAAAAACAAACAAATTTATTTTATAGACAAAAGGACATATAAACAATAATATAAATTAAGCTTTGAACAGACATTTAACATATGTATTATATTGCTAAGAAATATAGGCACGCACACAAATGTGAACCCACACACATAAACATATATGTATGTATGTGTAGCTTATATGGAATATGTGAACATAAATCACAGACATTGAAATTTTATATGATCTTATAATAAAAATACAAGTACAAATAACCAAGATAAGGGAAAAAAAGACAAATAAAATCACAACATATAAGAGGCTTTGTTCGAATGTGCCGAATTTAAAATACCTTATATTGTTTTTTTTTTTTATTTTTTTAATTTGTCAAAAACTTATATTTTGATTAGGTTTATTCTAGCTCGAGGTCACTAGTTCCTTTACTTTTTAAAGGTCGAATTAAACAATTTTTAAATTTTAATAAAAATTAATCAGAATTTTTTAAAAAACTCAATTTATTCAATTATGAAAAGTTTTTATTTTTGTTTTAATTCTGAAGCAGTAAGTAAATAGGAAGTTCGAATTGCGGTTATTTCAGTTATTAAATTTTGCTAAAGAAAACACGAAGTTTTTTTTTCGACAACAAAAATATTACAATTGCAAAATGTGAATTTGCAGTTTATTTTTGCATTTTTTCCCGATAGTTATTTTTTTTATATCCCGCATTGTTTTCGAGATAAGCTTGAAATGTCAATTTTTTTGTTTGGACGCCATTTTTTTAACGGCAATGGCGAAGATTTTAATTTTTGTCAAAATTTGAAAGCGGGGCACCCCAAAGACATAATCAAGAAAGCTATTTACAATGTTCGCAACTTGAGACTACAGTCTTTTCCGTTATAGCTAAATTAGCATTACTGTCCGCCACTCACATAGAGGTTAATTTGTCAACAAAAAAATGCATTTGCATAGAAATTTTAGCTTAATATTCACCTGTGGCTCCCCATATTTCGAAGAGTTACCAGCGGAATGATAAACAAATTTTTACCTTATAGAATGTAGGGTATAACAAAATAAAAATAATAATTCAAACAAATCAAATCTGTACAAAAAAATTATTCCATAAACATAAAAAATAAAGACAAAACAATGGCAAAACATATTTGCCAATAAAAAAGACAATCTTATGTTTATGAAAATAAATAAAACAGGATGAAATCTTAATATAAAATAATAAAATTGATATAAAATCAAGGCAAATATTTTCAATCTAAATTTATTAACTAAATCTGAGATGAAAATTTAAAATTTATTTTTCTTATTTTTTAAGATATTTTTTTAATATTTATTTTTATACCCTCCACTCTAGTGATAGGGGGTATATATAAGTTTGTCATTCCGTGTGTAACACCTCGAAATATTGGTTTAGGACCCCATAAAATATATATATTCATGATCTCGATCGATTTTAAGACGATCTAGCGGTGTCCGACCGTCCGTCAGTCCGACTTTCCGTCTGGCTGAAAACACGCTAACTTTTGAAAGACTTTACGGAGGCTCCCGAAGTTTGGCATATATGTTGCACATTTACCTGGTCAAGTTGGTATTGCAATCCAGCGAAATCGGTCCAGTGCTTCAAAAGTTATGAACAAAAGACTGAATTTCGGCAAGGGTTTTTCGTGAATTTCCGAGATAAAAAACACGCTAACTTTCGTAGGGCAGTTCTGAGGATGCTGAAGCTTAGCATGTGTATTTGTCGTTTCCCAGACCAAATTTCGGCAAGGGTTTTTCGTGAATTTCCAAGATAAAAAAACGCTATCTTTCGTAGGGCAGTTCTGAGGATGCTGAAGCTTAGCATGTGTATTAGTCGTTTCACTGGCCTTGGTATTGAACTTCGCCCAAATCGGTCCAGTGCACAGTGCCACATTTGGCCAATCCTGCACGACAAAAATCAAAAAAAAAAGTTCCCCGATTTTTATGATTTGTTTGTATGTATTATAAAACATTCCTAATAACACGGAAATACTCATATAAGAACTATAATTCTATTCGTTATTAAGATGTGGGCGCATAAAGTTGCATCTTGTAAAATCCTGAAAGTAGTGTTCATTATTTCGCATTAATTAAGTCGATTTTAAACTGTTGTAACTTTTTAACAAAAAAAGATATTTATACACTCTTTTTTGGTAATTTTAAAGGATATTTAAATGCTTTGAGTCATATCTTTTCTTCTTTTTTTAAGCAATTTTTTCTATTTTTTATTAAATTTTTAACATAATAAAAAATTTGGAAATGATTCCCTCTAAATGAGGGAATAGAACTTTTGTGTTTGGGTCTATTGATCGCCGGACTTTTTCAGACATATTGACCAATATCCATAGTACTTATTTCAACGGCTAACTTTTGCGACCGTCTGCGACGCCGACAGTGGGGCGATATGTAAACCTTGTTTTTACATATTTTTTAAACATATTTTTTAAAAGTGGGCGTGGCAGTTGTCTGACCGCCCCCTTTTTTTGTAATATTATTTCTACAGGCCTTCAGAGTATATATACTAAGTTTAAAGAAATTACAACCAAAATTAAAAAAAAAATTTAAAAGTGGGCGTGGCCGTTAACTGGCCTCCCATATTTTTAATAATGTTGTTTTTGAAGTCAAAACGAACATTTATACCGAATTTCCAGTCAATATAAATAAAATTGGATTTTTGTCGTCCTAGATTGGCCAAATGTGGCACTGTGCAGTGCACACAGGGCCAGCATGATCCAATTCCGGCCAAAAGTCTTTATCGTGTTTGGATCCATCTGAAAATATGCTTCTAGAGGAATTCGAGGTCGCTGATTTCAAAATTTAACTTAAAACCAAAAAAATCAAAATGGCGGATCCAATATGGCGAACAATTTTTTTTAAAAAATTGTCCGATTGAACTCAAATTTTGTTTTATGTGAGTCTTGGAGTTATTGAATAAGAATTGTTACTCCGAATTTAGAAAAACAAAATGGCGGACTAAATATGTTCCTTAAAGTTTAAAGAATGATCCAACTTCGGCAAAAAGTCTTTATTGTTGTTGGATCCGACTCAAAATGTACTTCTAGAGTATGATTTCAAAATTGAACTAAAAACGAAAAAAAAAATCAAAATGGCGCATCCAATATGGCGGACAAATTTTTTTAATAATTGTCCGATTTAACTCAAATTTTGTTTTAAGGGGGTCTTGGAGTTACTGAATATGAATTACTGGCGTAAATTTTGAAAAACAAAATGGCGGACTAAATATGCTTAGTAAAGTTTGTTACAAGTAATTAAAAAACAGCTATATTCCTTTTCTTTGTTGAAGCTAGCTGAAAGTGTGGCCTAGTAAATTTCCAGGTCTGTTATCTTAAAATCGAACTGATAAAACTCAATATGGCGGAAACAATATGGCGGCTAGATTTTTTAACTTTTTCTGATCTAATTAAAATTAGTTTTAAAAGTATTAAGAGTGTCAGAAGTTAAATCTACGCACATAATTTTTATATATATTTTTTTTATTTTTGATATAAATATGGAAATGGTGCAAATGACTTACTTAGTTTCAGAAAAGCTTTTGGAAATGGTGACGACAAATTATTCACTTTTTTTCTTTATTTTGGAAATTCAATAAAAAACTTTGAATTTAATTGGAAATGGTGTAACTGATATTTTCCATAATTCTACAAAAAAACTAGAAATGTAGATACTTTTTTTTCCTACACTTAAGGCACTCTCTGACGATAAAAAAACTATTCAAGCCGTAAAACATTATTTTGGGTTAAATTATTTTTTTTTAAAAACAAATCTCGGACCACTGCAAATATAGCTGTAATTTCGCCATTTATCATTTCGAGCAAGTTTGGGCAACTTTTTTCGAAAGATATGGATCCAATCTATATCAAAAAAAATATAGACCGATTGTATCGAACTGAGGATCGCTGAGGATTTTTTCGGCGCGAGGTAAATAGCTAAAAAATTATAACTTTTTTCACAAAAAACGCGAATTGCTGCCAGGCAAATGAGTTATATTTGTCCATGTTATTTTCGTTACAAAGGCTAATATATAAGGTTGAACCACTCAAACAAAAAGTTAAACATTAGCATAGAAGTTTGGAAAAAAAATTAAAAAATTATCTCAACTCTTTAAAATTTTTTTAACAACTTTTTTAACTTTGAAGACCTGTCAAAGGAAAGGGTGTAATTGGATCATAAAGATAAGTTCAGAAAACCTGCTTCTATATATGCCGAACAAACTGGTAAACATTTTTTTGAGAATTTACAAATAAGGACTTTTGGCCGGAAATCGATCTGTCTGGCCCTCTGTGCACTGGTTCAAAAGTTATTAGCAAAACCGTGAATTTCAGATTAGTTTCACCTTAAAATCACGTGTTGAAACCCCATTTAACATGTTTTAAAAACATTGATAAGTCACAAAAATATTTTTCAACGTATTTTTTGTCACTCAAAAATATTTTTGCACCAAAAAAAAAAAAAAAATACGCTCGAAAAAAATTTTACACTCAAAAAAATTTTACACTAAAAAAAAAATTTTGTAATTTTTTTTTTTTTTTTGAAATTACTTAAAAAAAAACTCTTTTACACAAAATAAAATAATTCATATCGAAAATGTTATCTTTTCACGTTAGAAAATTTAAAATCACTTAAAAAGGGCATTGTGGAGGGTATTTATAGATTCGGTCAAATCGAATTTAACTTTCCCGAGTAAAAATGAATACATATAATTTTACATTATTTGATGTATGTATATATAGCCATATGAAATAATGTGTTTTCATATCAAACAAAGTATATAATTATATCTCGCGTTGAGTTTTTCCAAATTTTTTAAATGGAGTTATATAAAATTACATCTAATGATAACCATATTAATATATAAATACATGTGGGAGACATAATCATATGTGACACATATAGCTGAATCTGATTGCATACATATTTATATGTGACTTAATATCAAATAACGTATACGAGCATATTTAAAAAAAATCCAATATCATTATATATATAATTATATATGACTTACAAGAAACCATTTAAAATTATATATGACTTACAAGAAACCATTTAAAACTATATATGGTTCCATCTTAAAAAACGAAAAATATTTTTTTCATATATAATTATATATGGTCGCACATATAACTCTATATGCAGTTATATAAAACTATACATGGCATCATACATTTATTTTTTTAATATTATCAAAGATATAATTATAAATGGCTTATGAGATACCGTATATAGTTTTGTGAGGTACCATATAAATACAATTTTTTTTTTAACTCTATATATAATTTTAAATGGTGGCACATGTAACGCCATATAAAATGTTATACAATTGTATAAGGTAAAAAATATTTTTTTCTTTCACAATATTTTATATATAATTATGCATACTTTTATATGACAGTATTTCAATATTTTTTTTTTAATGTTGCATCATATATATTTTTATTTAAGTATACAAGAGAGCTTGTATAGTTATATATGATTCTCAAAGCACCTAAAATCAGTCAAAAAAATATATATAAATTCTATAAATTTTAAAATAGAAAAAAAAAATCTGTTTAATCCATTGTATTTTAAAACTTAAAAAAATTCATATTGGATTTTAAAAGTAAAATTTTTAAAAAATGCATGTTACTTAAATAGTTGTGTGTAACTTTATATAAGATCATATAAGATAATATATGATGCTTGGGGACCCCGAGTTCGATTCCCGGCTCAACCCAGAAAAAAACTATTTTTTTTTAATTTTTTAAAAAAGAAAATATGTTTTTAAAGCTTCTTGTTTTTTCTAAACTTAAAAATATTGAATAATTAAATTTTTATGGTAAAATCTAAAAATAAATATTATTTATTTATAATTATATAATTTTATATATTACATCATATAAGTTAATATATGGTTCCTAGGGACCCTGGGTTCGATCCCCGGCTGAGCTAAGAAAAAAAGTTGTTTTTTTTAATTTTTTTTTTAAGAAAATATGTTTTAGAAGCTTTAATTTTTTACTAAACTTAAAAATATTGATTAATTTATTTTTTATGATAATATTTAGGAATAAATATTATTTATATATAGTAATATATTTTTCTATATTGCATCATATATGATAATATATAATTCTTGAGGACCCTGAGTTCGATTCCCGACTAAGTCAAGAAAAAAATTATTTTTTTTTAATTTTTTTTTTAATCTAAATGATTTTTTAATGCGTTTTCGTTTTTCAAATTTAAAAAAAAATAAAATCCCTGAATTTTAACAAAAATATTTTAAAAATAATTATATTTTGATATAATTATATATTATTTAATCCGAAGAAAAAAATATTTTAAAACTTTAATGTTTAACCATCAATATCTCTGGTTTTAAGAGAGCTAAAGTCCTCAGATCAAGCTCAAATCAAAGCTTTATTTGTTGCCAATAATTAAAAGTGTATTTGGTTCGAACTTATGTTAGCAATATTTTCAGATAAAATTATTTTTGTCTGAAAAAACTTCCGAAAAAAACTTAAAACTCATTATTTGGCCGTTTGTGAGTAAAAAAGTTTATACATGTTTTATACCATTTTAAAGGTATTTTTATTAAATATACAACGGCAGAAAGAAAATTTGGATCCGATGAAAAATGTGAAGCTCATAAGCCAAAAACCGTTTTTCTTTAAAGCTTTATAACTTGGAAAGTTAAGAGCATTGGAAGATGAAAATCATGTTGTTGAACTCAGTATTAAACCCCCTATTAGCTCAGCAAATAAACTAAAAAAAAAAAAAAATCACAAATTTTAGCAAAAATTTTCTAAGTCTTTTTTAAAATTTTGTTCAAATTCAAATCGAATATAATTTGATGCAATCATATACACAATAAGATAAACTGGATTTAATTATATATAAGTTAAACTTGATATAATTATATATGATAAACTATTTTCAAAAATTTTCTAAGTTTTTTTAAAACATAGTCTTTTAAAGTTGTCATTTACTAACAACGTCCGCTGGGTCAGAGGGTAGAGATTGCGATTACAAAACAGTTGGTAGCTGTTCGATTCCCCCGCCGCTCGAAGTTTTTTTTTTTTTTTTAAATAAATTTTAATTATATATATTTATATCTTAATATTGAAAAAAATTGTTTGGATAAAACTTTATCAGTTCTAAAAATAGATTTTATTGTTCGGATTAAATTATATATAGTTCTAAAAATAGATTTTTTTTTCGGATAAAATTTTATCTAAAGTTTTTTGTAATATTTTTTTTTCTTTCGTATGAAATTTTATCTTTTTTTATCCAGCTAAAAAAATCTTTTTTTTTTGTCTTGGTCCAATAAGATCCAACCATTTTTCGGATGAAATTGTATCCCACCGATTAAAACTGATCTAATTAGATAAACCCACTTTTCGGATCAAATTATATCCGTCCGGTTAAAACTGATCTAATCTTAGCGATCCATTTTTCGGATCAGTGCTGATCTTTCAAATCTCGGATCTATCAACAGATCTGGAATAATATAAGAACATATATTGCTTCATACAAAAATTTTTACTCGGGTTTCTACTTTTTTTTTATCCTAAAAAAAATCGCCAAGTTTAAACAAAAAGTTCTAAATTATGATTTTTTTATGGAAATATTTGAAATTTCTGAAATTTCACCGCTCGACAGCCAATATTAAGCACGCACCGGAGGATATACGTCTGAAAGTAGAGATCAATTGGTATAAAACTGCATTTACAGTTTTTCATTTCGTGATCCTGTTTCCTTTTAAAAGGACTTCAATGATTTAAAGGATACTTTTTATAAAATATTTTTTAAATATTTGTGCTTGTCCTAGGATGACACTGTCCTAGATGTCCTAGTGATGCCAAATTTAAGAGAGAGGATCTCTCCGAAGTTTCCTATTTTTTATTTTGCTATATCAGTATAAAAAAATGTGAATAAGGTAATTTGAAAACTTTTTAAAAAAATGTTTTAATGATATTGATATATAAAGATAATAAAATAGGAAAATTAGAGGAGATCCTCCTCTTTCATTTGCTATCGATAGTGGGATCCTAGAACAAGTATAAATACTATTAAAATATTTTATAAAACTCAATCCTCTTAAACTTTGAAGTCATTTTAATAGGAAACAGGATCACGAAAAGAAAAACTGTAAATGCAGGTTTACCACATTTAGTATCAAGTTTCTAACTTATACTTTCCAGTTCATGTTAACTTTTTTTTTTTGTCGGACAATGTTTTATACATAATCTTTTATAAATTACATTTTCATAATCCTTTCTTTCTAAAAAAGTTTAAGATTCCGAGATATTTTTCTTTTAGAAATGTCTCGAATTCTCAGATATTATCTGTATGAAAAAATTCTCAGATCCTGAGATATTTTTCGAATTGAAACTCAAACTATAAGACATTTAACGTATAGAAAATGTCGCAGATTCTGAGAAATTTTTCATATAGAAAAAGTCTCAGATTCTGGGACACGACTCCTTAGTAGCAATATTTCATGCAGACATACCATTTATGCGTTCCATATGAATAAACCACAAAAACAAAAACACGGTTGCAGTCTATATTTGAAGTTTTCACAAACAATTTGATAGAATTTTTATTTATTTTATCGTTAACTCTCGTTTTTATGAGGAATTTTATTTAATAAAATTCGTACGCTTTCCAACATTTCAGATTTATATGAAATTAAGTTGTTAAAAATGGGAGAATAAAAAATAATGAACAAACAAGTAAACAATATAAAAATGCAATACAATCATAGATCATTTGATACATGCAAATACACATATCCCTCATTTAAGCGGCTTCTTTTGACACAATTTAACGTTTACACTTAACTTCGAAAGTTGTGCAAATATAAACATTTATTTAAATCTTGTTAAGGCAAAGGATTTAAAATGTTTGTGGATTTTGGTTTTCCTTTATAATTCAATTTATCTTGTCAAATGAGGGTCCGGCATTCAAATTTGTATACATTTGTAACTCTCTGTTCAATTCTGGATATAAAAATGCTATGATTGTATTCATTGTGTTTACTAGTTCTTTTGCTTCATAAATTTTATATGTACAATGACCACAAAATGAAATAAAATTCTATAAATTGTCAAATAAAAATCTGTAAATTTTATTTTTTTAGTTTAATTTATTTTCAGTTCACATACATACATATGTACATACCCTAGTAAAAATATTATGCTAATTTTACTAAATAGATCTAATTTGATCCGTAAAATGGTTGTATCAAATAATATCTAATTGTATTACTTTAGATCAAAAAATATAAAAATTGATACAATTTGATCCTGAATTTGGTCAAATCTAATTAGATCAAATTGATCTTATAATATCAATTTTTATATAATTTGATGAGCAAAACCAAAATACGAATCTAATCATATATGGAGCAATATCTAACCATATAAAGTGGATCAACCGTATCAAAGTGATAGATAAAATTTTATATAAATTTATACGAAAGCATATTAACTCATATAAGATTGTATCAAATTATATATGATTAGACCAGAAAATTTTTACTCGGGTATGTAAAAAAATTTCAAAACTCCTGATTGTAATATAATGTTGACAGAATTTTTGATTAGCCAAATATTTTTACAAAATATATAAATTTACCTATGTAAATGTGTTTAGCATTTTTTAGAAGGATTATACCTTTAGAACTCTTTCAAAATATAAATATTTAAGTGTTTTTTTAAAAGAAAAAATAGGTTGACACGATAAAGCAAAAACGGCTGGATCGATTTTAGTTCTTATAATTTAATTTTGTAGAATATTAAAAAATATTTAATTAAAATTTTTTTTTATAAAACTCTTGAAAATGGCCAACAAAGTTGGTTGAAATATTGGAAAATAAAGAAACATTAAAAATTAAATATGCATGCTGATATTTTTTATTTAATAATTTTTTAAATTTATGTCCTCATGCCAAACAAAAATTAACACACTACAATACAAAAGGTCAACTATTCACAAATTTAAAAATAATTAAAAATATTAAAAAAAATCAAAAAATAATCGGGATTCCGAAAATATCGGTATGAAAAATCAGAAATCGCGAGATTTGGGATTCACCTAATCCAAAAATTACCGGATTGTTAGCCCTAATTCTAAGACATTCTTTTAATGTCCGTCTGTATAAAATACGGATGACATCAAAATAAAAAAAGCTAGACTTCTAAACTTTTGCACATACAAATCTTAGGGTCCATTCACACCTAAGGTGAAATCTCGTTCGAACGAGAATTCTATGTTTTTTATATTTTTGTTAAACAAATTTGTTAAACCCAGGGGATTTTACGAAAGATTTTCGTAAAAAAAATATATTTTGTTTATTTTACGAAAGATTTTTGTAAAACATAAAAAGTATTTCATTTATCTTACGAAAATATTTCGTAAAATACCAAAAAAAAAAAATCGTTTATTTTACGAAAGATTTTCGTGCATTTCGTTAATTGTCTGCTAAATTGTCTGTTTCGCACAACGAAATTTTTCGTACAATGTACGAACGTTTTCATACATTGTAAGAACGTTTTCGTACTTATAAGGCAGGACTTTTTGTATTCCTTAATCAAGTGGTCTGCCACACGTTAGATGCCTGGGGAAGTCTTAAAAACTTTAAGAACGTTTTCGTACATATAAGGCAGAATTTTTTGTATTCCTTAATCAAGTGGTCTGTCACACGTTAGATGCCTGGGAAAGTTTTAATAACATGGCTGATTTTCATTCGATTTTAGTTTTTAGTGCCTTACTAAAGGAAAATTTTACTCTAAATCAAAATTCTGTAACCACTTGATATTCAAATTTAACTTAAAATACAAAAAAAAAATGAGAACACAGAAAAAATTCATATTTTTCCTTGTAATCCGTTTTTTTAAATTCTAGGCCGATGCGGAACGCCTTGCCCATGTCCGATCAACCTAAATTTTTGTGAGACATATTATTACCCACAAATGAATGTATCTAGGGTAAGTAAGGGTCAATATCTACCAATTAAATTTTTTTGGAGCACCATATAAAATGAACCAGAGTAAAAAAAAATGCAATTTTCAAAATTTGAAAAAAATAGAACGAATTTTATCACATCTCGAATAATAGCTTAAAAGTGGAGTAATTAAGAGTATAACGTTTAGACTTTAAAAAAAAAAACGAAGGTTTCGGACATTTTCAAAAATCGATTTTAATTTTTTAATGTTAAAAAATAAGTGAAAATTACTTCGACTAATTTTTTCATATTTTTTTTTTTCTTAAACTACATTTGAATACCAACAAAATGTTGTCCAACTTTTTTAAGATATCTATATTTTTTAGTGGTCAAAATTTTTCAATTTTTTTGGAAAAAATTGCCATTTTGATTGATTACTCAACACCAACTTGGTATGAAAGGCTGAAGATTTGAGTGAAAGTTACGGACTAAAATATAAAAAAAAAAAAAAATTTAATCGAAGGGGGGGGGGGGGGGTCTAAAAGTGTGTGGTTTAGCCTGTAATTCCCCATGTACTTTTTGGTTCCTAGATCAATATTTCGAGGTGCTACAAACGGACTGACAAACTTATATATACCCTCTATCTCTACAGTGGTGGGTATAAAAATTGATCCGCCTTAATACTTATCTATACTGTTTAGCACAAAACACTATCATAACAAGGTGTTTTTTATGATTATTTCAGAAGTTTATGCTAACAAAGCATATACAATTAAAAAAACTTAATAATGAAGAAATAATTAATCTTTTCATCACTAACAAGGAATCAAGAAAATCTGGTTTCTCTTATGAAAAATTAGATAAACAAAAAATATAAAAAGTAAAGAAGGTAAATTCAATAAAAACAAGGGCGGGGGGGGGGGGATGACCCCCAGACTAAATTTAAAAAAGAGAAAACATGAAAAGAAGAATGAAAAAATAGTAAAAAAGGAAGAGAGAAATTTTTATGCAAAAAATCTGAAAATTTTTCGTTGGAAAAATGTGATAATTTTTCATAGAAAAATTTTAAAGTTTTTAGAGGAAAAATTTTAAAACTTTCTATGAAAAAACATCTGTCGATCTGGTTCTTATTAAAAAAAACCAATTGAAATTCAGAAGTCATAATTGAAGTTCAGAAAAATGTTTCTATGTTTAAAAAATGTCTATGAAAAAATATCTGTCAATCTGTAAGTTCTTAACCCATTACTGCCTGCCCATAGATCGGCCCGTACGATTTTGATGAAATTTTGACATGTGTACCTGGAAGACCACAGAAGTTGCTAGAAAAAATAAAAAAAAAATTACCTCAGCTCCGACCTGAGATATGACATGGGTATTATGCCGTGTAATTTTTTACATTTATTTTTTGTTTGAGCTGAAAGGGGTTTAAAAAGTTTCTATTGGGTGTCAAAATAACTCCAATAAATTTTCGTGAAAACCAAAATTGTCGTTACCCGCCCGCATCACGCTTTAGGTGCACTTTTCCTGAGTATTTTCGATTAAGAAAAATCTTCAATTTTTGTCAGTGAAAAACAAAAGTTAAACAAAACAAAAAAAAATCTTGTTAAATATTCACATTTAGCCCAATCTCTTCTCTTTTTTATGAAAAAAGAATTAGCCCGATATCTTCCATCTAGCCCGCGCTAAATTTTTTTAAGTATCAACACTTTTTTGGGTATTTAAATACCCATTAGGCAGGAATGGGTTAATAAAAAAACAGAGGAAAAAAGTCTCGAAATCCGAGAAATTTTCAAAGACAAAATTTTAAAATTAAATGCGAAAATCTTTCAAGGCAAAATATGACTAGATAATTTGAAAATTTTCTATGAAAAAATAAAGAAAATAATATAGATCTGTGCTGTAAGAAAAATTATCAAATTTTAAATTATAACTTTTTTTATTGAAAAACTTTCAGGTTCTGTGTAATTTTTTCTATAAAAAAAAAAATAAATTCAGAATATAAAACTATTCTAAGATTCTAAAAAAAAAAATTCAAAATTCAGAATTATTTTGTGGAATTATCAAGTTTTAACATATTTTCCTCAAAAAAACTTTTCAGCTTAAGCAATATTTTGTTGTTTCCTAGTAGGAAAAGAGTTTGTATAAAAATAATTATATATCTTTTTTTTATTAATAACATTTTTTTTTATTTTATTTGATGCAAAGAGAAATAATTAAAGTTGTTCATTAAGACAGAGTGTAACAAAGAGAAAAACAAGTTTTTATTTCGTTAAGTTTTCAAAATAATAAAGAAATTGTTTTGACCTTTTTTTCTTTTTAATTTTATGGACAACATTCACATCTTATACAGTACAAAATACACTTACACGCCGAGTTACACGATGGAAAGCTTCATGTTATAAAATCAGACCGGGAATTGTTTACACCGTTACTGGAGTTTAATATATCCAATTTACTATAACACCGTGCAAACTGAGAGAAAGGTGTTTAAGGACTACAAACTTGAAAAAAAGTTAAATTAAAGAAAAAATATAAAAAAGATAGATTGTAAACAAAAAAAAAATAACCCTTAAGCCAGCTTACTTCATTACCGTTTACTTTTAATTTGTTACAGACTGTTAGGAAAGCACTCAAACAGTAGCAAAACAATAACAAGGGATGATTGTTAGAGCCAAAACTAAATTAGTTAACAGAAAAAATATAAATATTTAAAAATTATAAAAAAAAAAACTTAATTAGAGAAGAAAAAATTTCTCAGAATCTGAGACTTTTTCTAAACAAAAAATGTCTCAGAATCGGAGACTTTTTCTATAACAAAAAATGTCTCAGAATCTGGGACTTATTCTATGCCAAAAATGTTTTAGAAACTGAGACTTTTTATAGGAAAACTGTCTAAAAATATGAGGCTTTTTCTATACGAAAAATATCTGAGAATCGGACTTTTTCTTTACGAAAAATATCTCAGAATCAGAAACTTTTTCCATATGTAAAATGTCTCAAAATTTGATACTCTTTCTTTACGAAAAATGTCTCTGAATCTGGAACTTTTTCAATATGCAATACGAAATCTGAGACTTTTTCTATATGAAAAACATTGGAGCATCTGAGACTTTTTCTATTACGAAAAATGTTGCTGAATCTGAGAATTTTTCTGTACGAAAAATGTTTTTGAATTTAAGACTTTTTCAAAAATATCCCAGAATCTGAGAATTTATTTATACGATAATTTCTCTGAATCTTAGGCTTTTTCAATATGAAAAATGTTTTGGAATCTGAGACTTTTTCTATACGAAAAATGTCTCAGAACCAAAGACTTTTTTTATAAAAATAATGCCTATGAATCTGAAACTTTTTCCTTACGAAACATGTTGCAGAATCTGAGACTATTTCTTTGAAAATAATCTCTTAGAATTTGAATCTTTTTCTACACACAAAATTTCTACACAAAAATGTCTCAAAAAGAAAACGGAAATATGGTCATGAAAGACCAAGTTCCATTCTTTGTGAAACCCAATTTATCGGGGTCACCATGAGATCAAGTTGTAGTAGAGTTTGCAAATCGATTAAAATCGTAATCGTAATCGCGATTAATCGAGCCAATTAATCGTAATCGTAATCGACAAAAAAAAAATGACGCGATTACGATTAATCATTGTCTATGAAATACACTGTTTTTACAACGAATTTAAAAAATGTACAATCTTGGCCCATGATTCATTTAACTTCTATGCAATTTTTCTTTCCTTTTTTCTTGTAAAAGTCATTAAAACTTCCAGCAAAAATTTAATTCTGATCTTAGTAACCCCTCAATTTTGTTTTAAAAATATATGCAAATAATTTCTTTGACCGGATTTGGTAAAAAAATTCGACATACAATATTGTCAAATAACGTAATTTTTTCAAACTTTAAACTAGAGGCTAAAGTTAGTAAAATTGCATTTACAGTTTTTCATTTCGTGATCCTGTTTCCTTTAAAAGGACTTCAAAATTTTTAAGGATATATTTTGTAAAATGTTTTGGAAATATTTGCATTTGTCCTAGGATGCCACTGGTGATGGCAAATGAAAGAGGAGGATCTCCCATATTTTCCCTATTTTATAATTTTTAGATATCAGGAAAAAGGAGGTAAGTTACAACGTTTCAAAACTTTATCATTCGAAATTTTCAACAAAATATTTTGATAAAGTTTTAAAAAGACTTTATTCACATCCTTTTGTCCTGATATGGCAAAATAAAAAAAATAAAAAATTAGGGGAGATCCTTCACTTTCATTTGCCATCACCAGTGGCATCCTAGGACAAATGCAAATATTTCAGAAATATTTTATAAAATATATCCTTAAAAATGTTGAAGTCCTTTAAAGGAAAGAGGATCATGAAATGAAAAACTGTAAGTGCAGTTTTACTACATTTAATCTCTACTTTCAGACGTATATCATCCGGATCATGTTTAATATTGGAAGTTATATCGGAAGGTATTATAAGTTTTTTTAAAAAAAATATCTTAACAAATAATATAAAAAATTGTTCCTGTACTGCAGAGCGCAATTTTAAAGCGCTATGATATGGTATAACAAAAAGATTCTGTACCTAAATCTCGATTTATTTTTGCTATGGAAATTCGGAACTTTATCATTTTATTTCTTAAAAATATTAGTTTTTGAATTTTCGTACGTTCTGAAATGTAAATTTCCAAAAAGTTTTTTAATGAAGCTATTCAAATTATTTAAAAATTCGATTAATCGTTAATCGCGATTAACGGCGTTTTTTTAATCGTAATCGCGATTATGAAATATCTCGATTATTTGCAAACTCTAAGTTGTAGGTATATCGATAATAAACTTTTCTATAGAATATTAATTACACTGTGCAAAAATTAACAAGCTGGACACCCTGCTGTGTGAAGCTAATTCGGGTACGCTGAATTCAATGGTGCTAGCCGTTTTCAAAGTTAGCGCTGGTATTCGCGATTTATAATTGTAAAGCCTAGGTACTACAAAAAATTAATTTTTATGCTTTTGGGATAATTTTAAAATATAAATTAACAAAATACATTGTTTTTTTCGCGAAAAAAAAATTTTACGCATTAAAAAAAAATTCCGCAAGAAAAAAAATCTGCGAAATTTTTTTATTTTTTTTTAAATTTTGTGTCTGTAATGTATCGTATTCTACTCATTTTCATAAATTATAAGCAAAATAAAAAAAAAAAAAAATGGAAAAAAATCTCGCGAAAAAAAATTTCCGCGAAAAATTTTTTTTTTTTTTTTGTATATTCAATAGAGTTTAGATGTTAAAAATTCAGAAATTGTCTAAATAATATGAAAAAATATTTTTTTTTTTACTTAAAATAAAAAATAAATCGCGAATATCGCTAATACATACGCTAACTTTGAAAAAAACTGATATTTCAATGGGATTTAGTGTACACGAACTAGCTTAACCAGATGGCTATCGTAAATTCAAATCAAACCCAGCAAAAACTTACATTACCAAATAATGAGTTAAAATGCCAATATACTTATAGATAAGTACTTATTCATTGGCATTTTAACTCATTATTTTAACATGGGGGTGACATTGGCAGCAAGTACTTACTTAGACAGCTTATTAATAATGACTTAAATAAGTGGTTATTTTACTGCATAAAAATAAGAAGTTCTAAAAATAGATTTTTTTATTAATTTTAATAAAAAAATACAGTAACAAAACAGCAACAAATTAAAAAAAAAAAAAAAAAACTTTTTTGTTCTGCCCAGATACGGGCTCGAACCCAGCATCTTAGGACTGACAGCCACAGCCTCTACCTCCTAGGCTACTGCGTTCTCATAACGATGAATGGTTAAAAACAAATGTTAGCTAAACACAAAGATTTATGAAAGTAAAGACAAAAAACAAACAAAAATAAAAAACAAAAATTCTTATGCATGTTAAGTTGTATTAGCATATTTCTACTTATAAATAAGTACTTATTTATCAAAAATATGCCATATTAATAAGTCATTATAAATGTGATTCAAAATAATTTGGAGGATAAGTATATATTACTAAGTAAGATAATTATAATGACATTGTCATTACCAAGTTTTTGCTGGGAAACTAAAAATATTTGTATTAAACCAATTTTTTCACGAAAATAAAGACTTTTCGCGAACAAACATAGTTTAACAGACTTGAATGGTTTTAAATTTAAAAATTATCGCAAAAGTTAAAAAATTGTTATTGATAACAAATTCAAGCTCGAGGTCTTGCTTAAAAATATTATTTATTTTATTAGTGTTTTTTCTATAAGTACAGATCGAGCTCGGGCTCTAATAATATTTGTTATAAGGGTTCAAGTTAAAAAAATGGAAAAGAAAAATTTATGACAATATCATAAATAGAAATATTTTTGGGCCTCGAACTAGAATAAAACTCTTATCGAATATATATACATTAGAGTGTACCTTATTTTGGAAATGTTGGAAATGTTGAGACGGTACATTTTTCCATACAAACCAAAAAAATTTTTTTTTTGATTTTTTACTTTTTTGTTATTAATTATTATATAACTTGGTTAGCTTATTCGCGACAAAAAATTTGGCTTAGGTGGAATGAGGCTTTCAGCTCTAAAAAATTTTTGGAAAAAAAAATTAGAGCCGCAGGGGTCCTACGGTAAAAATTTAAAAAAAAATATTTTTTTTAGTTTTGACAAGCAACGGTTTTAGTTGCTATGTTGATTTAAATGATATATATTAAAAAAAAAAAATATTATTCATATCTGTTACGTCTTTATCTTTTTGGAAAAAAAAATTTAGAGACGTTTTAAAAAATATTTTTTTAATTTTGACAAGCAACGCTTTTAGTTGTAATGTTGCTTTTAGTGATATATATTAAAAAAAAATATTATTCATATCTGTGACATCTTTATCGTGTATAGAAAAACATTAAAAATGCATTTTTTACCCTTTTTTTAAAACATGATAAAGATGTCACAGATACAAATAATATTTTTTTATGAATGTATATCATTTAAAGCAACATACAAGCAACTAAAACCGTTGCTTGTCAAAAATAAAAATAAATATTTTTTAAAAAATTTTTACCGTAGGACCCCTGCGGCACAAAATTTTTTTTGCCGTGAATAAGCTAAAGAAGTAATATAATAATTAATAACAAAAAAATTTTAAATGAAAAAAAAAAAAAATTTTGGTTTGTCTGGAAAAATGATTTTTTAGGCTTGCTCTTTAAGGCCCCGTCGCGTAGGAAAGGCGTGGTCGTAGGGGCGTAAAATTTTTTCTCAGTTATTTTTAAGTTAAAAGGAAAAAACTGAGCGGTACCTCAGCGATGTTTAGGTTGAACTTTAGTGTCGACGAAAAGTGTAAGCGCAGTTCGATTTCTACAAGATTAAATATCACAAAACTGTTAACAGCGAAATAGTAGCTGCTCGCATTCGCGATATAAAGCGAAATTAGTGTTTTTGTATTTTTTTAAATTTTGAAAATGAAGTTTTTTAAAAATTTTCAAAAACTGAGTATACAGTTTTAATTGTACTTATTTAAAGGTCACAAAACAGTAAACATCAAAATCCTATCTTCTTTAGTTCGCGAGAAATCGCGAAATTGATTATTTGCTGTTTTTGTTTTTTATCTTTAGATAGGTTTCTTTAAAATTTCGTAAGAACATGGTACGCAGTTTTACTTGTGCTTGATCAAAGGTCACACAACTGTTGACATCGAAATTGTAGGTGTTAAATTTCGCGAGATATCGCGTAATTATATAATCCTTTTTTATTATTTATTTATATTTTAAAACCGGTTCTTTAGAAATAAAAAAAAAAAGTGGTATGCAGTTTGATTTGAGCATGTTGGAAGAAATTTAAACAGCCCAATAAAAAATTATAGCTGCTCACTTTCGCGAGAAATAGCGAAAAATAGCTTCTTGGGGGCATTTCTTGTTTTGATTAATAAAAGAATTTCTTTAACATTGTTGAAAAACACGAAATGCAGTTTGATTTGCTATTGATTAACGGTGATACGGCTGTTAACATTTAAATTCTAGCTGCTCAATTCTTCGAGATATCGCTAAAAAACTCGCTTAACTACTATTTATTCATTACTTTGTGTTATTTTTGGTCTGTAAAAATATTTACTTCAATTAACGACAAAAATGTGGTATGCAGTTTGAATTCGAGGTTATTTAAGTTGACAAAACTGCAAGCATAAAAATTATAGATGATCAATTTCCCGAGAAATTGCAAAATTACTGTTCAACTTTTATATTTTTAATTTATTTTTTTCTTTAGTGTCTAAAATAAAAAAAAAATCAAGAAACGACAAATATATTGTATGCAGTTTAAATTTTATGTGGTTAAAGGTGGTTAAACAGCTCAAATCAATATCTTGAATGCTAATTTACGCGAAAAATAAATTTTTTTTATTTTTTATTTTTAATTTTGCGATTTCTCGCGAAATTGAGAAGATATAATTTCGATGTTAACTGTTTTGTGACCTGTAAATAAATACAATTAAAATTACATACTCAGTTTTTGAAGATATTTAAAAAACTTCATTGTCAAAATTTTAGAAAATACAAAACCACTAATTTCGCGATATCTCGCGAATGCGAGCAGCTACGATTTCGCTGTTAACAGTTTTGTGTCATTTAATCAAGTAGAAATCGAACTGCGTTTACACTTTTCGTCGACACTAAAGTTGAACCTTAACATCGCTGAGGCTCACCGTGTATAGAAGAAAATAATCGATAAACTCGAAACATTTTAAAAAAATAACAAAAAAAATTAATTTTATAGTAAAAATCAATAGATATCTTTTTTTACGTATTGACCAATTCAAACACATGGAAAGCCCTATCCTTTTTCTATCCAAAATAGTTTAAAATTTTAAAATCGGTTGAAAATTTTCTGAATTACACAAGGTTTAGTGAGAAAAGTCACAAAAAAGTTTTTTGACAATAACTCTAAAATTTGAGGGTGTCTGGCAAGTTTAATGGGCATTTTTGTGATCTACTCGACAAGACCAACAACCTATACTATGTCACATCAGAATTTTGTTTTTTTTCACTGTAGCACAGTGTTATCGATGTACACATAACAAACTTTTTTGGGGAAAACTAATTACACAGGGCAACACTTTTTTTTGCCCGGGTTCTGATATATAATTTTGGGTAATTGGGGTACGCTGATTTCAAATCTGGCTATCGTTTTTTTGGGTCAGCTCTAGTTTTTGAGATATAGCCTAAGGAATCTTTGAAAATAGGCTATTTTTGGCATGTTTGTGAGTCCATATTTACCAACACTTGTCTTACAACCAAAAAGTGAATGACGATTTTAGGTATGTTGGATGTGCTGATTCCAAAAATGCTCTTACTTTTGTTGAGTCATCTTTAGTTTTTGAGATATCGCTCAAATAAAATTTTTAAATTTATGCTCTCTTTAATTTTGTCTGAATATTTATGCCCTTTTTAATAACTCGAAAACTAAAGGTGTCAGAAAAAAGCGAATACCAGTTTTAAAATCCTCGCATCCAATATAGTTAAGTTCGTGTTTAAAACTAAGGCTCAAAAATTAGTTTTCGAAATTATAGCCAAGCAAAGTTGGTAAAAAACGCACTTTTTCGACTCTTTAACAGCGATTTGCTCGCGAACGCGAGCTGATGGAAAAAATTGGATAACAGATTCAGCACACTAAAATCCATATAAATCAGTTGTCAAAGGTCAGGCAAATTGAAAAAGTTCAACTTTTGTCATTCTGTGTTATCAATAACAAAGTTTTTATATTTTATTAGTTAAGTATCGAAAACAAACTATTTTTTAGAAAGTTTGTTATCGATGTGTCGATAACATTTTTTTTTTAAATAAGTTATTGATTTATTGATAAAAAAAATCTTTTCAGTAAAAAGTGAATAACAAACTTTTCTTAAGGAAAACTTATTATCGAGTTGTCGATATTAAACTTATCGATATCTTACATTGCTGACTGTAAGTCAAATTAAATTACTTGAGATAAGTCATAAAAACTGGTTTGACATTTTAATCGAAAACAACAAGTGTTCTAGCAAATTATAAACAAACTTTATTATTTTATCATCTATAACCAACCTGCTCTGTCTGTATCATTTTCAAACCATAAGTCTTTGATTGTACAAGTTAGAAAAAGTAAGTGAGAGTGTAAAATTTGTCAGCGCGGAATTTTTTATACACTACAAATTAACAAAAAAAATTTTTGCTGGTGGTGTTTTTCGGAGAGGGGTGAGGTTTGGAGGGAGTTACCCAGCGTTTACAATTCTTTCAGTTAACTTTTGATATTGATTCTTATTTGAATAAATTTTTATATATACGACCACATAAGGGGCGGGTCGAACACATTGTCAATCCTGTAGACACAACTGCAGGACTTTGAAATTCTTACGACATAAAAATAATTTATTGTTGTAACATAAGTACAAAAAAAAATCTGAAAAAAGTTGCAATTTCCAGAGATTGGCTTGCTTCTTCTTTTTCCCCATGTTGCGATTTTGCCCATTCACGAACTTAAATAGTCTATGTCCATAAGAGCTTTTTCGGACAAACTTCAAAGGTATAAAATTTTTGATTTGGACTGCATCGTGCTTTTCATAGACCTCTGGGGAGAGGACATAGAGCTTTTTTGGACAAACTTCAAAAGTTTTAAAATTTTTGATTTGGTCTGCATCGTGCTTTCCATAGACCTCTGGGGAGAGGACATATATCGGCAGAATGTCTAAGAACTGATCTTCAATAATATATTCCTTATGATGCCCTTTATTTACATTTCGATATGATCGTTACACATGGAATGACAAAGTGATTATACCCCCCGTCAGTGGTAAATTATAGGTAGTATAAGTTTTTAAGAACGCACTTTCAACTGTAGCAAGAAGTGGTTGTTGATTTCTTTTTCTTCTATACTTGCTTGAAAAAAAAAAAAATAAAATAAAAATCTAATGAACTTCCTTTACTCTATAAAGAAAGAAAAATAAATTGTCGCTTTAAAATTAATTTGAATAATTAATCTAACGCAAATGTTAGTCCTTCTTTACATTCGTTGTTTCAAGTGCCAGTGTTAAGTATCGTGAGTCGTGCGAAGGAGCACCCATCCAGCACCATAACCTAACATCAATTTAGTTTGATGTTATATGTAAATTTGTAGCATACAGTTTGTATTAGTTAAAGGGCAAATAAGAAACATAACATAAAAAAAAGGTAATGAATTTTGTAGGTCTTACAACTTGAAAAGACTTTGTAATTATATTAGTAACACTATGATAAGGACAACGTTAGGTAGCGGTGAAGGAGAAGGAAACAGCAGAAAAAGTAAAACAACAAGTAGCAGGAAATTAAAAATACAAAACAACAACACAACAACAGCACACGCAAAATAAACAACAATCAGAAAATTTTTTATTAACAAAAATTGTACACTCGAATGCAAATATTTGTTTTCTTGGGAAGAGTCTTATTGGTAAGGTTAGATGTAATACCGTAAAACCACCTGACAAATTAATGAATTTGTTGATATGTGAGATACGCACACGTTTTATACACCATTATTGTATAAAATTAGCGTGTTGCAATCATTGAAATTTGATTTCTCGAAAACAAGGCAAAACACATCTCTGAAAATTTCAGAACAAATAGAAAAGTCCTTCAACTTTTTTTAAAAAATTAAAAAAAAAAAAATAAAATTGCGGCATGTTTTTTGATAAATAAAGTTTAAGTTTAAATTTAAAAAATTCGGAACTTCTTCTGAAAATTTTCCAATTTTTATTTTTTTAATCGATAGCCCATACAAAAATCTATAAAAAAACTTTTGTCTTTAAGACTTTACTGTGTTTCATTTAATTTGCATAAATATTGAAGTAAAGATGCTCAGGCAAAAAAGTTAGATATTTTCCATTTTTGACCACGCCTGCAAGGCCTTAATTTTTAAAAAAAAACTTAATTTTTAATTTTGTTATTTAATAGTACTCTAAGAGCGAATACTTTGCAAATGATTTCATATTGATATGACACAACTTTTTTTTCTGAACATTTGGTGTGGAATGCCTCATATATATACTTTGTGGAGTTCTATACCAATATTTGGAGGTGTAACAAACGGAATGACAAACTTATATATTCCCTCGGTCACACTCTGAGTGGAGGGTATAAAAATGATTTTTTGTTATAGTATTTTGAAAAATTTTCCCTACAGAAAAAGCATCAGATTCTAAAATATTCTTTTTCTCATTGTAAAAGCCCGATATTCTGAAACAATATTTAAGTGGACAAAATTACTAAATAGATATTTAGCTAATTATAAAAATATTACGATTAATTAAAAAATTAATTAAAATTAAAAAAATACATAATTAAACTTTTAATTATATGAATTAAAAATTTAATAAAAAAAATGGAAACAAATAAAATTTTAATTGTGTAAATTAAAAATAAAATATTTTATTAAAAATTAAAATTAAACAAGTAAAAAAGTTAAATTCGGCCTTGCCGAATGTAGTGATATCCTCCACAATTTTAAAAAGATTATTTCAAAAAACTTTTTTTAAAAGGAATTTACTTTCGATTTTTTTTTTTTTTTAAAGTTCCGCGAAAAATACCACTTGGTGTTCAATTATGTTCACTAGAGTGTCCCTTATTTTGGAAATGTTTGAAATGTTGAGACGGTACCCGCTCATTTTTTTCCATTTGACTTAAAAATAACTCAGGAACGGGGCTTTAAGAGCGGGGCCTTAAAAATCATTTTCATACAAACCAAAAAAAAAATTTTGGTTTTCAATTTTTTGTTATTAATTATTATATTAATATATATTGCTTGGTTAGCTTATTCAGGACAAAAAATTTTATTTTGGTGGCATAAGGCTTTCAGCTCTAAAAAGTTTTTCGAAAAAAAATTAGAGCCGTTGGGGTCCTACGGTAAAAAATTTTTAAAAATTTTTTTTTTTAGTTTTGACAAGCAACGGTTTTAGTTGTTATGTTGGATTTAATGATATATATTAAAAAAAAATATTACTCATATCTGTGACATTTTTATCTTTTTCGAAAAAAAATTTAGAGCCGTTGTGGTCCCACGATAAAAAATTTTTAAAAAAATGTTTTTATACCCTCCACTTAGTGATAGAGGGTATATATAAGTTTGTCATTCCGTTTGTAACTCATCGAAATATCGGTCTGGGACCCCATAAAGTATATATATTCATGATGCCCGATCGATTTTAAGACATTCTAGCGATGTCCGTCTGTCCGTTTGTCCGTCTGTCCGTCTGTCTGTCTGTTGAAAATGCTGTAGCGGACAAAATATTACACAGAGATGACTGAAACTTAACATATTTGTTGGAAGTTCTCCCGAGAAGTTTGGTATTGCATTTGAGCGAAATCGGCCCAGCCGATCAAAAGTTATGAGTGAAAGTTTAACGACACCTCTTAAATTTTGAAAATACAAAATGCGTTTACACAGCTTCTACTTTACAGATTAAAATAAAATTTGGTACAGAATAATATTATACCATGTACAATGTCTGTGTAAAATTTTAGAAGAATTGAACAAAGGGGAGTGGCACCTCCCACATTAGCTTAGCATGCAAAATGCTCTAACTCGGCTTCTGTTTAACAGATTCGAATGAAATTTGGTATAGAATGATATTTTAGCATGTCTGATCTCTATGTAAAATTTGGGCGGAATAGAAAAAAGGGGTGTAACACCCCCCATACAAACCTAGAATGTAAAATACTATAACTCAAATTCTGATTAACGTATGTAAACAAATTTTAACATGGAGTGTAAATATGGTCTTTGTGGCCTATATAGAAAATATGAGCAAATTTGGAGCAAAATTGGCACATTTAGAAGATGATTTATCTTGGCCTTTAATAAACATATTTAAATACATTTGAAAAATGTTGTTAATATTTTATGTTTTAAGAGTTATAACTCCAGTTTACTTAAATGCTTTTTTTTAATTTATCTGTTTTGGTTCTCGTTCTTTTAACATACCCGCTAAATTGTAAAACTTTTAATCAGTCTGTGGTATGATGGCTAGAGTGTTGGATTTTCATACATGGACTCCCGGGTTCGAGTCATGTTAGGACTCAAAATATATTTATTTTTTTTTTGTTTGTTAATATTGTTTATTAATATTGTTTATTATTACAATTTTATTTAAATCACCTAAATCTATACCCTTCATTATATTTATCGAGTCATTGATTTTTCTCAGTTTTTGCAAATATATAAATGTGCTGAAATTAATTATTAATTAAATGTCGTTTTGTTTTTCTTTAAAAGGGAAATTGAATTTTGGTGGAAAAAATATGGTATATTCAACAAAACTTATTTTATACACAGCAGTAGTGGGTTTGTTGTAATTTGCTCAGTTTTTTTTTATCTCTTTAAACATAGTCGTTAAATTGCTAAGACATTCAGAAGCAGTCTGTGGTATGATGGCTGCACTGTTGGCTTATCATTCATATGGTCGCAGGTTTGAGTCATGGTCGGGATGAAGTTTTTTTTTATGTTTTTTTTTATTTATTTTTTAGCTTCAATATTGTTTATAAAATTACAATTTATTAAAATCCCCTTAATAATTTATATTCGGCCTAACAATCTTTTGTATTCTTTGTCATTGGGTAAATGAAATAATTTTTGGAAAAAAAATTTTATTTTCTACATTTTTTTTTTATACCATCCACTCTTTATTTGTGTTTTGATTGTTCTTTTTTTTTATAATTCTTGGATAAGTTCAATATCAAACACATTCAATATATTTATATTTTGCGTCCAATTCTTACAAACGGACAGACGATTTCATTGACGATGTCTGGCAACTCTAATTTATCTGTTTTGGTTCTCGTTCTTTTAACATACCCGCAAAATTGTAAAACTTTTAATCAGTCTGTGGTATGATGGCTAGAGTGTTGGCTTTTCATACATGGAGTCCCGGGTTCGAATCATGTTAGGACTCAAGATTTTTTTTTTTTTGTTAATATTGTTTATTATTATAATTTTATTTAAATCACCTAAATCTATACCCTTCATTATATTTATCGAGTCATTGATTTTTCTCAGTTTTTGCAAATATATAAATGTGCTGTAATTAATTATTAATTAAATGTCGTTTTGTTTTTCTTTAAAAGCGAAATTGAATTTTGGTGGAAAAAATATGGTATATTCAACAAAACTTCTTTTATACACAACAGTAGAGGGTTTGTTGTAATTTGCCCGGTTTTGTTTATCTCTTTTAAGATAGTCGTTAAATTGCAAATGAAATAATTTTTGAAAAAAAAATTCTATTTTCTACATTTTTTTTATACCATCCACTCTTTATTTGTGTTTTGATTGTTTTTTTTTTTTTTTTTTTTTGATAATTTCTTGGATAAGATCAATATCAAACACATTCAATATATTTATATTTTGCGTCCAATTCTTACAAACGGACAGACTATTTTTGCCTATTGACGATTTCTGGCAACACTGTTAGTAACGGTTAATTTTGTTAGCTTATAGTATAGTATGATCCCTATAAAAAACTAGGAATATATTTTTAAACCTACCACTGGGTATACCTACCACTGGGTATACTTACCACTGGGTATACCTACCACTACCTAGTTATTTTAAGCATTGCTGTGTTATAATCAAACAAAATTGCGAATTTGACATGCATTTTTAATGCTGCCGGTGGTCTAATGGTAGTGTCGTCGGATATTAATTTGGGGGGCACCAGGCTCGTCTCCCGGTTTGGCCGAGAGTATAATTTTTTTTTTTTTTCATTTGTGGCTTTTTTTTAATTTTACCATTAATAAGTTTTTATTTTGAGTTACTTGATTTTTTTAATTTAAAAATTTGAAATAAAATAAGTTAATTAATTTTTTTTTTTTAAATAAATTTTATTCATTAAGAATAAATTTTATAAATATTATTTTTACAAATCAAATCGATTTCAGTATTTTTATGTATGCCAGTTGTGGGAAAACGTCAAAAATATTGTGCATAATATTGCGTCGTCTGTAGGTACCTTAATAAGCTAATTTTATCAATATTTCATCGAAAATGTGTAATATTTTACAAAACTATGCCAAACGATGCTAAATTAAATTGAGAAATTAATGGAAGTTAACATTTCGTTTCGTTTCGTTTTTTTTTTTTTTTTGTTTTGATGAATGTTAACAAATTGGAGCGGAAAGCGTTTTTCCGCAATTGTCCTCATAAAAATGGAATTGAATTAAAAACTTAAAAATTGCCTTGTCTTCCCCCTCCTTTTTACCCCCTAAATATGAATTTGGGCCGCTAAAAAAAATATGTGTCCCTTTATTTTTTCTGATCTACAAAATAAAACCAATTCCATAAAGATCCGCGGGTGACAATAGGGAGACGTTTTAATTAATAGTTAAAAACAACAACGTAGACGTCTAAACAACAACAAATGTAGTTGTTTTAACTGTCTTTTGTAGTGGAATCTACCGTAATAATTTTTTGAGTGTAGCAATTTTGATATACATATTCATATAAATTTAAAAAAAACACGCTATTTTAACAGAAACGGTGTTTAGAGATTTTCCAGCCCTGGTAATGGGCAAAAAAAATATTTTCTAAACACCATAGACACAGACTATATACAGACTAGACAGTAGAGTTGTAAAACAAAAATGGGTAAAAACTTAGCGATTTTAGAAGATACAGATCGGTTTTTAGCTGGTTTAAAGCATGGCAACACTTTCTACTAGTTAGAAGTGAGTAAAACAATAAAAGCCGTTCTACCTTTTTTTTCGTATGGCGTGTTAGAGAATAATCACAATTGGAGCGGGAAGCGGAAAAACGCAATTGTCCTCATAAAAATAGAATTGAATCTAGTTTGGCAGAAAAACGTGGCGGAATTTTTTTGTCATATAAAACGTATGTGAACAGTTGCGGAAAAACACTTCCCGCTCCAATTGTGATTATTATCTTATATTGGTTTTCTCTCTCTAACCTAATTAGTAGAATAATTTTAAAAAAATAACCATATGGTTAAAGACTACTTTTTTGACACTTGTTATAATTGTCGAGTCTGTATTAATCTGTGCCATTGATATTAAATTTTTAAAGAACGTGCATTAGAAAATCGTATTAATTTATAAATACTGGGATACAGATGGAGGGTATTTAAAATTCGGCACGGCCGAATTTAACTTTTTTACTTGTTTTTTTTTAATTTTAACAAGTAACGGTTTTAGTTGGTATGCTGCTTTTAATGATATATATTAAAAAAAAAATAAAAATATTATGCATATACGTGACATCTTTATCGTGTATCGAAAAACACCAAAACTGCATTTTTTACCCTTTTTTAGAACACGATAAGATATCACAGATACAAATAATATTTTTTTATGAATATATGTCATGTAAAGCAAAATAGGTACTAAAGCCGTTGCTTGTCAAAACTAAAAAAAAAAAAATTTTTTAAAAATTTTTATCGTAGGACCCCTGCGGCTCTAAATTTTTTTTTTGAAAAATCTTTTAGAGCTTAAAGCCTTATCCAACCAATATCAAATTTTTTGTCGTAAATAAGCTAACCAAATAATATAATAATTAAAAACAAAAAAATTCAAAATCCAAAAAAAAAATTTTGGTTTGTATGGAAAAATGATTTTTTAGGCCCCGCTCTTTAATGCTCCGTCGCGTAGGAAAGGCGTGGTCGTAGGGGCGTAAAATTTTTCCTCAGTTATTTTTAAGTCAAAAGGCAAAAAAAGAGCGGGTACCGTCTCAACATTTCCAAAATTTCCAAAATAAGGGACACTCTAATGTTCACATATGTCAACCAGCAGCCGAATTAGAGCATTTTGTGTATTTAGGTTATGTTGAATGTACTAAAATTTTCGTTCATAACTTTTGAACCGCTGAACCAATATCGCTCAAATGCAATACTAAACTTCTCGGGAGAACTTCCAATATATATGTTAAGTTTCAGTTATATCCTTGAAATATTTTGGCCACAGACAGACAAGCAGACGGACAGACGGATATCGCTAGAATGTCTTAAAATCGATCGGTGATCATGAATATTTAAACTTTACGCGGTCGCAGACCGATATCTCAATGAGTTACAAACAGAATGACAAACTTATATATACCCTCTATCAACAAGTGGAGGGTATAAAAAAAATAAATAACTACAAAAATGTTGTTATTTAAATAAAAAAGTTAAAAAAATTTTTTCTTCAAACTTTACCAAATAAGAATTGAGAAAATTTTATAAAGTTAATAATAAACCTTGTATATACACAAAATTATAAACAAAATGAGAATTCAGAAAACTATATGAGAAATAAAAAGAACCTCCAACAAACTGTTTATACCTTTTTTGTGGAACAATGCAATAGTAAACATATACGGAAAACAAAAAAAAAAATACATGTAAAGTTAAAAATTTTATTAAACAATTAATAAAATATATAACTGATATTAAATTTAAAAACAATTAAAATTTTTGTTAAAATAACACATACCATATTATTTTCCGTGTGAAGCGCCACAATAATATTAGCAAAGTGGTTTGTCACTCAAAAAATTTATTCTCAAAAAAAGTTTACACTCGAAAAAAAATGTATTCTCAAAAAAAGTTTACACTCAAAAACTTTGTTTTTGTACTGAAATGACTAAAAAAAATGTTTTACTTAAAATAAAATGTACGTGTAAAAATTTATAAGCAATTTTATTTACTTCCAAAATATCACAAAAAAATGTTTTCTGTATTGTTGAGGGTATTCCTATACTCGGCCAAGTCAAATTTATTCCTTATTTATACATAAAAGGAAACTTTTGCGGCCCCGACCTAAGCAAAATAAAAAAAAATCGTCTCTACACATATTAGCTCCGTCCTTTTCCACAGCACAGATGTTAGTTAATAAATTAAGAATTTACGGTAAACAGTAATGAAAAAAAAAGTGTTCTGCACTTTTTAACTTGCAGGGGAAGTCTCTCTGGTTTCACCCTCCGATCTTCATGAAATTTGGATATGTTGTTAAGAACGAAAATTAATTCGTTCTTATTATTTTTCGACTGATTAACAAAAATGTCCTAACATTTTGGTATTTTACTCAATATGACGAAAAGTTGTGCATGTTTGGACACGTTATTAACACACGTAAATAGGTTTTCCAAAGACCTTTCATTTGGTACACTCAAAAAAAAAAACTGTAAAGTTAGCAAAAAATTTAGTT
This sequence comes from Pegoplata infirma, assembly GCA_963921195.1. Classification (NCBI taxonomy): domain Eukaryota; kingdom Metazoa; phylum Arthropoda; class Insecta; order Diptera; family Anthomyiidae; genus Pegoplata; species Pegoplata infirma. The sequence continues at coordinate 85,490,645 of OY992537.1, forward strand.
AAATTTAACTAAAAAAGTACCTGATTTTGGGCCTACTAAATTTTTAGTTAATTTAACTAAAAATATTTAGCTAACTTTTCGTAGAATGAATGTAGCAAAAAAAACCGTAACTTTAACTAAAAATTTAGCTGAAATTTCGTAACGTTTTTATGTACATATATTAACAAAAAAATTAGTTGAATTCAGCTAAACTTTTTGTTAATTTTCGTAAATTAAAATTTACAAAATATTTTGTAAAAAATGTTAAGTTTATTTTTTCTGTTTTTTTATCAGCTTAAGTAGAACTTATGAGATTTGCGTAGGAGGCTACACAAGAAATTTCACTTAACAAATTTGTTACGAAAAATCAGCAAATTAATTAGTAAAAATTCGTAAACTCAGTTTTGAAGTCAACAAAAAAAATTAATTCAAAATTTGTTCAAAACTAGTATTTTCGTAAATTGAACTTAACTAAAAAAAGTAGTTAAAACGCTGATTTTAACTAAAAATTTGCTAAAAAGCCAGTAAACTCTAGTTAACAAAAAAAAAATTTGTTAACTTTACAGTTTTATTTTTTTGAGTGTATTGCTTGGTTAGCTTATTCAGGACAAAAAATTTTATTTTGGTGGGATAAGGCTTTCAGCTCTAAAAAATTTTTCGAAAAAAAATTAGAGCCGTTGGGGTCCTACGGTAAAAAATTTTTAAAAAATATTTTTTTTTAGTTTTGACAAGCAACGGTTTTAGTTGTTATGTTGCACTTAATGATATATATTAAAAAAAATATTACTCATATTTGTGACATTTTTATCTTTTTCGAAAAAAAATATTTAGAGCCATTGGGGTCCCACGATAAAAAATTTTTAAAAAAATATATTTTTTTTTTAATTTTAACAAGTAACGGTTTTAATTGGTATGCTGCTTTTAATGATATATATTCAAAAAAATAAAATATTATGCATATATGTGACATCTTTATCGTGTATCGAAAAACACCAAAACTGCATTTTTTACCCTTTTTTATAACACGATAAAGATGTCACAGATACAAATAAAATTTTTTTTTGAATATATGTCATTTAAAGCAAAATAGGTAAAGCCGTTGCTTGTCAAAACTAAAAAAAAAATATTTTTTAAAAAATTTTTACCGTAGGACCCCTGCGGCTCTAAATTTTTTTTTTTAAAAATCTTTTAGAGCTTAAAGCCTTATCCAACCAATATCAAATTTTTTGTCGTAAATAAGCTAACCAAATAATGTAATAATTAAAAACAAAAAAAATCAAAATCCAAAAAAAAAATTTTTGGTTTGTATGGAAAAATGATTTTTTAGGCCCCGCTCTTTAATGCTCCGTCGCGTAGGAAGGCGTGGTCGTAGGGGCGTAAAATTTTTCCTCAGTTATTTTTAAGTCAAAAGGCAAAAAAAGAGCGGGTACCGTCTCAACATTTCCAAAATAAGGGACACTCTAATGTTCACATATGTCAACCAGCAGCCGAATTAGAGCATTTTGTGTATTTAGGTTTTGTTGAATGTACTAAAATTTTCGTTCATAACTTTTGAACCGCTGAACCAATATCGCTCAAATCCAATACCAAACTTCTCGGGAGAACTTCCAATATATATGTTAAGTTTCAGTTATATCCGTGAAATATTTTGGCCGTGGTCACAATTTCCACAGACAGACAAGCAGACGGACAGACGGATATCGCTAGAATGTCTTAAAATCGATCGGTGATCATGAATATTTAAACTTTACGGGGTCGCAGACCGATATCTCAATGAGTTACAAACAGAATGACAAACTTATATATACCCTCTATCAAGAAGTGGAGGGTATAAAAAAAATAAATAACTACAAAAATGTTGTTATTTAAATAAAAAAGTTAAAAAAAATTTTTTCTTCAAACTTTACCAAATAAGAATTGAGAAAATTTTATAAAGTTAATAATAAACCATGTATATACACAAAATTATAAACAATATGAGAATTCAGAAAACTATATGAGAAATAAAAAGAACCTCCAACACACTGTTTATACCTTTTTTGTGGAACAATGCAATAGTAAACAAATACGGAAAACAAAAAAAAAAATACATGTAAAGTTAAAAATTTTATTAAACAATTAATCCCTATTAATATTATAAATCTGATTGTTGGTTTGTCTGTCTGTCTGTCTGTCTTTCTGTCTGTCTGTCTGTCTGTCTGTTCCGCAATAAATAAAGAACGGCTTAACCGATTTTCATGAAATTTTCACCACAGATAGTACTAACCGAGGCGGGAACTATAGGCCATAAGAGACCACGATCGGACAAAGGGGCGTAAAACGCCACGCCCCTTTGTACCATGCTGGAGCTATATCTGCCTGTCCGGCAATAACAGAAAAACGGCTTAACCGATTTTCATGAAATTTTCACCCCAGATGGTATTAACCGAGGCGGGAACTATAGGCCATAAGCGACCGCAATCGGACAAAGGGGCGTAAAATGTCACTCCCCTTTTTATTACACTTCAATTTTTTTTTGCTTTTCCGCAATTACGCTTAAACGGCTGAAATTTTCACCACAGATAGTATTAACCGAATCGAAAACTATGAGCCACAATAGAGGGCGATCAAAAAAGAAGGCGTAAAATGGCACGCCCCTTTGTATTACATTGAACGTTATTTCTTCCTGTTCCGTAATCACGCATAAACGGCTGAACCGATTTTAGTGAAATTTTTACCAATGATAGTACTAACCGAAGAGAAACCTATAGATTATAAATAGAGCGCATTTGCACAAAGAGGCGGAAATGTCACGCCTCTTTGACACGCCCCTTTGTACTATACTGAACGTTTTTCGGAATGTTCCGTAATCATGCTTAAACGACTATACCGATTTAAATAAAAAATAATATAGCACGCCCCTTTTTATTTTATTAGATTAGGTCTGTTCCCTAATAACGCTTAAACTACTAAGCCGATTTTAACATTTTCCAAAGACTACTAACACAGGCGGGAACTTTAGTCTGTATCAACTGCAACGTCTTTTGCAATGTACTGAAAGTTTATTCTGCCTTTACGTAATAACGCTTAAACGGCGAACCCGATGTTATTATAATTTTTACCACAGCTATTTAGTACTTATTGAGGCGGAAACTATAGACAATTTATTTTTGTCTGATCCGTACTCACGCGTTAACGGTGAAACAAATTTAAAAACAATTTTCACCATAGATGGTATTTACCGTGTCGATCGGGACAAGGGGTTTAAAATGCAGCACCCCTTTGTATTAAATTAAAAAATATTTTTTTCTGTATAATGGCACGCCACTTTGTAGGCAATATTAAACAGCGACTGATAAAAAGGCATATAATGGCACGCCCCTTTGTACTTTAGTGAGAGTTATGTTTGCCTGTTCCGCGAACGTGGAAAAACTGCTGAGCAAATTTAATTGCAATTTTTTTCACGAGCTAACCAATAGGGGAACTATGGGTCACATGAGACCAAAATTTAACTAAATGCGTTAAATGCCACTCCCACTTGAACTTCAGTGAAAGTTATGTCTTTATTGAAGTTTTACCACATAAAGTGCTAACCGAGGAGGGAACTGTAGGTTCCTTTTAAAAGCCATTAAAGAAATACATTAATAAATATTAAAGAAATACATTAATATTAGGATTGTTCCCATGACGGAGGAACACATACATACCATGTTCCCCACGCTAAGAAAAATCTAAAAAATCGACCAAACCTCACGTCACGAAGCAGTAATTAAACTGACTAATAAATAACTCATTGATTATATATGTTTTTCAACCCGGGCAACGCCGGGTGCAAAACAGCTAGTAAAATATATAACTGATATTAAATTTAAAAACAATTAAAATTTTTGTTAAAATAACACATACCATATTATTTTCCGTGTGAAGCGCCACAACAATATTAGCAAAGTGGTTTGTCACTCAAAAAATGTATTCTCAAAAAAGTTTACACTCGAAAAAAAATGTATTCTCAAAAAAAGTTAACACTCAAAAACTTTGTTTTTGCACTGAAATGACTAAAAAAAATGTTTTACTTAAAATAAAATGTACGTGTAAAAATTTATAAGCAATTTTATTTACTTCCAAAAATATCACAAAAAAATGTTTTCTGTATTGTTGAGGGTATTCCTATACTCGGCCAAGTCAAATTTATTCCTTATTTATACATAAAAGGAAACTTTTGCGGCCCCGACCTAAGCAAAATAAAAAAAAAATCGTCTCTACACATATTAGCTCCGTCCTTTTCCACAGCACAGATGTTAGTTAATAAATTAAGAATTTACGGTAAACAGTAATGAAAAAAAAGTGTTCTGCACTTTTTAACTTGCAGGGGAAGTCTCTCTGGTTTCACCCTCCGATCTTCATGAAATTTGGATATGTTGTTAAGAACGAAAATTAATTCGTTCTTATTATTTTTCGACTGATTAACAAAAATGTCCTAACATTTTGGTATTTTACTCAATATGACGAAAAGTTGTGCATGTTTGGACACGTTATTAACACACGTAGATAGGTTTTCCAAAGACCTTTCATTTGGTACACTCAAAAAAAAAAAACTGTAAAGTTAGCAAAAAATTTAGTTAAATTTAACTAAAAAAGCACCTGATTTTGGGCCTACTAAATTTTTAGTTAATTTAACTAAAAATATTTAGCTAACTTTTCGTAGAATGAATGCAGCAAAAAAAACCGTAACTTTAACTAAAAATTTAGCTGAAATTTCGTAACGTTTTTTATACATATATTAACAAAAAAATTTGTTGAATTCAGCTAAACTTTTTGTTACTTTTCGTAAACTAAAATTTACAAAATATTTTGTAAAAAATTATAAGTTTATTTTTTCTGTTTTTTCATCAGCTTAAGTAGAACTTATGAGATTTGCATAGGAGGCTACACAAGAAATTTCACTTAACAAATTTGTTACAAAAAATCAGCAAATTAATTAGTAAAAACTCGTAAACTCAGTTTTGAAGTCAACAAAAAAAATTAATTCAAAATTTGTTCAAAACTAGTATTTTCGTAAATTGAACTTAACTAAAAAAGTAGTTGGAACGCTGATTTTAACTAAAAATTTGCTAAAAAGCCAGTAAACTTGAGTTAACAAAAAAAATTTGTTAACTTTACAGTTTTATTTTTTTGAGTGTATGTAACATGACTTTGCATAATATAGGAGATAAACAAAAAAACTGAAAAATTGCCTTTTATTCCCCCATCCTTTTCACCCCCTAAATATGAATTTGGGGCGCTAAAAAAAATATGTGTCCCTTTATTTTTTGTGCTCTACAAAATTAAACCAATTCCATAAAAATCCGCGGGTGACTCTAGGGAGACTTCCCTTGTTAGATATAAATTACTGGTTTAGCGGAATTGAGTTCCAACCAAATATATTTTTAGCCTCAAACGAAATACAAAGTCAGTAAAAGCTTGGTATTTTTAAAATTATTAGATTTCAACAGGCCATGGGGCACAAATAAAACCAGCATCCCCATCATAGTGCAATTTACATCTTTTTTGATTTTCTGTATTGGGTTGGCAGTTGGCAACGTCCTCGATCCATCCTCAGAGATAGCGCAGTAACATGTCAGAATCACTGCTGACATCCACAAGACATCTCTATATACTGAGTTGTGGACAGTTTCAAATAAATTTTCAAAATGTCCTCACTGAAAGTCAGCAGTAGTTAGGGCATACTGACTTTCTGGGGACATGTTAGCGAAGACTTCTTTAGGGAAATGTCTGATAAAGGTCATAGTCAAATACATAAAAAAATAATTTTTCCTTTAGTTTTAACTTTTATCCATTTTCCCTTATAAACTATTATATCTTTCTCATATTAAAAAAAATGCCTTTTTTAGTCCCAACTAGATTTGAAACTGGAACCTCCAGTTTATTAGTCCCATACCTAACTATTTGTTCATAACTTTATTTTCAAAATTTATTTATTACTTTTATACAACTGTGAGTTTTAGATTTTATTTGAAATAAATCGATAATATTATTATATTTTTCTTGGAAATTGAAAAGTTTCCCAAATTTAAAATTCTAATTTAACTACACTCAAAATATTATGTAAGTAAATTCAACAGAAAATACGTTTGAAACAAATGAAACGTTATTTAAAAAACGGACTACTTACATTTCATTTAAAACAAAAACATTTTTCAGTTATTTTTAAATGTTAATTAATAACTGTTGAAATCCGTAAAAATAACTTAAAAATCCGTAATAAATGACTTACAAAATTTTACTGTAAAAACGGTTAAAATAACGGAAATTTACATTCATTTTTATTTATTTTTTAAGAAATAATTTTAAAAAAACTTTGAACCTGAGGAGAATCGAACTCATAATTTCTGGCTGATAGCCCAGCACGCTACCCTCTGTGCTATAAGCTACTTATATTTTCAGCAACTAAATTTGAGTTTAAAATTAAAAAAAAAAAACTAGTTTTAGAAATTTTCAAATAACTTACAATAACAAACCATGCGTTAAATAATGTCGTTTGTTTTTTTAACTGAAAAAAAAGATAGTTACGGAAAATTTTATTTAAAAGACAGTTATTTATTTGAATAAAGAATATTTGTATGTGAAACAATTATGGGAATGACATTTTACAATCCACGAAATTGTGCCTTTGGGCGTGATCTCAAAAAATCGACTTTTTTTTTACCTTACGTAGTAAAGGGTTAACTATGTCCGAAAAATCTATAAATTTTTAATTAAGTACTAAGGTCAATTGTTAAACAAACTCGGTTTCATAATGATTTAATTATTATTTTTTTTAATTAATTTTTTTTTTTTTTTTAAGATCTATTGTGCTCCAGGGCACGAATTTCAAGAGCCTGGTGCGACCTTAAGAACCTTTTCAAAAATTTTGAAAAAATTTTGGTATAACTTGTTCATGAATCTTAATAAACTGGGAGGGCGTCCCGTGCAGAAATCTAACTTTTGTTTTTTAAGAACCACCCAAACCCCCATACAACATCTCTTTACATGTTTGTTTTTCTTGAGTGTATGTTTTCGACATAATTAATACCATTTAAGTTTCAGTTTTTGTCGTTGTTATTTTCTGCTTTTAATTTTGTTACTTGTGCATTACAAAACAGAAACTGTCAATTTTCATTAATTTTCGAATACATAAATTGGCAACTCAATGAATTTCGACTGTTGTTAGTTTATTTAATTTATTAGCAAAAATTAACTTTGATTAATACCCAAAGAATAAAAATCCAATTCGAAGGAAATTATAATAGTAGAATTTTTATCAATATCACAACTAAGAAGAATAACACTGTGTTACAAAAAACACAAAATCTAATATACTTTTAAAATGAGGTAGTTAAGGTTGTAGGTCTCGTCGAAAAGATCACAAAAATGCCCATCAAACTTGCCAGACACCATCAAATTTTAAAGTTATTGTCAAAAAACTTTTTTTTTGACTTTTCTCACTAAACTACGTGTAACTTAAACATTTTTCAACAGATTTTAAAATTTTAAACTGTTTTGGATAGAAGAAAGATAGGGTTTTTCATGTGTGTGAACTGGTCTATACCCAGCAAAAACATGGTAATGAGTTGTGAAAAGTAATCATTATCAAGTATACAACATTATTTTAAGCCCAAAAGTAACTACTTTTCAGTAATATATTATAAAAGTACTTCTAAGTAATAATATATCCTTGCACTTGCAGTTTTTAACCTTTACAATTCAATTACCTTAAAAAGTACTTAAAAACTTAATAAAAATTACGAAATTTTTAAGTTTTAGTAAAAACAAGTTAAATTTTAAATGTTTTAATTAACTAATTATTTTACTTCTTATTGGTAATGGGTTTTTACTCCTTTTTTGTAATCCGAGGCAGTAACTACTTATTTATCTCCATACTCTTCACTAGTTATTTTTGTCTCACGCCCTTGTTAAAATAATTAGTGTTTCATTCAATAAGTAACTACTGATTAACATCTGTTTCGGATTACAAAACCCATTACTAGTAATGCCATTTTTTGCTGGGTATATATAAGAAAGATATGTATTGATTTTTTCAACAATATCTAATTTTTTGTTATTTTTTGAAAATTTTTTGAGTTTATTGATTTTTTTCTGCTATAGTTCGTTCAACAACATTTATATTAATAAACGCATTCCTAAAGAAAATTTAATTGTGAATCCGATGAGCTTTATTCCAAAAAATCGGATAACAATTGACAGAGTTGTAATAATTTTTCTAAAAAAGAAAATTAAGATTTTGTGTGAAATTGCCATGCGGAATACTCAGGCAAAAAAAAAAAATACACGAACATACTGAGAGGTTGCGTATCATTATTTTAAAGGTTTTTGACCTCCAGAATTCAAATTTGATCTTGAAATTGCGCTATCTTATTAAGTTTTTGATATATCAATTTATGTGAAATATCTCAAAAACCTGACGAGATAGAGCAATTTAAAGGCCAGATTCGGATTCAGCGTGCCAAAAACCTTTAAAAATTTTGTACATGACCATTTATGATAAATTTATTTTTTTTTTGCCTGGGTTATCTGAACAGCGATTTTCTGCAAAATCTTAATTTTCTTTTTTAGAAAAATTATCACAACCCTGTCAATTATTATCCGATTTTTTCAGGATAAAGCTTATAGTATTTAGAATTAAATTATCTTTAAAAAACGCTCATAAATATAAAGGTTGTTAAACGAACTATAGCAGAAAAAAATCAATAAACTCGAAAAATGTTCAAAAAATAACAAAAAAAAATTGATTTTATAGAAAAAATCAATAGATATCTTTCTTTTACGTATTGACCAATTCACACACATGAAAAGCCCTATCCTTTTTCTATCTAAAACAGTTCAAAAATTTAAAATCGGTTGAAAATTTTCTGAATTAAACAAGGTTTAGCGAGAAATGTCCCAAAAAAAAACGTTTTTTTGACAATAACTCAAAAATTTGAGGGTGTCTGGCAAGATTAATGGGCATTTTTGTGATCTTCTCGACAAGACCAACAACCTATACTATATCACATCAGAAGTATTTTTTCACTGTAGCACAGTGTAATATATGTACTCGTATGTAAGGTGAAACAAACGTCAGAAAACGAAAGATATTTTAGTTGTTAAAGTTTTGAAAAATCGATTTTTACATATCTGGCTTTTAAAGGCATTAATGCAGACAGAGAAAACAGATTCATTCACGCTGAGAAAAGATATGATTGTAGCAACCATAATATAAGAGCGTCATATTATGATTAAAAACTTTATCAAAACTTGTTTGTAGCAACCATAACATTTTTACAGCAATCATATTATGATCCTAAATAGTCGAAAAACTAAAATTTAGAACCAAAATATGATTACGGAATTTTATGATTGCTGTAAATATATTATGATATTATGATACAATTTTCAATCATAGTATGACACTCTTAAATTATGGTTGCCACAATCATATCTCTTCTCTGAGTGTTATGATAACCGATTTTTTTCCCAACTGAATGTTTCGGAATTAGGTTAAGGCAATTAAACTAAAATTTAGTTGGTATTTTACATCCACTTGCTTTGCATTGACAACTTGTAGATTTTTCTTTATATTTTTAATTTATTTCTATTTTCGATTTCTTTTCATAGGAATTGTTTTTGACTTTAATAAAAAAAAAAATTATAAACTTAGTAATTGAATGTAAGGTATCGGAAATAGCCATATGTATAAGAATAAATAAAATTTGTTAAACCTACTTGTTATATCCTATACAGAATACATTTTTTTTTTCCTTTTCCTGGAAATGTCAATTGTAATTGTTGTTTCAATTCTATTGTAAACATATATTATTTGTGAGTGTTCTTTTATTCGCCTGTATTTGTTTAAGGTCATTTTGATGCCTCTTTGAATATATAATTGGTACTTAACGGACATGTATTGATTTTGTTGATAAAACTTTTACTAAAAAAATATTGTAAAGAATAATAACTCAGACGTTTAATACATTTTGAATAATTTTAGGTATAGATATAAATAAATACAAATATAATAAATGTAAGCCTGTGAGAGTATTAAATTCGACTATGTCAAATTGTTTGTACCATCTTAAATGTTAAAAATAAATAAAAGGGAATTTTGAAATATTTCGTTTGGTGACTTTGTCACTTCATCTGTTTATCAAGTATCATCATTTTTGACGGATGTAGGGAAGCTAAAAAGAATGCCGGTATTTTTTTTGGAAAAATTGTTGGCCCTTTTAGTCGATTTTCCTGCAGAGCAAAAACGGCTGAATATATTAAATCTGATTTCACCAGCCAGATTCTACACCAAAAATTATTAACAATGGAAGTTTTTTGAACTCCTACAAAGTTTCAGGTTTTTGAGAAAAAATGTATTATTTGTGCATTTTTGGATAATATTTTGAGATCATACTACTCGTTTTCGATTAGCATTTCTATGCTGATTCTGAATCTGGTTTTCAATTTTTTTTTTATCATGTCAGGCTTTGAAGAAAATTGAGGTAAAAGTTCTCAAAAACGTGTTTTTGACTATTTTTGAGAGCTTATATCTTTTTAAGATATAAATAATAATAAATTATTATTAATAATCACAGAAAATAAAATCGTCAAATTTAAATCAACAAACATCAATTGTAAATCAACCAAACATGATATCAACCAAACATTTGGTGAAAACAGCTGTCTGTAAGTCCATAATACAAAACTTCGATTTTGTATTCAACAAACTCAGTCAAGTAATTTCATTTCAAAATTCTTTTATCATATCAATTAGAGTTTTTCACGGGAATTCCCGGGACGGGATTTCCCGGGAATTCCCGACAATTTTCAATCCCAAAATCCCAAAATAGAGCGGGAATTCCCGGGAAATTTATTTTCTTTGTAAATGTTTATTTTTTAACGATTTTTGATATGTTTTCATATTTGTTTTTAAAAAGAATTATTAAAAATGCTTGATTACTGAATATAGGTTTGTATACAGATTCAGAAGGGTACAAAATGTCTCAGACCTAGACTTCTCAACAGAAAACTTTTCTGAAATCTAAGACTTTTTTGATAGGAAGAATGTCTCAAAATCTAAGTCTAATTCGACAGAATCTCGACACCTTAAGATATCTTAGAACCTGTGACTTTTTATATTAGAAAAACTACTCTAATGTGTCTATAATCGCTATATAAAAAACATTTTCAGAAGCTGAGACTTTTTTTTTACTACGAATATCTCAGAATCTAAGGCTTATTTTTTTACAAATTTTAAGTAGTTTTTGGAAAAAAAAATTAGAACCTCATTATTCTGAATCAGTTTTATTTAAGTTCTGGGAATAGAAAACAAGTTAAAAAATATTTTATCAAAAAAGCGTTAAAAAACATCTTCCCTTGAAATGATTTTTGGAAAGTTTTTTCTACGTTTTTTTGTGTAAATAACCTTTGAAATAGTGTGATCTCTTTAAATGTGATTTTTTAATAAAATGTACTTCTAAAATTTAACAAAATTTAGTTTTTTAAATTTTTGCGGGAATTCCTGGAATCTCGGGAAATCATAAAATGAATCCCGCTTTCACGGGAAATTAAAAAGTCCGGGAAAAGAAAAACTCTAATATCAATAAAAAGTGTTTGTGTTTGTTAAATTTCTTTGTTGAAAAAAAAAAATTAATTTGTTAGATCAACAAATTGTGTTTGTTTAAAAGAAAAATTAAGTTTTTACTTTTGTCAGATCAACAAATTGTATTTGTTTTTGTTGAATTTCTTTGTTGAAAACAACATTTTTTTTTACAATCAAAATAAAGCATAGGAGCACTTTCAGTGAAAAAATTAATTGTATTCACAAATATGGGGGTCAATATAACAATTCGTTTTTTTTCGTGCATAGTTGAACAATCCTAAGGAGCACAAGTTTAAAAAAAAAAAAAAATACCGGAAATCTCTTTATTTCCCCTTAATCATAAAAAATAATTATGACACCCGCCGATCATATTAAAAAAATTAACTCTTATACCATGCGGGGGTGAAATAAAGCCATAGGCAATAAGGCCATATGGCCTTATTTCCCAATGAGTTGAGAAATAAAGCCATATGGCCTTATTACCAACCGCTGTTGGAAATAAAGCCATATATGGCTTTATTACTCATTTGAAAATTTATAAAAGTATTCGTCATTAATTTCCGGAGAGTGTAGGGGAAAATGTGGAAAAATTTTTCCACTAAATAGCAGGATTTTTAATTTTAAGATTGTTTAACAAAAAAGTTTTTCTGCGTAGCCGGCCTTCGGCCGGGCTTAGGGATTACAAACTCCATGCATTAAACCCACCCTCTCTGCAAACCAAAGCTATTTTGGTTAACAGGCCTTTTTGAGGCATAACAAATTTGATAGCGAAAAGGCCTGCTACCCTAGAAAACTTTACTTTGCGGAGAGGGTGGGTTTAATGCATGGATTTTGTAATCCCTAAGCCCGGCCAGAGGCCGGCTACACAGAAAAACTTTTTTTGTTAAAGAATCTTTAAATTAAAAACCCTGCCAATAAAAAATTGGTGCCTCTAGACAACTCTAAGTTCCGAGGTTCGTGGTATATGTGGTTTTTTAATTTAAAGATAGTCAAAAAAAAAAATTTGTTTCTGCGTAGCCGGCCTTTGGCCGGACTTAGGGATTACAAACTCCATAAATTAATTTAGCGGATTCGCTAAATATTTTTTTTTTTGGGTAGCAGGGTTTACGGGGAAATATATTTCCACATTTTGAACTGATATGGCTTTATTTCCACTTTGGTTGCAAAATCAATATGACTTTATTGCTCAATCGTGTTGGTAATAAAGCCATATGGCCTTATTTCCCATTGAATTGAGAAATAAGGCCATATGGTCTTATTGCCTATGGCTTTATTTCACCCCCCCTACCATGCACGGGTACAATTGGGAGGGTAAATTCCCCCTCCCCCCTCCCAGACCAAATTTCAAAAAGAAAAAAAGAGGAAATGGAAGAAAAAAGAAAGAAAAAAGAAAGAAAAATGAAAGAAAAAGAAAAAAAAAAAAAAAAAGAAAACAAGGAAATTTTCAAAAAAATTTCCTAACCCGGGTGAAAATGACCATGTATGTTCATACATGTTCATACATGATCATACATGATTCCATGTATGATAGTATATGAACAATGTATGGAAATGTATGTCATATATGGGAACATATATGAACATACACAAGTACCCGACTGAAAAAAAATAATACGATGCCATATAGCATTTGATCCCAAAAATATAGGATCCAAAAATATATGATTATATCTTACTAGATCAAAATTAAGATAATAAGATATAATTAGATCCCAAAAATGGAACGGTAAATATTATCTAATTTGATATTATAAAAAATTAGATCTAATAAGATTTATTAATATATAATTATATCTTATTAGATCTAATATGATCTTTAATATCAAATCAGATGAAATTTACCGTTCCATTTTTTGGATCTAATTATATCTAATTTTATAAAATTTGACCTAATAAGATGTAATCATATATTTTAATATCCTCCATTTTTGGGATCAAATGATGGATCTATTTATATGCAATTATATAAAAAACTATATGATTATATCAAAACTTTTTTACTCGGGTAATGTAATATTCCATATATGTAAATGTATGCAACTATGTGTGGATAGGTATAAGTCATACTCCTTCATATATGCTATGCATTTGCATAGCATACATGTCTTAAAATGTCTTAGGTTTGGTTCGGCAGAACTTTGCAAAATTGGACGAAGTTCATGTATGGGTTCAGTCTGAAAAAGTCGTTCGGTTAGACAATAATGATCATACATCACCAACATTGGTTATAATTTTTGTATTCTATAGGCGAATATGAACGGCACTAACGTAAACAACCAAATTTAGAAGAAAATTCGAACACTCTGACGGTATTACTGTCAGAGCTGCGAAGGATTTCATCCCTTAATAAGATTTTGTGTTCTGAATTAAACTTTAATGATTGCATTTCCCAATCACAATTTATCGAATGAATTTACACCCTAAAAAAATGAGTCCAGTTTCCTACTATAAATTGGGTAAATTTCAACAAATTCAAAAAATATACTACTATAAATTGAGTAAATTTCCCATATTTTTAATTAGAATTACGCAATTTGTGTAAATTTACCCAATTTATAGTAGGAAACTGAAATCATTTTAATTAGAGTGTACATTTGATTTTAAAATATAGAATGAATTCGGTTTCTTTTTCATTCGACTTTGAAATTGAATGCGTAAGTTTTTATAAATTCGATTTTTAAAAGTCTCATGAATAATAAATAAATGAAATAAAGAATGCATTCAGTTTTTAAAATTCTCATAAACAAGAATTCTATTTAATGGCAAAAATCGAATCCATTCCAAGAAATATTGATATTTAAAGATAATTGTATTCAGTGACTATAAAAATAAAATGTATTTTATTTGTGAATTCATTCGAAAAGTGGTTAATTCTTCGAAGCTTTGATTATCCTAAAGTATCATAAAGTCCAAAGTATATTTTTAAAATATTCGTTAGTTTTTATAAAAAAATCAGTGTCATAAATTAGTACAAATTATTTTTATTTCAAAAAATTTCAATTGATAGACGTTTTATGGAAAAAAATACAAAAAAAAAATTTTACATACAAATTCATGTATGACAATGTATGATCATTAATGTACATTAGGGATATAACCAAAATAGGAACCTGTCATAATCGTATGGGCAATTTTATACTGATAAGAATAAACGTTATCCGGGGACATTTTGGTCCAAAAACCTTCGGCACCGATTGCAATTTCTAAAACACCATAAATTTAAATTTTTTTTATGTTTTATGGTGGGATTCCTTCCCATCCACCGTTTCTTGGCTTTTTGTCGTTTTACAACAAAAATAAAACAATAACAAATTTGTAAAATGGTTTTCGACACTAGAAATACGGGTTTTCCGAATAATTAAAAAAAAATATTAGCGAAAACTTCATCGCGATCGGTGCCGAACCTTTTTTAACATTCGCGAAAAAAAGAACACACATTTCTTATTGATTTTTCATCTACATTCTCAATATGATAGGTCCTTTTCGATATTTGCAAAAAAACGCAAATGGTTATATCCCTAATGTACATGTACCCTCAAATTACGGATATGCACATGTATGGACATCCATATATGCATCATATATGAACATTAGAGTGTCCCTTATTTTGGAAATGTTGGAAATGTTGAGACGGTACCCCCTAATTTTTTTCCTTTTGACTAAAAAATAACTCAGGAAAAATTTTACGCCCCTACGACCACGCCTTCCCTACGCGACGGGGCCTTAAAGAGCGGGGCCTAAAAAATCATTTTTCCATACAAACCAAAAAAATTTTTTTTTGATTTTTAATTTTTTTGTTATTAATTATTATATTACTTGGTTTGCTTATTCACGACAAAAAATTTGATTTTGGAGGGATAAGTCTTTCAGCGCTAAAAAATTTTTCGCAAAAAAAAAATTTGGGCGGCCGGGGTCCTACAGTAAAAAATTTTTAAAAAATATTTTTTTTTAGTTTTGACCAGCAACGGTTTTAGCTGCTATGTTGCTTTAAATGATATATATTCCAAAAAAAAAATTATTCATATCTGTGACATCTTTATCTTTTTCGAAAAAAAAAATTTTGAGCCGTAGGAATCCTACGGTAAAAAATTTTTAAAAAATATTTTTTTTTAGTTTTGAAAAGCAATGGTTTTAGTTTTTATGTTGTTTTTAATGATATATATTCCAAAAAAAATATTATTCATATTTGTGACATTTTTATCGTGTATCGAAAAAAATCATCAATGCATTTTTTACCCTTTTTTAGAACACGATTAAGATGTCACAGATACAAAAAATATTTTTTTATGAATATATATCATTTAAAGCAACATAGCAGCTAAAACCGTTGCTGGTCAAAACTAAAAAAAAATATTTTTTAAAAATTTTTTACTGTAGGACCCCGGCGGCTCAAAATTTTTTTTTGCGAAAAATTTTTTAGCGCTGAAAGACTTATCCCACCAAAATCAAATTTTTTGTTGTGAATAAGCAAACCAAGTAATATAATAAATAATAACAAAAAAATTAAAAATCAAAAAAAAAATTTTTTGGTTTGTATGGAAAAATGATTTTTTAGGCCCCGCTCTTTAAGGGCCCGTCGCGTAGGGAAGGCGTGGTCCTAGGGGCGTAAAATTTTTCCTGAGTTATTTTTAAGTCAAAAGGAAAAAAATGAGCGGGTACCGTCTCAAGATTTCCAACATTTCCAAAATAAGGGACACTCTAATGACCATATATGGTAAAACTTATGATAATATGCGATCATATATTGGCCCATCCTTAACATAAATTATCATATATGATCGTACATGAGCTTGTATACATTATTTTTAGCCGGGTAGAAAAATTTTGAAAATTTGAAAATTTTTAAAGGTAAAATCTGAAAATTGTTTCAGGAAAATTGTGACTTAATCTTAAAATTTTCTATCAAAAAATATCGGCAATCTGGAAGTTTTTACTATGAAGAGACATTTCTTTGTGAAAAATTGTTGTGAACGTGATAATTATAAATGAATTAGGAAAATGTTACAGGATTTACATTTGATTTACATAAAATAATGGTTTAGGGAAAAATATATTAAAATCAAAAAATTTTTGATAGCCAAATGTCAGTAAATCTGTTTTTGAAAATTTTCTCATAATGTCTTAGAATCGGAAATTTTTGTTTAGAAAAATTTTTCAGAAAGTGAAAAGAAATAATTAAAAAAAAAAAAATCTGTGAATTGAATTATTATAATATACTAAATAACACCGCTCTAAAATTCAGAGGTTTGTCGCAGCGTTTTGAATGAACCCAAAAAAAGTTTTTAGATTTTGGTCTCACGATTCCAAAACGGTCACTCAAATTTTTCTATCACGTCACAATTTTGAAAAAATCGCGGTTAAAGTCTTAAAAAAGTCCCATTTTTGCCATTTTTGAGCGCCTATAATAAAAGATCCTGACATGCGAATTGCTTGATATTAAGCTCATTCGAAATTGCATAATTTTCGCTTTAAGACAAAGTCAAATTTTCTTGAAATTAAAATTTTTATAATGGTGAAAAAATCATAAGCCACAAGTGCTTTAAATCTAATATTTACGTGTGTATTTGTATGGAAATTTGTTAAAAAACACTGTGTAAATAAACTAAATATTCAAAAAATTAAAGATTTTTTGTAAATGATTTCTTTATCATTTTAAAAAATTAACTTCCAAGTACATTTTATATTGTCTTATAGAGTAAATTGCATACTTTTGAATGAGCTTGATACCAAGTCAATCGCATGTCGGGATATCATATTTTAAGCTTTCAAAAAGGGTCCAAAATGGCCTTTTTCATCACTTTAACCGTGAATAACTTAAAATCCTGACGTGATTGACATATTTGGGTCGCAGATTTGGAATCAGTGCAACAAACACTACCTAAACCACTTACTAGAATCTAATATGCATTTTAATGTTGAGGTGTGTAATCTTTTCAAAAAATTTTTTAGAATGCTCTATTTTTTCTTTTAAAATGTCATACAATACGAAAATATATCTAACAAAGATGGCACAGAATCGTGAAATTTGAATTTTTGAAAAAAAAAAAATTAAAACGATTTTTTTCTGCATGTTTAAAAATCTGACAATTTTTGTGATAAAAAAATGTCCATATATTTTTTTTGGGAGGGGTTCACATTTTTTGATAACCTTACACTTTAAATAAAACCAATCAACAGAAAAATTTGATGAAAATACACCCATTTTCATCCATATGAGAAAATCTGTCAAGACAGCAGAAAAATCTGCTGATTTTAGCATAAACATTGTCTGAACTTAGATTTATTTTATTTATGTAGAAAATATTAAAAAAAAATATGTTAAAAGCAATAAATTTTCAAGCTCGAAGTCTTAGTTGTTTAAATGTGTTATATTTTATTTTTTTGAGTAGGTTTATTCTAGCTCGAGGTCATTATTTCCTCTACCAATTAAAACTATGATATTCTCTTAGAATAATTTCCAAGAATATTTTTTTTTCTGTTTTAAATTTATTTATGAAGGTCATTTTTTGCAAGACTAAATCGAAACGTGTTTCGGGATTTGTCAGATCCCATTGTCAAGATTATTCAGCAAAAATAAAAACCCTATACTAGAAGTAGCAAAGGATTTTTAATGACAATCGTTAAAGATCAAACTAAAATATTAATACATAACTAACAACAAAATGCGTATAGGATATCCGAGGGTTATCAGTATGTACATATGTCTGTTTTAATATTTGTTTGTTGGTTAGTTGATGATCGTGATCTTACTACGATGGTACAATTTTTGTCTTCTAATTTCCCATGGGAGTAGAGTCCAATATGTATTAATATTTTCGTTTGATCATTAACGATTGTCATTAAAAATCCTTTGCTACTTGTAGTATAGGGTTTATATTTTTGCTAAATAATCTTGACAATGGGATCTGACAAATCCCGAAACACGTGTCGATTAAGTCTTGCAAAGAATTACCAACATAAATAAATTTAAAACAGAAAATAATTTTCTTTGAAATTATTCTATGAGAATATCATAGTTTTAATTAGTAAAGGCAATAAAGACCTCGAGCTAGAATAAACCTACTCTAAATATAATTCTTTATAGGTCGAATAAAACAATATTTATTTTAATAAAAATTAATCAAACAGTTCAAATTTATTTATAAAAAACACATAACAATTCTTATAAGTAACGTAGTGTTCACTGCCATCGTCATTATTTCACTCTGATATGACGATGGTAGTGAACACTATGTTTCTTATAAGAATTTTGATGTGTTTTTTATAAATAAATTTGAACTGTCCCTGAAGATGCAATTCAAAGAATTGCGAAATCTTGGAAGATTTTATTGTTTTTATCATATATTAAAATAAGGTCGAATAAAAACAACATTTATCATTAAAAAAAATAATTTGGACACCATTTCTTTCTAAAACTAATATAACAGAGAATGTATTTTTCATTTTTTTTTTTTGCTGTTTTTTTTAATAAAATTTTTTAAAATTTTTTTTCTCAAAAAATTAATTCTTTAAAAAAACTAAAAAAATTTCTTGTAAACAGGGTAACTAAAAATTTCTATAAAATTAGCAAAATAATCTGCTGACTTCTGTTATTTACTAAAACTAAATGGCAGAGAATTAAGTTAAAATATATCTTTCAGCAGAAAAAGTTTGCTAATTCAAACTGAAAATATTTTTACTAATTTTTCGACAGAGTTATTATTCAGAGTGCAGTTTTGGCAATAAGGAGTATAAATGTGTTATATAAAAACTTTAAATGATTTTCCGATAACTATTGTTGAGAAATCGGTTGCAGTTACACTGCAAAAACTACTAAATTTCGATGTGTTAATAGCTTTCCAATCACTTTTTTCCAAAAAAAGGACACTTTTTTTCGTCTGCCAATTGTGAGTCGATGATTTTTACTTATTTGAAGTAAAAAAAAGCTACCCCCCCCCCTCCCCTCAAATGCAAAAGCTGCACCCGTGAAAAATAAAAATTGATTAAGTCGATCCTTAAAATATTAGATTTGAGTAGGTTTATTCTAGCTCATGGCCATTTTTCCTTTACTAATTAAAACTATGATATTCTCATATAATACTTTTCAAGAACTCTTGTTTTCGGTTAAAAATCTTTTATATTGGTAATTTTTGCAAGCTTTAGCCAACCGTGTTTTGGAAATTCCTAATGCTACTTTTAATATTTGCTAAATAGTCTTGACAATGAAATCTGATAAATTCCGAAACACGTGTCAGTTATGTCTTGCAAAAATGAGCAACACAAATAAATTACAAATCGAAAAAATAATCTTCTTAAAAATTATTCTATGAGAATATCATATTTTGAATTAGTTAAGGAAAATGACCTTGAGCTAGAAAAAACCAACTCAAATCTAATCTAATTCACATATTTTGCAAAAAAAAAATCACTGGTAAAGGACATTTAATGCTACTATTTCAAATGTAGGAAAAGTAGAGTGTAGCCGGGTCGTTTGGTGAAAAGCTAACAATGTCTATTGTTCATCAATGGCCAACTCTAACCCCCAGATTCTGTAATACGAACGCCATTCGTCTGCGACGAATTTGCATTTATTTTGTTTTTGTTACAATTTTTATGTTTTAAAACATTTAAAACAAGGTTTTGTAACAACCTTCTCTCTACATTTGCTTACATTACTTTGCTACAATATATTTAAATTGCTTTTGTTTTTTTATGTCAACACCTGATAACAGTATTCATTTTATTTGCTAGTATAAATTAAATTCTATATTTTCTGCTGAAAAATTCTGGGCACGTTTTATTTTGTAAGTTTTATTGTTCTCAAAATGTGGTTACAAACTATTATGATAGACATTTTTAGATCAATAAATGTTTAACTTTTGCAATAAAAGATACAATATTGAAAATTTAATGACCCATTTTTACGCAGATAAACAAATTTATATTTTTTATTTCAAGGTAAAAAATGATTTTTTTTTTTAGAATAAAGCTTTCTTAACCCATTAAACACCAATGTTGCCCCTAAACAACATTTTTTTAAGAAGATAATGCTGGTGTCTAGTTTTAAAAGTGGCGCATGACACCACCTCCGTTTGACTATGTAAGGTAACTACGAAAAAAAAGAAAATAAGAATTACTGTTTTCATTTTCTTTGTAACTTGGAACAAAGAATATTTCGTTTTCGGTTTATCAATTTTTGAAAAACTGGGCAAAGGAAGTGTTGTTAAATATTAAAAAAAATTGTAAAATTTGTCTCGAGTTCCCTTAATTAAATATTTATCAAATTATAACGGAATGTGCCACAATTTTAAAAATTTACATTCTTGTATATTTTTTATGAACTATCGACTTCAAATTTTTATTTTTGAAAATTTTCAGAGCCTTTTCTGAAATTTTTAATTTGTTAAAAAAATTATCAAAAATCTGGCCACATTTTTTTCAAAAGTTTAGATGTTTGTCCATCCACACAAAAAAATTAAAGCGGGCACTTGTCATATTTTTCGAGCAAATCGCTTTTGAATATTGGATTTTTTAAAAATTATGTAATTCTCTTGTATTTTATTGTGTCAACACCGCGTATGAGTGATATTACGAATATTTGTGAAACCAAAGAATTTTCGTTACTCATACGCGGTGTTGACACAATAAAATACAAGAGAATAATAGAATTTTAATGAAATCCAATATTCATTCAAATACGATTTTCTCGAAAAATACGAAAAATTCCCTATTGAATTTTTTTGTGTGGACTGTCAAACATCTAAACTTTAAAAAACAAAATTAAAAAAAAAGAAGAAAGTTTAATTCAAGGAGGCCGAATCTATTAATACCCGCCACAATGCCCTTTTAAAGCTCTGTTTACATCATTCCGAATTTTAAAATTAGTTTTTCTATTTGACGTTCAAGTCTGATCTATTACGAAGAAAACAAGACGGTTTTTAAAAAAATCCGTTAAAAATTATTTAAGTTACATGCATATGAGCAAAAAAAGCGAAATTTAGTTACATTTTTAGATTATTGAGTGAACCACCAGTTTATAAATTTTAAAATACTGTTCGAATCACGATACTTGACATTTATTTTCCATGTAAAATCGCACGCTGAATCCGAAAATGAAGTCAAAAAGTTAAAAGGTAGAATTTTTAACATGATAATGTTTTTAGGCTGGTGTCTAATTTTAAAAAAAGTTTCAGGACGCCACCTCAGTTTGACTATATAAGCTAACAATTAACGAAAAAGAAAACAAGAATTACTATTTTCATTCTTAAAACCAAAAATTTTAATAACTTGGGTTTGTAACTTGGATAATAATTCAGCTCGTGGTGAATAAAACTGTTTTCCACCAGCTGGTGAATAAAAAGTAACAAAATTATTTTTCAACAATAATTTATTTTTTTTTCATTAATTTTTTTTTTTTTTTCATCAATTATTTTTTTTTTCATCAATTTTTTTTTCCATAAATTTTTTTTTTTCATCAAATTTTTTTTTCATCATTATTTCTTTTTTTTTTCATCAATTTTTTTTTTTTTCATAAATTTTTTTTTTTTTTCATAATTTTTTTTTTCATTAAACTTTTTTTCATCATTTTTTGTTTATCAAAAATTTTTTTTTTCATCAATTTTTTTCATCAAATTTTTTTTTTCATCAAATTTTTTTTGTCATCTATTATTTTTTATTAATTTTTTTTTTCATCAAATTTTTTTTTTTTTTCATCAAAATTTTTTTTTCATCAATTTTTTTGTTTTTTCATCAACATTTTTTTCACCAAAAATTTTTGGTTCATTAATTTTTTTTAACATAATTTTGTTTTTAGTGAAAAAAAATATTTTTTTTTTACCAAGACTACTTTTTCACCAAGTCAAAGCTTTTCGCATATAAATTTTCCATTTGTTTATCAAATGTACATAAAACAAGTGAGAGTGTTATATTCTTTGGTGCCGAATCTTTTATACTATCCAAAATGTAAAAACACATTTTTGCACTCACTTACGAAATGTACAGCTCTTTTGGTTTTTTCATGGGGTCCTCGACTTATATTTCAATTCGTTTTGCATGGAATAGCAAAGTAATATAACATTATTTTTCCTACAAAAAAATTGCTTTGGCAAGTACACCCAAATCTTCTGATTTAATGTTTTGGGCAGGAGTTTAAAATTCGCAGGCATTTTTTTAAGATATTCCAAAATTCCAAATTTATAAAAGTAGTTTTACATAAATAAAAATATTTCCGGCCAAATAGGATGATTCGATTTTTTTACTTTTAAATTAAAGCTTAATAAATACCTTATCAATCTTTTTATTCAATATTTTTCAATCTGATAATCGCCATAGAATCAATTCATCGATATATCGAGAATTTTACTTCAATTTAAACGAAATTTAGAAAAAAATAAATTCTATTGTAAATTTAACTTATTGTTAGTTACAAATTTTTTAAATATAATTTTTGTATGTAAGTTTCAAGACTAATTTATTGCGAAGAAAATAAGAAGTCTTTGAATAAAATCCGTTAAAAATTGTTAAAGTTTGAACAAAAAAGTATGAATTGAGGTTTATACAAAAACATTTTATTTGGATTTGCTTATCTCGTGTGTGCCAAATATAAAAACACACAAATATAACTGTTAAAGTTCGTTTTATGACTATGTCATTTCATCTGATTCTCGGGTATCATAATTTTTTTAAAGGATTTAGGGAAGCTAAAAAGAATGCCGGTATTTTTTTGGGCTGGTTTTTCTGTAGAAAAAAACGGCTGAATATATTGCAAATCTGATTAGAAAAACCACCTTTCCCTCACAGCCCATTAAGAAGTTATAAGGCTACAAACTTTTCTTTTCTAATAACAAAATTATAAAACACTTATCGACATTTGAACATTTTTTGGATGGGTCAGCGGTTTGGACACTCGCACTGAAAAAAAAGACATAACTAAAATTTAGGAAAAAATGTCTTTGAAAATTTATCATGAATTTTCCTAAAACTTAGTAAAATTTAACTAAAAAATGAGAAATTTTCTTAACTATGAGGAAAAAAGTTTAGTTCATTTATTTATAAGTAGTTCATAGTTTTATTTAAATAGAATTTTTAAATAATAGGAAAAAAATTCTTACAGCCAAAGAAATTTTCTTCAAATCTAAGAAACGTATCTTAATTTTTAAGACATATTTCTTAAAAACAATTTAGTTCAAGTTTAGTTAAAATCTACTAAAAAAAACATCATCGTATTTCTCTTCTTTTAATTAAGGAAGTGTACTTCTTAGAATTTAGTTAATAACTTCTGAAAATTTATTAAATAACTTCTAAGAATTTAGTTAAAAATTCAAAATGGCGATATCTCGAAAACTAAGCATGATAGAGCGAAACGGACGAAATTTTCAAAAGAAAGACTACAAAGGAAAATATGGAATAGACTAGCCTATCTGTCGGGGTCTCAAGACCCTAATTTTAGATCTAAAAATTGAAATTCCCGAGATTTTATATATGCAGATATCTCGGTAAATACTGCCAACACGAGAAAAGGTCCAACGGCATTTTGTAGCTCTTGACTCGTAGAACACTTCCGCAAAATACCCGAAAGCCCTCCGATTAATACTTTTTGAGATATCCAGTTTTTAAGATTCTCAAGACCCTATCAGACCGCTTATTACCGTATCTCAAAAACTAAGCAAGTTAGAGCGAAACGGACACAAATTTTGGGTGAAAATCTATGGGGACCCTTAAAGGATCGGGGTCTTGAGTTAACAAGGGGCTGGACCCATGGGGTCTAGACCCTGGACTCATGGGTTCGAATCCAATTTTAAAATGTGAATTAACTAAAGTGTAATATAATTTTCCCATTTTCTATTTAAAATTAATTAACTTTTTTTGCCTTATTTTTGGGAAAATTGTGAACTAAAACCAAGAAAAAAAATCTTTGGAGCCAAATAATTCCCTCTTTTTCTTAAAATTAAGTTTATTTTCCCAGATTTTAGTTCACTTTTATTTTGAGTGCGGTTTCGATTAACCTTTCAATGCTAACGTCAGGTTTTTGAGGAAATTGAGGTCAAAGTTCATAAAAAACGCATTTTTGTGCATTATTGAGAGCATTTTTTGTGATATTTTTGGTTGAAATTCTAGGATCGTAAAAATCGTTTTCGATTAACATTTCGATACTGATTCTGAATCTGGTTTAAAAACTTTTATATTACGTCATGTTTTTGAGAAAACTTATATATATGTATATACACTCAAAAAAATAAAACTGTAAAGTTAACAAATTTTTTTTTTGTTAACTCGAGTTTACTGGCTTTTTAGCAAATTTTTAGTTGAAGTCAGCGTTTTAACTACTTTTTTTAGTTAAGTTCAATTTACGAAAATACTACTTTTGAACAAATTTTGAATTAATTTTTTTTGTTGACTTCAAAACTGAGTTTACGAATTTTTACTAATTAATTTGCTGATTTTTCGTAACAAATTTGTTAAGTGAAATTTCTTGTGTAGCCTCCTATGCGAATCTCATAAGTTCTACTTAAGCTGATGAAAAAACAGAAAAAATAAACTTACAAAATATTTTGTAAATTTTAGTTTACGAAAAGTAACAAAAATTTTAGCTGAATTCAACTAATTTTTTTGTTAATATATGTACATAAAAACGTTACGAAATTTCAGCTAAATTTTTAGTTAAAGTTACGGTTTATTTTGCTACATTCATTCTAAGAAAAGTTAGCTAAATATTTTTAGTTAAATTAACTAAAAATTTAGTAGGCCCAAAATCAGGTGCTTTTTTAGTTAAATTTAACTAAATTTTTTGCTAACTTTACAGTTTTTTTTTTTGAGTGTAACTTTTACAATTTTAAATAGGTTTTTTTAAAAACCGTCTTTACTTCTTCGTAAAAGATCAAACTTGAACGTCAAATAGCAAAACGAATTTTAAAAATTTTTTTCTTTGTGAAATTTACAATTCAATTTTCTTTTTTTGCCAAGTTTAGATACAATTAAAGCACGATAATCTGTTTGAAAATTATTGTATGCAGGGTTGATAGATCATTTAATTACCTTTAATTCAAAACCAAAAACAATGAAATCGATTAATCTGTTCTGGAGATATTTTAATTTAAGTACAACCACTTTTTTAAAAAGATAAAAACTTTAAAAGTAGACAATATATCGAAAGCTGTTCTACTTAACAAATTTTAAAGTGGATTTTCGGATTCAGCGTAAGATTTTCTCAACCTTTTTTTTACTTTGTTAACTAGTGCAATTAAATTAAAAAATATATGATTATTTCAAAACTTTTTTTACTCGGGTGGGTTGACAAATTTGTCCATAAAAAAATGTCATTGATTCTAAAATACTTTTTCTTATGAAAAAAGAACTACTACTATTAAATTATGTCAATGTTAAAACCCAAGTCTGTATCTACTGAATGCTAACATGAACATAAAGACGAAGAAAAAAAAATTTTTAATAAAAACATAAATAAAAAAAATTGTATGTTGAATGAAATAAAATTTTAAAAACAAAAAAAACAATAAAAATCTAAACAAAAATTCTAAACAAAAACCTTTCCCAAGTAGCTGCAGCAGTAAAAACAGAAACAAAAAAGTCTTGTAAACAATTCAAAAAATGTTTAAAACTGACAATGAAAACAAAAACGAATAAATATTTCCATTTTCTTGTGGTCTTCTAGTATGTAGTAGTGAACTAAAGAACCACAAAACCTCCGAAAATTTCAAAATGGCACAATAAAAATTGTATGTTGTTTTATATGGAACCGTACTTCAATAAATATGAAAACTAAATTCTATTCGATTAAGAGACCCCATATAAAAGTTGTATAAAATAAAGTGTTTGATCAGTACCAGAAGACTGTGGTTCCATTTTTGATTTGTATAAATAAGGTGTTTTCTTTAAAATCTTTTGATGTTATTAAAATGGCAGAAGGTCAAGCAAAGGCATTCTAACAATGAAATCTGAAATACTTACAATGAAAACTGAAATACTAAAACTTGGTAATTATTTAAAAGTAAATTGAGCTGAATCAACAAATACCTTGATTCGTTACGCTCCTACAACATAGATCAATATGTGTGTGTTTAGAAGTACAGATGGGCAAATGAATAGATTAGGTCGTCATTCAGGAAGGGTCATGCGTGGGTTTGGCTAAAATTCAACTTTACTCACGTGATTGTGAGTAAGTGATAGTGGAAAAAAATTGCGTGAGTGTGCGTGATTAAGATTTTTAAGTGAGTCCGTGTGTCGTTATATTGTATGAGTTTGCATGATTTATTTTCCCTTTATATTTCCTTTTGTCCCGAAAAAAAGAAAAATTATAAAATTTGCCTAAACGTTAATTTTCATTGGGAAAAAATTAAGAAAATGTAAAATTTGGCTAAACTTTAAATTTGGTAAAATTTTTGTTAGATATTTGAAATTTTAGTTTTATGTAGGTTTTTTTGTTTAAATAAGTTGTGAGTGAAACGGCGACACGAAATAACTCCCACATGAAATAACTCCCACGAAATAACTCCCAATGAAATAAATCCCACCAAAAATGAAATATGTCCCAATGCAGAAAAAAATGAAATAAGTCCCAACCACAATGAAATAACTTCCACCTACAAAATTAAATAAGTGCCAATGAAATAACTCCCATTAATAATGAAAGAAGTCCCAATAAAAAAATTTAGAAATCTCAACAAATATTAAACAAACAATAAGGAAAAATATATCAGTTAAGTCGAGAACGAGGATCCTGATGTTACTTTCGGTGCAATACAAACAAGTTATAATAACTGTCATATGCGAAACTTGACGGCTGATTTGTTTTTTTCAGAGTTTTTCGAAAACATGTAAAAATACATTGAGTGTTCTATTTGACTTGCTTCGGTTACATTCAAACATCGCGGCGATGTTTTGCAACAATTTTTGGTACCAATTTTTCGCGTGCGGTCCTTTTTGCCACAAATTTGTATGTTACCGATAATTTAAAAGATTTAATTACAACCTGTTGTAAAACGCGCCGCAGGCGAAAATTTGGTACCAAAAATCGCGGCGATTTTTGGTACCAAATTTTCGCCTGCGGCGCTAATTGCGACAAATTTGTATGTTACCGAAAATTTAAAATATTTAATCAGAACTTGTTGTAAAAAGCGCCCCAGGCGAAAATTTTGTACTTAAAATCGCCGCGATTTTTGGTACCAAATTTTCGCATGCGGCGCTTATTGCGACAAATTTGCATGTTACCGAAAATTTAAAAGATTTAATCAGAACTGTTGTAAAAAGCGCCGCAGACGAAAATTTGGTACCAAAAATCGCCGCGATTTTTGGTACCAAATTTTCGTCTGCGGCGCTTTTTACAACAGTTCTGATTAAATCTTTTAAATTTTCACCTGCGGTGCTTTTTTCAACAATCTTGTATGTTATCGAAAAACTTTCTATGTTATCGAAAACACATCACGTTGGATAACTTTCGCGTTCTCCTTTTTTTATAACAATTTTGTATTCTAACGAAAATATTTTCGGCTGCAGTGCGCTTTTACCTCAAAAATCCTTGCCAGTTTTGGAAGCAAAATTTCTAAAACATACAAATTTGTTAAAAAAGCACTTCGTCCTAAAATTTGGTACTAAAATCACAACGATTTTAATCAGAGACCATAACAGTTAGGCGTACGGACATAACGCCCAAGTGCATATCGCCCAATTTAAAAAAGTCATTCCACCCAAAAAAAATGTGTGTTAGTTGTTGTTGCAAAATTTTTTGGACGATATGGCCATTATTTTTGGGTATTTTGACAATTTTCTTTAAATTAATATGAATTATCAAAAATGTCATATTACCCGAATATCAAAATGATGAATTTATAAAATGTCATAGCGCCCAAAAAAATATTCATAAAACTCAACAATATTGTTTTTTTTAAAGACAATGTTTTAAAGGTTTTATGCGTAGCCGGCCTTCGGCCGGGCTTAGGGATTATAAAATCCATGCATTAAACCCACCCTCTCCGCAAAGTAAAGTTTCTAGGGTAGCAGGCCTTAACACTATGAAATTTGTTATTCATCAAAAAGGCCTGATAACCAAAATAGCTTTGGTTTGCAGAGAGGGTGGGTTTAATGCATGGAGTATGTAATCCTTAAGCCCGGCCGAAGGCCGGCTACGCAGAAAACCTTTATAACAAAAAAACAAATCATAGAAGT
Source organism: Pegoplata infirma (assembly GCA_963921195.1). NCBI lineage: Eukaryota > Metazoa > Arthropoda > Insecta > Diptera > Anthomyiidae > Pegoplata > Pegoplata infirma. Next base: position 85,519,386 of record OY992537.1, read on the forward strand.
CGTAATTTCGACATTTCGCCCAAAAAAAATATTTTGGATTTTTTGACAATTTTGTTTTGGGAGAAATAACATTTTTAGACCTTTCATTTTGGGCTATATCTCGCAGCTTGGGCGATATGACATTTACGGTTTTGGGCGATAAGACCTTGGGCGCTATGTCCGTACGCCTAACAGTTATGAGATTTATTGAAAAAAAAAACAAATTTAACTGTTCAAAAATATTTTTTTAAATAAAAATAAAAAATAACAGTTTAAAATGATTTATATAAATATCTGTTCAAAATAACAGAAATAAAAAACTTTTATTTTTTATAACTGTTATTAAAAACTTTTTGAGCCTTAAAAAACTCGAGTTATTAAAATAAAACAACAATAAACGCATGCAGAAGAATCCTATTGATATCTAATACTTCAATCATTGATTTAAAAATATAAACTTTGATTGATTTTTTTAAAATAACTGTTATAACAGTTATTTAATCAAATAAATATAAAATATAAGTTATTTTAGATTGTTTGAACAAAAAGTTTTTAATAACTGTTATTTTTTACTGTTATTGAAAAAATCAAAAAAATAAATGTTATTGCAAATTTTAACACGGGACATCTTTAGAAGTCTTTTCATATATAAAATACTAAGCTTGGACAACATTCGTTTTATGATTTTTTTAAAACAAAAAGACATATATAACTGTTATATTTGGTCTCTGATTTTAATTTATTAATAATAATATTCTATAAGTCAAAATGTTCCAGATACTTCCACCAACAATGAAACAATAGTGGGAGTTATTTCATCGCTATTGTAGTGGGAGTTCTTTAATATGAAAGAACTCCCACCGAAAAAATTATGAAATAACTCCCAACAAAAATGATAAAAGTCCCACTAAATTAGTAGTTATTTCATATGAAATAACTCCCAACTTTGTATGGAGTTTTTTTTGGGACTTATTTCATTTTTTAGGTGGGAGTTATTTCATGTGGGAGTTATTTCGTGTCGCCAGTGAAACTTGTGTGAGTGTGAGTTGTCTTTAATTTATCCACGTGATTGCGATTGGTGTAGAATAGGGGCGGGTACAGCTTTTGAGTTTAAGGGGGGGGGGGGTGATTTTTTTTTTTACTTCGAATGAAAAGAAAAAAAATCACTAATTCACCGTTGTCGGTCAAGCAAAAACAGGTCTATTTTTTTTTGCAAAAAAAAGTGATGGCAAAGCTATAAAATCAAAAATTTAATAGTTTTTGTCAGTAGTTTTTAACAACTGCAGCCGATTTTTAAATTAAAAAATCAGACCCCTTCTTAAAATATAATTTTTTTTTAATTTGTTTTAAAAGAAATTTTACATTTTTGTTTTCATAAAAATGGTCTAAGATTCTAACACATTTGCCGTATGATATAATTAGAATTTTTGAATAGAATTCGAAATTCAATAAAATATTTCTACATAGAAAGTATCAGGTTCTGAGACAATTTTTGTAAATTTTTTTTTTTTCCTATATAAATATTTTTCTATAGACAAAAAGTCTCAGATTCTGTGGCAATTTTTGTTAAGAAAAAGTCTCAGATTCTGAGACATTTTTCCTATAGAAAAAGTCTAAGACTCTGAGACATTTTTCCTATAGAAAAAGTCTTAGATCTAAGACATTTTTCCTATAGAAAAAGTACCAGATTCTGAAACATTTTTTCTAAAGAAAAAGTCTAAGATTCTGAGATATTTTAAATATAGAAAAGTCTCAGATTCTAAAGCATTTTTCCTATAGAAAAAGTCTCAGATCCTGATTCATTTTTCCTATAGAAAAGTCTCAGATTCTTAAACAATTTTCCTACACAAAAAGTCTCAGATTCTGAGACATTTATTCTAAAGACAACGTCTAAGATTCTAAGGCATTTTTCCAATAGAAAAAGTCTCAGATTCTGAGACATTTTTCCTAAAAAAAGTCTCAGATTCTGAGACATTTTTTTTATAGAAAAAGTCTCAGATTCTGAGACTTTTTTCCTATAGAAAAGTCTCATATTCAGAGATATTTTGCCTATAGAAAAAGTCTCAAATTCAGAAAATTTTTGCTTATAGCAAAATTATTAGATTCTGAGACATTTTTCCTATAGAAAAAGTCTTAGATGTGGAGACATTTTTCCTAAAGAATCTGAAAGTTTTTCTATAGGAAAAATGTCTCAGAATCTGAGAATTTTTCAATAGGACAAATATTTCAGAATCTAAGACTTTTTCTGTAGGATAAATGTCTCAGAATCTGAGACTTTTCTATAGGAAAAATGTCTCAGAATCTGAAACTATTTCTATATTAAAAATGTCTCAGAATCTGAGACTTTTTAAAATTCTGAGACAATTTTCCTGTAGAAAAAGTCTCATATTCTGAATCATTTTTCCTCAGATTCTGAGACATTTCCTATAGAAAAAGTCTCAGATTCGAAGTCATTTCCTGTAGAAAAAGTCTCAAATTCTGAGACATTTTTCGTATAGAAAATGTCTCAGATTCTGAGACATTTTTCCTATAGAATAAGTCTCAGATTCGGAGTTATTTTTCCAATAGACAAAGTGTCAGATCCTGAGAAATTTTTCCTATAGAAAAATCTCAGATTCTTTACACAAAAAGTTTAAGATTCTAAAACGTTTATCCTACAGAAAACCTCTAAGATTCCGAGACATTTTTCTACAGAAAAAGTCTGAGATTTTGAAACATTTGTCCTATAGAAAAATTCTAAGATTCTGAAACATTTTTCCTATAGAAAAAATCTTAGATTTTGAAACATTTTTTCTATAGAAAAAAATCTCAGATTCAGAGACATTTTTTCTATAGAAAAAGTCTCTAATTCTGAGACATTTTTCTTATAGAAAATGTATCTGATTCTCAGATGCTGATACATTTTTCCTATAGGAACAACAATGTTTCCCAAAGAAAATTTCTCTTCATAAAAAGAACTTCCAGATTGACAGATACTTTTTCGTAAAAAATTTCTACACCTCTGTCAAAAATCTGTAAAATGACTTTCAATTTAGAATTACAAATTTTTGCAGATTTTTCTGCTGAACTGAATTTTTTAGCAGAATTCTCTGCCATTCAATTTCTGGAAACAACCGAAATTTTACAGAACCTTTACGGATTTTGTTTGCTAAGTTTTTAAAAGCTTTTGTGCAGATTTTTAGCAGATTATTTTGCTAATTTAACAGATGTTTGTTGTTATCTTTTTTTAAGTATGTTTTAAATGTCGGCCTCGCAAAAATTAAAATCAATTGTCACTATCTGAAAATTAAAGTGGACGAATATAAATAGCTCCCGCTTAAATGCGTCACTAAATATGTTACACAAAATATAATTTTGTCGGCTTGCCAGTTTGTTAGTGCTTTTAAAGAAGATATGTTCTTCAGTTTATGCACGCAAACGTAGCAATACAAAATTCAAAACCACCCTTGGAATGACAAGTTTAACTTTTTTTTTATTATAAGTGTGCATGTTTTATTATATCTGGTTTTATTTGCTTCATGTGTGCCGGTTACGACATGCCGCTTGTTTTGATGAATTTTATGAAGTTTTTTAATAAACCATCGTACATATATATATTTTTCCAATTTTATAAAAAAAATATTTTTGAAAAAAGATATTTTCACAGAAAACATATTATTTGGCTTAAACTAAGTGTGATTTCAAATTTTTCTGCTTAAATCAACAATTTTCTCCGCCGAAATTAGCAGATTTTGCTGCTAAAATCAGCAGATTTGTCTGCTATCTTGACAGATTTATCTGCTGATTTAACCCAGGTTATGACTACAGAAATTTAGCAAACCGCGTCTGCTAAAATCAGCAGATTTCTCATATGGCTCAAAATTGGTGTATTTTTAGCAGATTTTTCTGCTGATTGGACAGAGTTTTTATTTTGAGTGCAGATTTTTTCTATGAAAAATTTTCGGATTTTTTTTTTCCTTTGCAAAATTTTTTAGAACATTTCATACTTCTTTTATTATTTTTTCTTCTATTTCTTTCTCTCTTTTTCTTTTCTTTCCTTTTTTTTTAATTTGGTCTGGGGGAAATTTCCCCTTTCCCCACGCTGCACAGTCCCACATTTGTCCAATCTAGCACGACAAAAATAAAAAAAACAAGTAGAAAAGTTAAATTCGACTTTGCCGAATCTATGAATACCCTCCACAATGCATTTTTTTAAAGGGTAGTACATTTTTTAACGTGAAAAAATTAACAATTTTGATTAGAAATATTTTATTTTGAGTAAAAAACTCTTTTTTTGTCATTTAAAAAAAAAAAAAAAAATACTAATTTTTTTTTTTTTTGAGTGTAAAATTTTTTTCGAGTGTAATGTTTTTTTTACTGTAAAAATATTTCTGAGTGAATGCACGTACGTATGTACACAAAATATTGTCATTTTTGTAAAAAAAAAAAAAAAATTTTTTTTTGAGTGTAAAATTTTTTTTGAGTGTAAAATTTTTTTGAGTGTAAAATTTTATTCGAGTGTAATTTTTAAGTTACCAATGCTTTTAAAACTAAACAAGTTTAAAAAGCATTGCTTTAAAATTAAACAAGTTTGAAAAGCATTGTTTAGTTACCACCAATGCTTTTAAAACTTGTTAAAACACGTGGCATTTTAGATGAAACTAATTTGAAATTCAGGGTTTTGCTTATAACTTTTGAACCACTGGATCGATTGAGCTGAAATTTAATACTAAATAGACCCGGGGAACGGCAAAGATACATGCCAAGCTCCAGTAGTCTCATTATTGTCTTTCGAAAGTTATCGTGTTTTTTATCTCGTAAATTCGCGAAACACCCTTGCCGGAATTTACTCTTTTGCTCATAACTTTTGAACCACTGGACCGATTTGTCTGGATTGCAATACCAACCTGACCTGATAGATGACAAACATAAATGCCAGACTTCAGTAGCCTCTGTAAAGTCTTTCAAAAGTTAGCGTGTTTTCTACGGACGGACAGACAGACGGACGGACGGACGGACATCGCTAGATCGACTTAAAATCAATCGAGGATCATAAATATATATACTTTATGGGGTCCTAGACCAATATTTCGAGGTGTTACAAACGGAATGACAAACTTATATATACCCTCTATCACTAGAGTGGAGGGTATAAAAAGTTACCCGATTTTCATGATATGTTTGTATGTATTATAGAACATTCCTAATAGCACGGAAATAATCATATAAGATCGATAATTTTGTTCGTTACTAACAGGTGGGTACATAAAGTTGCATCTTGTAAAATCCTGTAACTAGTGTACATAATTTCGCATAAATTAAGTCGAGTTTAAACTGTTGTAACTTTTGAACAAAAAGAAATATTTATCCACTCTTTTTTGGTAATTTTAAGGGATATATGCTTTAAGCCATATCTTTTCTTTTTTTTACACAAATTTATCTATTTTTTATTAAATTTTTAACAAAATACAAATTTTTGAAAAGAAAATTTTATATTTTTTTTTTTATGGAATAGAACTTTTGTTTTTTTTCCGTTTTGGTCGCCGGACTTTTTCAGATATATTAACGAATGTCCATAGTACTTATTTCAACAACTAACTTTTGCGACCGTCTGCGACGCCGACTACAGTGGGCCGATATGTAAAACTTGTTTTTACATATTTTTTTAACATCTTTTAAAAAAGTAGGCGTGGCAGTTGTCTGACCGCCCCCTTATTTTGTGATATTATTTCTACAGTCATTGAGAGTATATATACCAAATTTAAAGAAATTATAACCAAAATTACAAATTTTAAAAAATGTGGGCGTGGCCCTTAACCGGCCTAACACATTTTTCATAATGTTATTTTCGAAGTCAAAGCGAACATTTATACCGAATTTCAGGTCAATATAATGAAAATTGGATTTTTGTCGTCCTAGATTGTCCAAATGTGGCACTGTGCTCTGTCTGGACATCTTTTTTAAGTTCCACAATTCTTGTGTAGCTCAGCACATATATAGTCTCGAGATCCCTTGTGTCCAATCATCTGACCCTTACAAGATATTACATAGTTTTGTGGCGTAGGGTATTTAAAATTTATTTGGGTGTAGTTGTTTATGTATTGTATGTATTTATGTGTCTATATGTGTATATTTGATGTTGGTGACATAAATCAAAGAAACATTTCACAATTGCCAGCCAAGTACATATACAAACAAAAAACAATAAATACGCACGCATACACTCACACACACATGCACATATTTATGTACGTACTTATATGAATCTGTATTTGTTTCTATAGTAAATGTTTTAACTGTTGTTTGTTTTGTTTTTGTAGCTCCTAGTGTTTTTGCCTCTGTTTGTCTGTTTGTCATTCCTAATGTTGGTTTGTATTGCTGGTTTCAGACATTTATTTTTTTTCTGTTGTTCGGTTTTCTGTGTCGGTTTCTATGTTTTGTTAGCAGAATTGTTTTAATTTTTTTTTTTGTCACCCAGATTTCATGTTTTACTTTAATAGCGATAGGAAAATTTTAAGCCTTACTTTACACATATTTTATGTATTTTCAGAAAATTTATTTTATTATTTATTTTATTTAGTTGTTTTTATTTTTTTGTTTTATAGGTTATTGTGACCGTTTTTTTAGTTGTATAGCACAGTTATTTTTATAGATGTGCTGCTAATTCGTAGTTAGTTTGTCTGACACTTGTCATTGACATAAACGAAAGTTGTATGTCTAAAGTTACTAATTGTTATTGTGCACAAAGCCATCTAAAGTACAAATTCAATGAAATATACAGAACTTTGGAAAAAGTAAAGGTTGATTAAATTCGACCATATAATAATTTCTGGATAATGTAAATTGATTAATTACACAGTGATACAAAATCGAACTTTCCGAATCGGAATGGGATGAAAACAAAATCAAATGAAATTTAATATTTCACATAAAAACCCCTCAAGGCGTTTTTTTAAGTTCGGCGATAGATTATTTTTTACACGCATTTGGTGATTTTAAAGTATTTAAAGCTTTTTTGTACTAAATATGTCTTATATTAGGGGCCCCCTGGTGGTGCCCATATTAGACACGTGAGCTCCAGCGTCCAAATTACGTTAGCTATTACCGGTATGAATTTCGCTGCAATCGGTCCCGTACCTACTTAACTGAAAAGTCAATTTATTAAAAACAATTTACTGTTCACCGTTGCGTATGATTGTTATTTAAAGGCAATTCAAAAATTAATCCTTTCGAGGACCTATATCACTGTCCGACAGCCAATATTAAACATGAACCGGATGATATACATCTGAAAGTAGAGATCAAATAGAGTAAACTGCATTTACAGTTTTTTATTTGATCCTGTTTCCTTTTAAAAGAACTTCAAAGTTTTAAATGATACATTTTGTAAAATATTATTCCTAGGATGACACTGGTGATGGCAAATGAAAGTGGAGGATCTCCCCTAATTTTCCCATTTTTATATTTTGCCATATCAGGATAAAAGGATGTGAATAAAGTAATTTTAACACATTATCAAAATATTTTGTTGAAAATTTTTAATGATATTGAAGGACACATTTTTGAATGGACGTAACTTACCTCCTTTTTCCTGATATGTAAAAATAATTAAATAGAAAAATCCTCTTTCATTTTCTATCACTAGTGGCATCCTAGGACAAGTGCATATGTTAAAAAAATATTTTATAAAATTTAATCATCTAAAACTTTGAAGTCCTTTTAAAAGGAAACAGGATCACGAAATGAAAAACTGTTAATGCAGTTTTACTACATTTAGTCTCTTGTTTCAAACGTCTATTATCCCGTTCGTGTTCGATTTTTTTTTTTTTCAATTTTATCGGACAGTGTAATATGTTAACTTTCATTTGCTTTTGGTTTTACCACATTCCGATTTTGGTTGTTGCACTGTGTTATCAGCTTCTTCTACTTTGACACAGATCAAGTGTGGTAGGATGGCAAGTTCCGAAAGTTGACGGTTTGTCAATAAATTTTTATTTTAAGATTTTCCAATGTTTGTATAAAATTAGTATTTTCCAGAAATAACCTTAGTAGTAAATAAACTTAACCCGGAAAAAATAAAAATATTCAATTTCTTATTTTTGATTTTGGGTATGTGTATTCTAGCTCAAGGTCATTTTTTCTTTTACTAATTTAAACTATGATATTCTCATCGAATTATTTTCAAGAAAATTATTATTCGGTTTAACATTAATTTTTCATTTCTTCTAAAAAAAAATATTCTGGTCTCATATTTTATTAAACCGTTGTTTTATTACCAACCAACTTAATTGTTTTGACAAAGAACAATTGATATATTTTGCAGCAACACCATTTGTCAGTACAATTAATTTTTGTGTTAATGCAACAACGTTTTAATAGAAAACGAGCCAACAAAAAAAAAAATTGTTTTTGTCTGAACATTTGTAGAGCTGTATAATCCCTTTACACAAAATCATCACATACATTTATTTTAATCACCTGAAACACTTATCAAATCAACATGTTATATTTGTTACTTTATGTAACTTAGAAATTAATTATAAGTTAAACTTCTTAATAGTTTCACTGAATAAATTAAATATTTCTTTTTTTAAAGAGTAAAACCCAAAGTCTTAAAACTTATATAAAACCATTCATTAAATGCTACTTAGTTTTAACACTCACTTAGGTAACTTTAGAACATAAACAGTAGAACCACGCTAAGCGTATACCGAAGGTCAACCATTCATTAAATTCTGCTTTGGTTTAACACTTACTTAGGTAACATTGTACCAGAAACAGTAGAACCTACTCTTTCAGCAGATTGGTATTGAAATCCTGATAGTGGGTTTTATATATAAAAATTCTAAATGCTAAAAATTTATTTTATTTCATTTGACTTTCATAATCCTTCGATTGTAGGTCCATCATTTCCCGATTAATTGGTCCATCACTTTCTGTAGTTAATCAACAGAACATTAATTTAAATAAATGTTGAGAAAATTATTATAATCACAGGTCATAAAACCCGAATCCAACTGTACTAACACTCGGTACATGTACTCCAACATTGTTGAATACTTAAAATAAACCTTTCGTTGTTGTTATGCTTTTCTAATCTCTAAGTACGTAGCTGCTAAATGAACTTTTTTTTTTTTGTTTTTGTAGATTTTTTTGTTTGTTTTAGTATTAAGAGGAATTTTTTGTATTTTTTTCTTAGAACATATGTAACCTGGTGTATTTTTAGCTTCTTTTCAATTCTTTGTGGAGATTTCACTATTTATGTATGCTTATCATTGAAACACACTCGTCTTAGGGATATTACTATACAATTCAATTTTTTCACAATGAGTTTAGCAAAAAAAACAAACAGTTAATCAGTTAACACTGACAAAAGTAACCCTTTCTTTTCTTTGACCTATAGAAATATAATATTTTCAGCTGGCACTTCTCGTTTCATTTTCTATTAATACTTTTTTCCAATAGAGTATTAGAGGTATTCAGAATTTAAGGCACTTGGAAATAAATCATAATCTGAGACTTTTTCTATAAGAAAAATGTCTCAGAATCTGAGACTTTTCTATAAGAAAAATGTTTCAGAATCTGAGGATTTTTCTATAAGAAAAATGTCTCACAATATGAGACTTTTTCTATACAAAAAAATGTCTCAGAATCTGCAACTTTTTCTACAAAAAAATGCATTAGAATCTAAGGCTTGGCAAAAATGTCTCAGAATCTGAGACTTTTTCTATAAGAAAAATGTTTTAGAATGTAAGACTTTTTTCAGAAGAAAAATATCTCAGAATCTAAGACTTTTTCTGTAAGAAAAATGTCTCAGAATCTGAGACTTTTTCTATAAGAAAAATGTCTCAGAATCTGAGACTTTTTCTATAAGAAAAATGTCTCAGAATCTGAGACTTTTTCTATAAGAAAAATGTCTCAGAATCTGAGACTTTTTCTATAAGAAAAATGTCTCAGAATCTGAGACTTTTTCTATAAGAAAAATGTCTCAGAATCTGAGACTTTTTCTATAAGAAAAATGTCTCAGAATCTGAGACTTTTTCTATAAGAAAAATGTCTCAGAATCTGAGACTTTTTCTATAAGAAAAATGTCTCAGAATCTGAGACTTTTTCTATAAGAAAAATGTCTCAGAATCTGAGACTTTTTCTATAAGAAAAATGTCTCAGAATCTGAGACTTTTTCTATAAGAAAAATGTCTCAGAATCTGAGACTTTTTCTATAAGAAAAATGTCTCAGAATCTGAGACTTTTTCTATAAGAAAAATGTCTCAGAATCTGAGACTTTTTCTATAAGAAAAATGTCTCAGAATCTGAGACTTTTTCTATAAGAAAAATGTCTCAGAATCTGAGACTTTTTCTATAAGAAAAATGTCTCAGAATCTGAGACTTTTTCTATAAGAAAAATGTCTCAGAATCTGAGACTTTTTCTATAAGAAAAATGTCTCAGAATCTGAGACTTTTTCTATAAGAAAAATGTCTCAGAATCTGAGACTTTTTCTATAAGAAAAATGTCTCAGAATCTGAGACTTTTTCTATAAGAAAAATGTCTCAGAATCTGAGACTTTTTCTATAAGAAAAATGTCTCAGAATCTGAGACTTTTTCTATAAGAAAAATGTCTCAGAATCTGAGACTTTTTCTATAAGAAAAATGTCTCAGAATCTGAGACTTTTTCTATAAGAAAAATGTCTCAGAATCTGAGACTTTTTCTCAGATTCTGAGAATCTGTCTCAGAATCTGAGACTTTTTCTATAAGAAAAATGTCTCAGAATCTGAGACTTTTTCTATAAGAAAAATGTCTCAGAATCTGAGACTTTTTCTATAAGAAAAATGTCTCAGAATCTGAGACTTTTTCTATAAGAAAAATGTCTCAGAATCTGAGACTTTTTCTATAAGAAAAATGTCTCAGAATCTGAGACTTTTTCTATAAGAAAAATGTCTCAGAATCTGAGACTTTTTCTATAAGAAAAATGTCTCAGAATCTGAGACTTTTTCTATAAGAAAAATGTCTCAGAATCTGAGACTTTTTCTATAAGAAAAATGTCTCAGAATCTGAGACTTTTTCTATAAGAAAAATGACTCAGAATCTGAGACTTTTTCTATAAGAAAAATGTCTCAGAATCTGAGACTTTTTCTATAAGAAAAATGTCTCAGAATCTGAGACTTTTTCTATAAGAAAAATGTCTCAGAATCTGAGACTTTTTCTATAAGAAAAATGTCTCAGAATCTGAGACTTTTTCTATAAGAAAAATGTCTCAGAATCTGAGACTTTTTCTATAAGAAAAATGTCTCAGAATCTGAGACTTTTTCTATAAGAAAAATGTCTCAGAATCTGAGACTTTTTCTATAAGAAAAATGTCTCAGAATCTGAGACTTTTTCTATAAGAAAAATGTCTCAGAATCTGAGACTTTTTCTATAAGAAAAATGTTTCAGAATCTGAGACTTTTTCTATAAGAAAAATGTCTCAGAATCTGAGACTTTTTCTATAAGAAAAATGTCTCAGAATCTGAGACTTTTTCTATAAGAAAAATGTCTCAGAATCTGAGACTTTTTCTATAAGAAAAATGTCTCAGAATCTGAGACTTTTTCTATAAGAAAAATGTCTCAGAATCTGAGACTTTTTTTATAAGAAAAATGTCTCAGAATCTGAGACTTTTTCTATAAGAAAAATGTCTCAGAATCTGAGACTTTTTCTATAAGAAAAATGTCTCAGAATCTGAGACTTTTTCTATAAGAAAAATGTCTCAGAATCTGAGACTTTTTCTATAAGAAAAATGTCTCAGAATCTGAGACTTTTTCTATAAGAAAAATGTCTCAGAATCTGAGACTTTTTCTATAAGAAAAATGTCTCAGAATCTGAGACTTTTTCTATAAGAAAAATGTCTCAGAATCTGAGACTTTTTCTATAAGAAAAATGTCTCAGAATCTGAGACTTTTTCTATAAGAAAAATGTCTCAGAATCTGAGACTTTTTCTATAAGAAAAATGTCTCAGAATCTGAGTTCTTTTCTGTAAGAAGAATGTCTCAGAATCTGAGATTGTTTTTATAAGAAAAATGTCTCAGAATCTGAGATTTTTTCTTTAAGAAAAATGTATCAGAATCTGAGATTTTTTCTATAAGAAAAATGTCTCAGAATCTTTTTCAATAAGAAAAATGTCTCAGAATCTGAGACTTTTTCATTATTAAAAAATTCTCAGAATCTATACTACAAGTAGTATAAGGAATTTAAATCTAAATTTAAAAAAGAAATCGCTATTGTAATTAAAAAATATTAATAAATATTAAATTCAATCCTCATTGTAACCACTTTTTTCATCAAAAACATTTGTTTTCATCAAAAAGGAGTTTTTTTCTTATCAAAAACTTTTTTTTTCATCAAATATTTTTTTTGTTATCAACATTTTTTTTTAACAAACATTTTTTTTCATAATTTTTTTTTTTTTTAATTTTTTTTTTTTTATCAAAAATTTTTTTTCATAAAACTATTTAATTTTTTATGCACTTTGAAAATGATTTGTGCACTCAAAAAATTATGTCATTAACTGTTTGTAATTTATTTAAAAAGTTTCACGTTTTGTCGTTTTTTAAAGAAAATACATCTCAGTGCACAGTTTTTTTAAATGACTATTTCTGTTCTTTGTTTCAAAAATAACAACATAAAAAATAAAGACTTTCAGTATTCAATTTTTAAAGTCATTTATATTTGTTGCGTAAGTAAATATATATGATTCTGCTTCAATTTTTAATGATTTCTGTACGTTATTTTTTTTATTTGTTGACATTTTTTAAGGAGAAGTCACTAGTTTTTACCTACTTGTGTTGGTTATTTTTTCGTTGACAAAAAATTCAAAATAATATTTATAGAAATATAAAAACATGATTGTATCAAGTGACTTTGGCATGGTGGGTAGAGTGTCTGGCCAGAATGTAGTTGATTGCCGAATCGATTCCCCAAAAATTTTATTAATTTTTTTTAAATAAAATTCAATAGAAAAATTGTAAAAATAACCTACGAAATCTTTAACTTTTAATGTTTTCGTATCTAATTTTTTTTTTTGAATTTGTTGGTAAAAATAACACAACAATCATTAATTTTTAATGTTTTTGTAGGTTATTTTTTTCGAATTTGTTGGTAAAAAAATGAAAGTGAAGTTATTTTTTAATGTTCAATGTTATTTTTTTTTTAGAAAATTTTATTAACAGTAAAAAATAAATGTTGATGTTTGTTAAAACAAATGAATAATTACTGGGATAGTTTTCAAATGTTTTGTCACTTGTTTTTAATATGTTTTTAATTTGTTTTTGCCTACAAAATATTTTGAATATACATTCCGTACTCTTTAACTCTTGGATGACTTACTCATATGACGTGGAATACATTTGTTCATATTTTCACTTCTCTACTATGTGTAGGGTGTCTAACCACCCATATAAACCAAATATTTCCTTTGGTTCTAATTTGTTTGTTTTTGTTTGAATAAAAACAAAAAAACTGAAACTGAAACTAAAACTCAAACAAAAAATTTGCTGAGTTGGCTTAAAGTTTCGGGTTGACGTGTGTCAGATTATTAATAACTTTCTATATATATATTTTTTTTGTTCCTTCATGCTCTTGTTTAAGTTTTGTTGGATTTATCCCAAAAACTAACATAAAAAAACAATGATGCATGCTAAAAGAAAATGTGAGGAAAATTATTTCAATATGTATAACATTTTGAATGGTATTTCGTGTATCTCTTGTTAAGTTCAACTTTATCTTGTGTTATTTAATATGATTATGGTAATTTTAAATGTATAATATTCAGTTTTTTTCTTTTTAAATCTCTTTACAGGTAAGCATTTGATGGCATTAGTTTGACTTATATAGTATGACATTGATGTGGTGAGTTAAAAGTTAAATGATAAAAAAATAAATTAAAAATTAATTGTACGGAATAGGAAAGAAAAGTAAATTAAGATAAAAGAAAACATAAAATCTACACAATTCTTTAAAATAACAGAAAATTACTTAAAACTAGTTTAAAATTTGGAAATTTGAGCTTTACTTTTTTTATGGCCCGCTATGGTTTTTTAACATGATTATTTTATTAGGCTATTGTTTAACAATCTCAGCCATCTCAGTTTAACTACATAAGTTAACGATTACCAAAAAAGAAAATAAGAATTACTGTTTTCATTTTCTTAAAATCAAAAATTTTAGTAACTTGGATAATAATTCACCTCGTGGTGAATAAAAAAATATTCACCAGCTGGTGAATAAAACGTAACATAATAATTTTTCATCAATATTTTGTTTTTCATAAATATTTTTTTTGTATCAATATTTGTTCATGAATATTTTTTTTTTTTCATCAATATTTTTTTTTCATCATTGTTTTTTCAGAAATTTTAGTAACTTGGGTTTATAACTTGGATGATAATTAACCTCGTGGTGACTAAAAAAATATTCACCAGCTGGTGAATAAAACGTAATATAATCATTTTTCATCGATATTATTTTTTGTGATCAATATTTTTTTTCATTAATATTTTTTTTATCAATATTTTTATTTTTCCATCAATATTTTTTCCATCAAAATTTTTTTTCATCAATATTTTTATTTTTCCATCAATATTTTTTTTCATTAATATTTTTTTTCATAATTTTTTTCATCAATAACACAGTACAACACTAAAAAAAATTACGGGGTTCCGACAATTAATTCCGGTAGAGGAGACCAAAAAAAATTATACGTGTGTCGGCGTTTTGCAAGATCACATCGGAATTTTATTTTAGAGACGGCAAGAACATTAAAGCTGGGAAAATTTAACAGTCTCTAAAATAAAATTCCGATGTAATCTTGGAAAACGCCGACACACGTATTTATTTTTTTGTCGCCTCTACTAGAATCAATCGTCGAAAACCCGTAATTTTGGAAAAAGTTTGAAATTGTTGTACAGTGTAATATTTCTTTCATTAAAATCTTTTATTTCATCAAAAATTTTTTTTTTATTGACAATCACAGACAAACAGTTAGATGGGTATCACTAGAATGTCTTAAGTAGAAATCTTTACGGATGAAAAATATGTATATGAGGCATTCCACACCAAATGTCCGTCGAATAAAAAAATATGTCCACGGTAAATTTCGGAATAGGTTGTATGGAGAGCCCTTTATGGAACTATAAGAAAATTGTGTTTTTGGTTTTTAAATTTTTCAAAAACTGGGCTTAGGAGGCGTGGTAAAATATTGGAAAAATGCTAAAATTTGTGTTGAATTGCCTTGTGTAAATATCACTGTGCTACAAAAGAACAAAAATAAAATATGCAGGGGTTCTCATACGAAAATTCGGGTTGGTTGGAGTCCATAGAGTACTGATATACTCATAGTTTTTCTGGATCACTTCGTTAAGTACGTTTTTTATTGGCAAATGTGTTGAAAAACGGCAATTCTTAAATTACAATTTTAAAAATTTTTTACTTTGTTAATGTGCAACCGATTTTCGATTTTATGGATTTTTATGGATTTTTTTGAAAGGTATAAGTCATACCTTTTAAACAAAACAAAAAAATTAAAAATCGATCAAGAATTAGCTGAGCTACGATCGTTTAAGTTAAAAAAAACCCAATTTTTTGAAAAATTTGCCATATTCTCTATACTCTAAGTTGAAAGTGCATCATTAAACAATTTTTTTTGTATTTTTGTATAAAAGTATAGTAAAGTAGCTTTCCAAAACACCAAAAAATATAAGAATCGGTTAAAAAATGAATGAGTTATGCTAAGTTTCGTGATAGGACATTTTTAATTATTTTCAGAAATGCATATAATTCAGGTATTATTCATAAATTTTATTGCTAGTAGAAATTTTCTGTGCCTATGCATATAAAGAAGAGATGGTAACATAATTAGATTTGTGCGTGATTGACACATGATCACAAGTGAGCGTGATTGAAAATCAATTTTACTCACGTGGTTGTGAGTGAGTGGCAGTGTGAGTGGAATAAAAAAAATGGGCGTGTCAGTTGCTTCTAAATCCCATTTATAATGTTTTGGTTTTGTTTGAAAAATATGAGTGTTACTTCTTAAACAAAAAAAATATTGAGAGTATGTTGAAAATAGACTCGTTTAAGTAAAAAACCTTTTTTGAAAAGTTATACCTGCAACATTTTTATGACAGAAAAAGTTGTACGTTTGCAAACATTTTTGAAACGAAATTGGTAAAATTGTGGGAATTTTGATGGAAATTATACCTATTTGTAAATAAACGTATGAGGCATTCCACACCAAATATCCAGCAAAAAAAAAAAAAACATGTGTATAGGTTGTATGAATAGCCCTATATGGAAAATTGCGTTTTTGGTTTTTAAATTTTTCAAAAACTTGGCTTAGGAGGCGTGGTCAAATATTATAAAAATGGTAAAATTTGTGTTGAGTTACCTTGTTTAAATATTTATTAAATTAAATCGGAATGCACCACAATCTCGAACATCGATTAAATTTTTTTTTGGAAAATTTTCAGAACCCGTTCTGAAATTTTCCATTTTTTAAAAAAGTCAATTATTCAAAAATCCGGCCACTTTTTTTTAAGTTTAGATGTTTGTCTATCCACACAAATAAATTCAGACATATGTTTTTTTGAGAAAATCGCATTTGAATATTAATTTTCATAACAATTTTGTAACTTGCTTGTATTTTCTTCAACGTAGCGAATGAGTATTAAATATTTGCATAAATGTTACTAATACACTACGTTGAAACAAGAAAATACAAGCAAATTACTAAATTGTTATGAAATTCAAATGCGATTTTCTCGAAAAAAAAACGAAAAACACATTACTGAATTCTTTTGTGTGGAAATGAGTATCACACAATGAAGTGAAAAAATCTTATAATGAAGTTAATCATCAAGAAAGTTGCGATGAAGTCGAAAAAACAATGTCATTTTACAAGTTAACTGGGAAACCCCTTCCTCCAAAACCAATAGGTTATACAACTACAAAGTTAAGTCAAGTTCATCAATCAAAAGCTTCACATCAATATGTTGTAATCAGTTTAAAATTGGTTAAAAATGGGGTGGATCAGACCCAGAAAATAAAATCAAGGAAAATTTGTTTAGATGGAACTTTGTCAGCCATTGAAAAAAGGACCAACAAGCAACATCAAAGCCCACTACAACTAGTTCCCCCGGATTTTAAACGATTTAGAAAAAAAGGAATCGCTGTTAATTAGGTCTGAGGGAATGTTGTAAACTCCATTATGAAAACACTGTAAATTCCCATCAGGAATTCTTTGAAATTTTATTTATAACAAACTTTCAGATTTACTTAGAATTTTCATTCAGGTTTTTATATTTGTCCAATAAACATAATTTTTATATAAAATAAAAAGTGAGATTTTCAATTTCTACAAGACAAACTAGAGATGGGCACATGAGCAGATTAGAGCGTGATCACGCGTAAGTGTGACTGAATTCAATTTTACTCACGTAATTGTGAGTGAGTGTGAGTGGAAAAAAAATTGCGTTAGTAAGATTATTGCGTGAATGAGTGTGCGTGATTTGATCTTTTTGCGTGAGCTTGCGTGATTTATTTTCTCTTCATATTTCCTTTCATACCAAAAAAAGCAACAAAAAAATGTAAAATTTTGATTAACTTCAGATTTCGTCCCGAAAAAATCAAAACAAATGAAGGGCTTACTGCAAAAACTTGATAAGCAACATTGTATTTGTTCGTTTTTTCGCCTTCTGCTGATGTTCCATTTACAGATTTTTGGCAGAAGTCTTGCTGTAACCCTTTGTACAAGTATTTTGAGAATAAAAGTTCTGCAAAAGTTACACTCAAAAAAAAAAAAATACTGTTAACAAAAAATTTAATTAAATTTAACTATTAAAGCACCTGATTTTGAGCCTACTAAATTTCTAGTTAATTTAACTAAAAATATTTAGCTAACTTTTCGTAGAATGAATGTAGCAAAAAAACTGTAACTTTAACTTAAAATTTAGCTGAAAATTTCGTAACATTTTTAAGTACATATTTACAAAAAAATTAGTTGAATTCTGCTAAAATTTTTGTTACTTTTCGTAAACTAAAATTAAAAAAATATTTTGTAATATTGTTTTTAACATTTTCAGGTTGAAATTTTATTTTTATTTCACGAACACTTTAAACACTAACACTTCACTTATTTTTTTTCTATTTTTTCACAGCATTAAGTTCAGCTTAAGTAGAACTTATGAGATTTGCATAGGAGGCTACACAAGAAATTTCTTAAATAGTTGTTACGAAAAATCAGCAAATTAATTAGTAAACATTTGTTAACTCAATTTTAAAGTCAACAAAAAATTAATTCAAAATTTGTTCAAAACTAGTATTCTCGTAAGCTGAACTTGACTAAAAAAATTAGTTAAAACGCTGATTTTAACTAAAAATTTGCTAAAAAGCCAGTTAACTCAACTTAACTAAAAAAAATTGTTAATTTTACAGTTTTGTTTTTTTTAAGAGTATTATTTCAAAAGTTTTAAAGCAAAACCCACCATAAAATGAAATGTTGCTTATCGAGTTTTTACAATAAGTCCTTCAAATGTAAAATTTTAGATTTTGCTGAAATTTTTGAAAGATTTTTTAAATTTTAGTTTTTGATATTTTTTTTTTTTTTTGCATAAATAAGAATATTTATACCCCGGAACCTGTACCCATCACCAACTTCGATCCGTCCGTAAAAATTGACAAAATCTGATATTAAAAAAAAAATCCAAAAAAAACAAAAGTGGCCGGATTTTTTATAAATTGACTTTTTTAAAAAATGCAAAATTTCAGAACGGGTTCTGAAAATTTTCCAAAAAATTAATCAATAGTCCATACAAAACTATACAAGAATGTTAATTTTTGAGATTGTAGTGCATTCCGTTTTAAGTTGATAAATATTTAAACACGGCAACTCGACACAAATTTGACCATTTTTTCCAATATTTGACCACGCCTCCTAAGACCAGTTTTTGAAAAGTTAAAAAACCAAAAACGCAATTTTCTTAGCTCCATATAGGGCTATCCATACAACCTATTCAGAAATTTACGGTACATGTGTTTTTTCCGCTAGCCATTTGGTGTGGAATGTGTCATACGTATATTTATAAATAGGTATAATTTCCATCACATGATCCCACAATTTTACCAATTTCGTTTCAAAAATGTAAAATTGATTTTCAACCACGCTCACTTGTGATCATGTGTCAATCACGCACAAATCTAATTATGTTACCATCTCTTGCTTATATGCATAGGCACAGAAAATTGCTACTAGCAATAAAATTTATGAATAATACCTGAATTACATGCATTTCTGAAAAAAATTAAAAATGTCCTATCACGAAACTTAGCATAACTCATTCATTTTTTAACCGATTCTTATGTTTTTTGGTGTTTTGGAAAGCTACTTTACTATACTTTTATACAAAAATACAAAAAAAAATTGTTTAATGATGCACTTTCAACTTAGAGTACAAAGAATATGGCAAATTTTTCAAAAAATTGGGTTTTTTTTAACTTAAACGATCGTAGCTCAGCTAATTCTTGATCGATTTTTAATTTTTTTGTTTTGTTTAAAAGGTATGACTTATACCTTTCAAAAAAATTCGTAAAATCGAAAATCGGTTGCACATTAACAAAGTAATAATTTTTTAAAATTGTAATTTAAGAATTGCCGTTTTTCATCACATTTGCCAATAAAAAACGTACTTTACGAAGTGATCCAGAAAAACTATGAGTATATCAGTACTCTATGGACTCCAACCAACCCGAATTTTCATATGAGAACCCCTGCATATTTTTGGTGTAGCACAGTGTATTTATCAAATTAAAACGGAATGCACCACAATTTCAAAAATTAACATTCTTGTATTATTTTGTATGAGCAATCGACTAATTTTTTTTTTTTAATTTTCAGAACCTGTTCTGAAAATTTCCATTTTTAAAAAAGTCAATTTATCAAAAATCCGTCCACTTTTGTTTTTTTATTTTTTTTTTTTAAGTTTACATGTTTGTCTGTCCACACAAAAAAAATCAGACACCCAAGTAAAAAAGTTTTACTCTATTTTGGATCCCTGGTCATAGAGGTTTTGAGGGTAATGAGATAGCGGATGAGCTTGCTAGAAATGCCTCCGCTACTCCTATGACCGGACCCGAACCCTATTGTGGGGTAAACTGGTCCACCTTCTCGAACATGATTAAGGGTTTGGAAAGAACCGACTTCTTAAACTTGTGGGAAAATTCAGGAGGTCTACGCCAATCCAAAGCACTAATCGCGCCATTATCATATGGAAGTATACTTAATCACACCAAAGGTGACATTAGGTTACTGACAGGTTTTCTCACCGGGCATTATAAGGTAAATTATCACTTGCATAATTTAAACCTTTGTGCATCGTCTTTGTGTCGACTTTGTCTTGAGGAAGTAGAAACAACGCAACACATATTATGTGAGTGCGTCGCAATATGTAGGATCAGAAAACGGTTTTTAGACAAAGAATTGCTTAATTCTGCGGATATAAAGCTAGCTTCTCCATCCTCTGTTATAATGTTCATTAGGAACATTGAACAGAGTTTGAATTAGATTAATGGATCTTGGCACAAAAGACCCATAAGGGTCGCAGTGCCGGCCGTTAGGGCTAGATCACCCCTTGAATAATAAAATAAAAAAAAAGTTTTGATAGTCATATATAATTTTATAAACACCATATATAATTATATGGAATTTGATGCGAAAAATGAGTCGATAAAACCATATAAAATTCTATCAATGTTGATTAAATTTTAATAAAATTTGATATAATTTTATGCGAAAATTGGCCCCCTATATTTAATATAAAACAACAAAATTGTTTAATCATATGTAATTATATAAAATTATATCAAATTATATAAAAATTTATATATTTATATAGAATTACATAAAATTGTATATATTTTGATATAATTATATATTACTTGATATAATTTTATATATTTTTATATAATGTGATATAATTTCATGTTATTTTATATAATTATATATAATAATATCTATTCGCAAATTTTTCTAAATTTATATAGAAAATAGGGGGCCAATTTTCGCATAAAATTATATCAAATTTTATAAAAATTTAATCAACATTGATACCCGCCCTAGTAAAAAAGTTTTGATATAATGATATATAATTTGATACAATGATATTAAATTATATAGGACTTTTTATATGTTCAGATCTAATTTTATCTAAGATTTATTGAGACTCCATTTTCTTATCTGAGGCTATACATAAATATATCTGACTTTATGTAACTATATAAATCTATATTAATTTATATAAAATAAGATCAAGTGGATTTAATTGGATGTGACCAAAATTCGGATCTAATTGTATCATTTTTTATATTTGTGTATCTAAAATAATACAATTAGATCAATATTTGATCCAACTTGATACAGCCAATTTTGAGATCAAATTAGATCTAAAAAGTTTTTTTTTACTCGGGCGGCTAAAAATAATGTATACAAGCTCATGTACGATCATTTATGATAATTTATGTTAAGGATGGGCCAATATATGATCGCATATTATCATATGTTTTACCATATATGGTCATATATTGAATAAGCGCCAATTTTAATATATGTTCATATATGATCATATACGTTTTCGAATTAATGATGTATGGTCAGATGTGTTCATATATGCTCATATACAATTCATTTTTAGCCGGGTAGAATTTTATATGGTTTTATCAACTCATTTTTCGCATCAAATTCTATATTATAATATATGATGTTTATAAAATTATATATGACTATATCAAAACTTTTTTACTCGGGCATGTGTTTTTTATTTTTTTTTTTTTGAGAAAATCGCATTTGAATATTAAATTTCATAACAATTTTGTAATTTGCTTGTATTTTCTTGTTTTAACGTAGCGAATGAATATTAAATATTTGCATAAATATTACTCATACGCTATGTTGAAACAAGAAAATACAAGCAACCCAGCAAAACTTACCTTACCATATAAGGTATAAAATAAGGTATAAGATCTCTTATTTTATACATTGCAGCATTGATGATTTTAACAGGCGATGAGACTAAAAGTAATGCATATACATTATCACAAAGAATACCAGTAAGGTATAAAATAAGTCATAAATTTATAACAAAGAATACGAGTAAGGTGTAAAATATATGATATTTTATAGGTTACGAGTAAGGTATATAATATAGCATACCAGAACGTAATATATAAGGTGTTACGAGTAGTGAAAAAGTAATTTTGTATTAAATTTACTCACGTGATTGTAAGCGAGATAAAATATACTCCTGGGTGAGTGTGTGTCATTAACAAATTTCTGTCGTGAATCCATCTCTAGTTTAAACTTATGCATTTTTTTATAAAATATTTATTTTTTATGTTATTGTAATGCATTATGTATTCAATTATAAATAATGCATTATTTTAAACTTTGAAATAATACATAATGTAACCAAATATAAGTCATCCATGATTTAATGTTTAGAAATAATAAATATGAAATACATTTTTTCCAATAATCATGCATTACGTAGCTAATTATTAGTAATGTATTATTTTTCACTTTAAAATAATACGTTGTGGAACAAATGTTTGGTAAGACATCATAAAATAATGCTACAAATAAGATATATACATTACCTGGTAATGTGTTATATAATCACCACCCATTACCAAAGTTTTGCTGGGAATTTACTAAATTGTTATGAAATTCAAAATTCAAATGCGATTTTCTCAAAAAACACATTTCTGATTTATTTTGTGGGGATAAACAAACATCTAAACTTAAAAAAAAAAAAACATTTTTAAAAAATGGAAAATTTCAGAACGGGTTCTGAAAATTAAAAAAAAATTTCATCGATAGCCCATACAAAACTATGCAAGGTTGTAAATTTTTGAGGTGCATTCCGTTTTAATTTGATAAATATTTACACAAAGCAAATCGACACAAATTTGACCATTTTTTAATTTGACCACGCCTCCTAAGCCCAGTTTTTGAAAAATTAAGAAACCAAAAACGCAATTTTCTTAGTTACATATTGTGCTGTTCCTACTACCTATTCAGAAATTCACGGAACACATGTTTTTCTGTAGCGGGACATTTGGTGTGGAATGCATCATATGAACATAATGGGGTCTTCGACTTATAATTTCAATGCGTTTTGCAAAGAATGACAAATTTATGTAGCGTTAGTTTTTCCAGAAAAAATTTTCTTTGGAAAGAACACCTGTTTATATAGCAAAATATTACGATGATTCAATTGTTTGGGCAAGAGCACAAACTTCGCAAACATTTTTATACCCTCCAACCACAGTATGGGGGTATACTCACTCCTCATTCCGTATGTAACGCATCGAAATATCGGTCTAGGACCCCATAAAGTATATATTTTATTGATCAGTGATCGATTCTAAGACATTCTAGCGATGTCCGACCGTCCATCTGTCCGTCTATCCGTCTGTCCGTCTGTCCGTCTGTAGAAAACACGATACAGTCCAAACTAAAAGAGCTAGACTTCGAAAGTTTGGCACGAATATGTCTTATATTCCTAGGCAGGTTAAGTTCGGAAATAGGAAAAATCGCACCAAGAGGAAAATAGTTCCCCCTTGCAGAACTAAACCAACCCAAGAAAAACCGCAATTTTTTCAGGGTTTTTGTACTTTTGCTAAGCAAATGCAACATTCTTATCTCAGATGAAGTTCAAAATCGTAAGAGGATGGTGATCCCTAACGTCTCCCACCAACCCCCCACCCTCCCAAAAAAAAAACGCCCTTTGATTTTTTTATGTTGTTTTTTTTTACATTTTAGAGGGTATAAAAGAAACACGCACTTGTTTTTATTCTTTTGTTGTAAAAAACCAAACATTTTTGAGTTCAAAAATTTCTTTAAGTGTAATTTTTTTTTTAAGTGAAAAATTTTTTGAGTGTAAAATTTTTTTTTTAGCTTTTAAACACTTTTTCAAGCGATAAAATTACATTGTAAAATATTTTTGTGGCATACTAATATTTTTTGTACTTTTGAATGAGGGAATTCAAGGTGAAACCAATCCGAAATTCACGGTTTTGACGTAACTTCTGAAACACTGAATCGATTTTCTCGATATTCAATACCAACTGGACCGGGAAAATAACAAATATATGTGCCCAGCTTTAGGAACGTCCAAAGTGTCTTTCAAAATTTAGCGTATTTCTAACCCTCTTTCAAAAGTCATTTTTTGTATCGACAAAATCCAATGTGGGCTCAGTTTCAATTAAATGTTTAATTGTATTTGCAATGAAATAAATTATATTGCTAATTTATTCTGTGTGATTTGCAGCAAAACCGAACTTTTATATAAAAAAACCCTGCATAATTTATTATCTTACTGTTGCAGCACTGTATAATTTTAAATTTAAATTCAAAATGTCCTATGCGTGTACATAATATACATTAAAAAGTTAATATTCATCATACGTCCGGTGTCCACATTATTGCATTAACTTTAAGAAATTTTTGCTATTTAAATTACAATCTTTAATAAAATTAAAATAATTGATTTTACTATATTTCGTTGTATTCAAAGATATTTAATATCCTTACGACATAAAATACATGTCCTTGTTATCAATATATACAATTTATTTTTTTTATTATTTTTTTTCTTACATTTAATGCATAGTGACAGTAAAAAATGTTTAATAATGATGAATATGTATGAAAATATGACAATGAGTGCGAGCATGTCATGTTATGAATTTTAATTAGTAAGTCAAGTTTAATAATGCCATACAAATGATGATGATCATGATGTACATGTTGATGATGGAAAAATTATTTTATGATATGCTATATGTATATTTATTTAAAACTAATAGCCTTTAATGACCTTAATATTCCTAAATAACCAGACCTATGCTATGATTGTGCTTGCTACAAATATTCCATTTAGAATGCATTAAAAACCATAACACAACAATGGTCTATAAAATGATAATGTGAAAAATATTAAGAGCATAACGTGGACATTTCAAGGCCATAGCCTGATTTGTTTTACAACTGCATAAGAAAAATTTACAGCAATAAGGGAAGCTGTAGTTTGTTTTTAAGTGGTTTTACACCATTTCAAAAAGAAATAAAAAATCGACTTGGTGAAGTACTTGAATACCCTCCACTATGCTTATAACTAGGGCAAGTACTTTCATGCATCTAAAAATCGAAAATATGTGCCTATAATATGCGTCTAAAAATCCAAAATATGCACTTAAAACTTAAAAAATATGCATTTAAAAATTATTGTTTTTACTAAAAAAGGTTTGTCAACATAAATTCAATTTTGTCAAATACTTTAAGGCCCTCGACAGTTCTTACAGCGGTATTTTTGAGTGGAAATATTTTTTTTATAAGCAAAATATTTTGTTTGTTGACAGATTTTGTGATTAATATCCTTTTAATTGAACAAATTTACTTGAGTTTTTTCTTCTTTGAGTCAAAAAATATTTGTGGAGTAAAAAAATTGATAAAAAAAAAATATTAAAGTAACATTTTTTTAAAACCAGTAAAATCCTAATATTGAAGACTACGATTTTTTTTCAGAAAAAATATTGTTCTAAAATATTTTTTTTTTCACTTTTTTCGGAATTTTCCCATTCTGAAGTCAAAAAATGAACTCAAAGACAAAAGACCCCGCCCTAACTCTAAGTGAAATCAAAAAAAAAAAATGCAATTTTCCTGTAGGAAAATTTTTTCATTACGATTAAGTAGTAAAATGTATCAATCATAATAGGAACATTAAAAATAGGAAACATTTTTCAGAATCTAAAAATTATACATCCAAAAGCAATTTTCTATAAGAAATGACTCAGAATATGATTTCTGAAAATAAAAATAGTTTTTCCATAAGAAATAGGCGATAGGTTTTGAATTTTCCCTAACAAGCTTTGATAAAATATTGATAAAAATTGAAAAAAGTCCAATTTATATGAAAATATGCAAAAATATGCATTTATACCAAAATATGCAAAAATATGCAACTACAAATCGATGCCATTTCATTGCAAATTTCTTGATTCGGATAGATATTTAGTTTGTTGTATGATTAAAGTGCCGAGTAAAAACATGCATTTTCATTAAAGTACTTGCCCTACTTATAACATTTTATTTTCAAATAAATGTTTGTAATTTTTAATTTTTTAACCCCTTATATGAGTGACCTATTTAATATAGGGTGTTTTTTTTATCATGAAATTCTGATGGAAAATCTTACTAATCAGATAAACAATTCGATTTCATTCTATTAAAAAAGGAATTCCCCTCTAGAAGGTTCGATGAAAGCGGTGGGAGCTGAGAAAATGCCGAGGACGAAAAAATATTGGAGGTCAGCCATACTTTGACTACTCAAGAGCATCCCTGGCACAGTAAGTTCGTGTAGACTAAATTTTTAAGAAATGGAATTTTTGCATGGGATCTCACTTACAATTAGTGAGTTGATAAGGGTGGGTCAAAAAGGTAGGGTCAATGCTATGCATATTTTCGAATCTCGTTAACTAATGGCCAAAGGTTGGTGCGTATTTTCGAGCTGATAACGAAAAAAAATATATTTTTTTTTTTATTTATTTAAATATTTTAAAAATTTTGTAAAATAAAGCTTATTAAGAAAAATGCCTGCGAATTTTGTACTCTTGCCCAAAACATTAAATCATGATAATGTTTTGCGGAAGATTTGGGTGTACTTGCCAAAGCAAAGTTTTTTTAGAAAAAATAATATTATATTACTTTGCTATTCCATGCAAAACGAATTGAAATATCAGTCGAGGACCCCATTAAAAAACCAAAAGAGCTGTACATTTCGTAAGTGGGTGCAAAAATAAGTGCAAAAAAGTGTTTTTACATTTTGGAGAGTATAAAAGATTCGGCATCAAAGAATATACCACTCTCACTTGTTTTATGTACATTTGATAAACAAATGGAAAATTTTTATGCGAAAAGCTTAGACTTGGTGAAAAAGTAGTTTTGGTAAAAAAATTATTTTTTTTTTCACGAAAAACCAAATTATGTCAAAAAAAATTTTAATGAACCCAAAATTTTTGATGAAAAAAAACTTTAATAAAAAAAAGTTTTTGATGAAAAGAAAAATTTTTTATGTAAAAAAAAGTTGATGAAAAACAAGTAGAAAAGTTAAATTCGACTTGGCCGAATCTATGAATACCCTCAACAATTCCCTTTTTAAGTTATAGTAAATTTTCTAGAGTGAAAAAATAACATTTTTGATCAGAAATATTTTATTTTGTGTAAAAAAAACTTTTTTTTTTACTAATTTTTGAAAAAAAAAAATTACTAATTTTTTTTTTGAGTGTAAAACTTTTTTTGAGTGTAAAATTTTTTTCGAGTGTATTTTTTTTCTTTTAGTGTGAAAATATTTTTGAGTGACAAAAGTACGTTGTAAAATATTTTTGTGACTTACCAATGTTTTTAAAACATGTTTAAGGGTTTTTAAGACGTGAATTAAAGGTGAGGCGAATCTGAAATTTACGATTTTACTAATAACTTTTGAACCACTGGACCGATTTGACTGAAATTCAATACGAAACAGCCAAAGGAACGACAAATATGAGGCATTCCACACCAAATGTTCAGCAAAAAAAAAGTGATGTCGTGTAAATATGAAATCAATTGCAAAGTATTCGCCCTTAGGGTACTATTAAATAACAAAAATAAAATTTAAGATTTTTCAAAAAGTGGGCCTTGGAGGCATGGTCAAAAATTGAAAATTTCAGCATTTTTTGCCTAAGTATCCTTATTTCAATATTTATGCCAATGAAATGAAATACAGTGATGTCTTTAAAATAAAAGTTTTTTATAGATTTTTGTATGGGCTATCGATTAAAAAAATAAAAATAGGAAAATTTTCAGAAGAAGTTCTGAATTTTTTAAATTTAAACTTAAACTTTATTTATCAAAAAACATGCCACAATTTTATTTCTTTTTTAAATGCTTAAAAATTAGTTAAGGTGTATATCTATCCGTTCTGAAATTTTCAGAGACGTATTTTTCCTTGTTTTCGAGAAAAAAAATGTTGAACATTGCACTATGCTTATAATTTACAACAATGGGGTATATTACGTATGCGAATGAGTAATATTAACTCTTAAAAAACATTTAAAATAGAGATGTTTTCGTGGGTGAGTTTTTTTTACGTTCACGTACGGTCACGAAGGAAAAGTTTTAGTCACGCACGATTTTTCATTTTCCTCACGTTCACGTACGCTCACGTGAGTAGAAAAAAATGTTGTCACGGGCACGATACTCACGTGAGCGTGACTGAGCGTGAGCAAAATTAATTATCATGTGTGATTAAAATAATTTCCTTGGTGAGAGTTCGTGATGGTAAAAAAAAACTTACCCACGATCACATCTCTATTTTAAATGTTTTTTAAGAGTTAATATTACTCATTCGCATACGTAATATACCCTATTATTATAAATTATAAGCATAGTGCAATGTTCAACATTTTTTTTTCTCGAAAACAAGGAAAAATGCATCTCTGAAAATTTCAGAACGGATAGATATACACCTTAACTAATTTTTAAACATTTAAAAAAGAAATAAAATTGTGGCATGTTTTTTGATAAATAAAGATTAAGTTTAAATTTAAAAAATTCAGAACTTCTTCTGAAAATTTTCCAATTTTTATTTTTTTAATCGATAGCCCATATAAAAATCTATAAAAAACTTTTATTTTAGAGACATCACTGTATTTCATTTCATTGGCATAAATATTGAAATAAGGATACTTAGGCAAAAAATGCTGAAATTTTCAATTTTTGACCATGCCTCCAAGGCCCACTTTTTGAAAAATCTTAAATTTTATTTTTGTTATTTAATAGTACCCTAAGGGCGAATACTTTGCAAAAGATAGCCCATTGAAACCACAATGGTTTTTCTGTAGTGGAACAGTTGGTGTGGAATGCCTCATATATGTGCCAAGCTTCAGCATCCTCAGAATTGCCTTTAGAAAGTTATCGTGTTTTTTATCTCGTAAATTTGCGAAAACCCCTTGCCGAAATTTACTCTTTTGCTCACAACTTTTGAACCACTGGACCGATTTGGCTGAATTGCAATACCAACCTGACCAGGTAAATAATCAACATATATGCCAAACTTTAGTAGCCTCTGTGAAGTCTTTCAAAAGTTAGCGTGTTTTCTACGGACGGACAGACAGACAGACAGACGGACGGACAAACGGACATCGCTAGATCGACTTAAAATCGATCGAGGATAATGAATATAAATACTTTATGGGATCCTAGACCAATATTTCGATGTGTTACAAACGGAATGACAAACTTATATATACCCTCTATCAGTAGAGTGGAGGGTATAAAAATATGAAAAAAATAAATTTTTTGTGAGAAAAAAATTGATAAAAAAAAATAATTGATAAAAAAATTTAAAAAAAATTGATGAAAAAAAATTTGATAAAAAAAAAATTTATGAAAAAAAAATTTGATGACAAAAAAAAATTTGATGAATAAAAAAATTCATGAAAAAACAAAAAAAAAATAAAAAAAAAAATTGATGAAAAAAACTTAATGAAAAAAAAAAAAATTATGAAAAAAAAATGATGAAAAAAATTTGATGAAAAAAATAAAATTTTATAACAAAAACAATATGAAAAAAAAAGTTTGATGAAAAAAAAAAAATTTATGAAAAAAAACAAGTAAGAGTGTTGAATTCGGCTGTGCTGAATTTTTTATACCCTCCAACATGCAAAAAAATAAAAAAATAAAAATGCAGGGGCATTTTATTTTTTTTGGGGGGGGGGTCAGGGGGTCGCTAGTAGTAATTGAGGGGGGGGGCAAATTCTCCCTCGAATAAGTGTTTAAAAATTTATTCTTATGCTTTTTGCACTAAAGAAATACAAGATTATCATTATTTAAAAAAAAAATGTTTTATTCCACGCCCATAAAATGGGGCGGTCCAAAAAAAACGACATTTTCTAATGCTCTGGGTTCAAATGCAGGACTTTGAACTTTTTGTGGCATAAAAATGTTGCATTTGTTAAACAAAAACACAAAAAATTATGTAAAAATATGGAATTTTTCAGAGGTTGGTTTAGTTCTTCAAGGGGGAACTTTTTTCCCCGTGGTCCGATTTTGCTCATTTACGAACTTAACCTGCCTATGAACATAAGACATATTCGTGCCAAATGTCGGGAGTCTAGCTCTTTTATTTTGGACTGCATTGTGTTAACTACAGACGGACAGACGGACAGCAGGACGGACAGACGGACGGACGGACATCGCTAGAATGTCTTAGAATCGATCACTGATCATAAATATATATACTTTATGGGATCCTAGACCGATATTTTGATGCGTTACACACGGAATGACAAAGTGAGTATACCCCCATACTATAGTTGGATGGTATAAAAATTGTGAAAAAAAAAACAGTTTGATGAAAAAAAAAGTTGATGAAAAAAAAATTTTTGTTGAAAAATAATTATGTTACTTTTTATTCACCAGCTGGTGAAAAACTGTTTTATTCACCACGAGGTGAATTATTATCCAAGTTACAAACAAAAGTTATTAAAATTTTTGGTTTTAAGAAAATGAAAATAGTAATTCTTGTTTCTTTTTCGTTAATTGTTAGCTTATAAGTATAGTCAAACTGAGGTGGTGTCTTGCAACTTTTTTAAAATTAGACACCGGCCTAAAAACATTATAATGTTAAAAAAATTAAAAAAAAAAAAACAAGTAAGAAAATTATAGTCGGTCAAGACCGACCATATAATACCCTACACCAGAGTTTCCCGGAAAATGGGTTCCACAGACCGATTAGATCTATATTTTGTCAAATCTTGTTTGTTCCAAAGAAATGTTAAGACGTAAAAATTAATTAGTCTTATAAATGACCCCTCTATGCATAGGCGTATGCAGGATTGTTTTTTCAGGGCCCAACAACAACAACAAAAAAATTTTTGTTGTTCTTTTCGTGAGATTTGTGTTTTCCAATACATATAAAAAAAAATAATTTTTGTTGTTGTTGTTGGGCCCCCCCCCCCCCCCTCTGAATACGTCGTTGCCTCTATGACGCACCATTGGAGCAGTAGACATGTTTTTAAGATTGTAAAATTACAATAAAATTTTTTCCAAAAATTTAAATAAATAATAATAATCGTTATCCCACGATCATTCTGGGCAAAAAAATAGTAGAATCGATAGAAGTTTTACACAAAAAAATTTCAAAAAAATCGAAGAGTACAAACATTTTCAAAAAAGAGATTTAAATTTTAAAACTTAAAAATCACATACTAGAGCGCTTTTAAGAATTTTTTGGGATTTTTTTTTTTTTTAAATATGTAAAATTTTGAAAAAAATTGAAATTTGGACCATTATTGAAGAAGTTATGAGTAAAAGAAGTTTGAGTAAAAGAACAAACTACTAATTTTTAAAAATTCGATATCTTTTGAACGGGTCATCAATAAAATCTGAAAATTTACCACGAATGAGTTTTCGAAAGCCCCTATGACACTACATTTTTTTTGTATTGATGGAATTTATGTGAACAGTGCAAATATATCACCATAGGAAATCTGAATAAGTGTGAATAGTAAAAGCATACTAAAAAACAGTAAACGTCAAATTTTATTCTTGTGTTATCGATAAATTTGGTTATCAAATGATTGAATGTCAAAAAAAATGTAAAAATTTTACATTTTTTTTTTTTGACATTTACGCATGAATGATATTAAGTGTTGCCAACTTTTCTGTTTTTCATTAAATGAAGCGATTTTTTTGTTCTTTTGACGGTTTTTGGTATTTATTAAGCGGGTTTTTATTTAAATAAAAGTAATCATTACTATTTGTTTGTTTATTTTATGTTTCTTTTTCATTTCTTCTTTTGCTGTTTCATTCTATCAATTAATAAAAAATAAAATACAAAAAAAATGTAGTGTCATAGGGGCTTAAAAACTGTAAACAAATTGGGAAAATCTAAAAAAAAAAAATTTCAAAGTGTCCAATTTGACACGGAATGCCCCATATACTTTATTGGGTCCTAGACTAATTTTTCGAAGTGTTAAAAACGGATGCCCGACGTCTCACAGTGGGGAAAAATGGACTTTTTTTGTCCGATTTTGCCTACAGGTCGCAATTCTTAACCGATTTTAGTTTTTCTTTTTTTGAAATTTAGCTAATAAAATTCCTCATCGGTCTGTCATGTTGGATTTCTAAAAATCGTTTTTGTTTTATTTGAATATTTTTTTAATTTTCAGAAAATATTAATTTTTTTAGAATTTTTGCTCTAAAAAATGTAATAGGCAGGGAACGAATAAGCTGTATGGGCAAAATTAAAGGTATTTGAACCCCTTATAAATGACGTTAAAAGCATTTGTTAATTTATTATTATTTTGGTTTTTATAAACATCTGAAAACTTTAAAATGTTCACTTTTAAGTACCTATATCATTTTAAATAATGTACCAATTTCAATGAAATTTTTTTTAAATTAAAGCTTATCATTTTCTTAACCATTATTGGTACATACAGTACTTTTGCAAAATTGTTTAACTCTTTTTTTTCGAATTTACAATGTAACACCTTTTTTTTTTTTAACCCTGCTGTTAGGTTAAGCCCATTTGGTCCAATTTTTGGATTGTTTCCTTTGTAACTTTTGAACGGTGATATATACTAGCTTAGATTTTTTGCTCATGGGGTCTTTTTATAAAACAATGCTATTTACAAAAAATCTAGGTTCTGACTTAAACCAGGACTGAGAAAAATAAAAAGTTACGTTTCATATGTTAAGGGACCATTTGGTCCATAGTATATTTTCACCTGCGATTTCGATAGCCGGAAACGTCGATTTTAGAAAATAGGATGCACGCATTCAAAGCGAGTATTCCGGCAAAACTTTTAAAATGGTGACTGCCATGTAATGCATTACCATGTAATGCATAGCAAAAAAAAACCAAAAATTTGAATTTTTCCCTATCGCTTACCATAGGCATAACTTTTTTGTATTTTTCTTATCCCAAACAAACATCATTAATCCAGTATAGAATAAGGCAACCTTACAATACCCTATACTTGATTGATTCTTTTTGTTTGGGATGTCACTCAAAGTAATGCATGAGTTTTACATAAGGCATGAAAAATAAATATAGTGAATGCCTATGGTAAGCGGTAGGCGAAAATTAATACACATTTTTAATTTTTTGCTATGAATTACATGGTAATGCATTACATAACCGTTACCATGTTAAAGGTTTTGCTGGGATATCAAGTATGTTTGCAAATACAACGGCCATCGATTTCTTGCGCGTTTCGTGCTGTAGGAAGCAACCATTTGATTAGCAATATCCACGCCACCTAAATGAGATGAATTATTAGAAATTATAGGAAAAAACAAAACTAACATATGTATGTACCTTTTGTTGAATTGTAATACAAAACAATCTCTAAAGTAAAGAATATGAAAAAAGGGAATACTTCAACAAATGTTTACATTAGCTGTGTTGAGTAGAGATGGGTGCTGGTCACGTGATTTGCGTGGTTCTCGTGAATCACGCGTGACTCACGCTTGAGCGAAAGTCTAGTTAATTACGAGAATCATGCTTGAGTGAGTGTGATTCCAAAACTTTTATGTGTGAGTAATTAGAAATCGAGCCTAATTTTTGCGTGAGTGCCATTTTTCTTGCGTGATTCAATACAATTTTTTTGTATTGTTTTCAGTTTTATTTATAGTTTTATTTTTATTTTTCGTTTAGCAATCAGTTAAAATTCAAATTAATGGTCTGCTAATATATGAATTTTTTTTTTTTTAATTTCTTTAAAATTGTGTATTTGTAAGTGAATATTGTGTGAATTGGAGTGAGCGTAATTATGAATCACGTGAGTCACGCGTGAGCGGAACTTTTTTTAGTTTTACTGACGTGAGTAGTAAGTGAGCGTGAGTAAAGAAAAAAATCGAGTGAGTGATTCATGAGCGATTATAATATTTCTTGCGTGAGCGTGACCCAAAATTCACTCACGCACCCATCTCTAACGTTGAGTTTAGCTTAAAATAATCGTATTTAGGTAGAAATGATCCAAAATATATACAAATATAATATTAAATTGTTATTTTGTTTGAATATTAAGTATGGACCAAATGGTCCACTAACCTAACATCCGTAAGTTTTTTCTAACCTAACAGCAGGGTTAAAACAGACTAAAAAATAATTTTGAAATTCCAAAAATCATAAGGTAAAATTTAAACAAAAAAATAAAATATTTGTTTCAAAAGTTTTGTGTACCAATTATGACTAAGCAAAATGAAAGCTTTAATCTAAAAAAGATTTCATTGAAATTGGTACATTATTTTTTAAGATATAGGCTTTTAAAAGTGAAAATTCTTGAATTTTTGTCTGGTTATAAAAACCAAAATAATAATATATTTTTAAATACTAATCATGTCGTTGATAAGGGGTTCCAATACCTTTAATTTAGTCCATAGAGCATATTCGTCCCATGCCTAATACATTTTTTATTGCAAAAAAACTGAAAAAATGAAAATTTTCTGAACTTTAGGAATATATAAAAAGTAATCCGAAATTTTTTTTCAAAAATCCACCATGACAGATCGATGCGGAATTTTATTAGCTAAAATACAAAAAAAGAATAATCAAAATCGGTTAAGAATTGCGACCTGTAGGCAAAATTGGACAAAAAAAGTCCATTTTTCCCCACTGTGCGTCTGTCTTTTGAAAACACACTAACCTTTGAAGGACTTCACATACACCGCTGAAGCTTGATATAAATATCTGTCATTGTCTTGGTCGGTTTAATATTGCATTTCAGCGAAGTCGGTTCAGTGGTTCGATAGGTATAGTCAAAAGAGTAAATTTCTGCAAGGGATTTTTTTACACAAAAAAATACACTCGAAAAAACTACAACCAAAATAAAATTTTGTTTTTTTTTTTACAAAAATTACTATAAGTTTTTACTCAAAATAAAAAATTTTTAATCAAAATTGGACATTGTGGAAAGTATTCATGGATTCGGCCAAGTCGAATGTAATTTTTCTACGTGTTTTATTTTAAATTAAAAAAACCGACTCAAAAGGTGGTTCTGAGTCGATCGTTATACTCTACCACTGACAAGTAAGTTCTTTCACATGACACCCACCGATTGTCCTGAATATTGGAAAGAAGGGCGCAGAATAAGAGTTACCTGTTTTTTTTTGTAGCTGTCCAATCTCACATTTAGCGGGTCAAAAGGGAGGGGGAAACGGAATTTTTTTTTCGTTTTTTGAGGATTTTCACATTTTTTCAAAAGAAACTACAAGAACATTTTATACAGTTCGAAATATTTTTTGAAGGTCTATTGGTATATCGGTTGTGTCAAGATTCGGCTTCGTTAAGTGCGTTTTTGTCAGTTTATATGGAGATAGATGTATATACATACGTACGGCAGCCAAAATCATATATAATCATCTCTATTAAAATTAAGCTGACCCCTATTTTTGCGTTTGGCGAAATTCCTGTTAGTTCAGCTTTTATTCGAATTTCCCCGAAAGCCCATATTTTTTCATAAGGTGGCAACCCTTTTTAAATTTGGGATTGGGCAGCTAAAAAACAGGTTACTCTTATTTTTCTATCCTCATTTCTATATTCAAGTGTAAAAGACCTTCCTTGTGAGTGCTGAATTAAAATTTTATAAAAAATTAAATGTTTTCAAAGGTTGTTGTCGATTTAGCCCATTCACAAGCTTTTCCAAACAGTTATCACACAATATGTTGCTTAGAGTCCAGTCATATCCAAACTTTTGAATTTCGTGTCGTTATACTTGTAATGATCATACAATAGGTAATTGTGGCAAAATTTATGAAAAAATTGTGCAGAGGGCATCTTCAGTCGGCAACCAGCGGTAAAGGTTTATGAAATGAAGTTTTTCAATCAAAATTCATATCCAAATTTTTTAATCAAATCCTTCTCAAAAATTAGGAACTTTTGCGTAATTTATGGGAAAAACATTTAAAAAAATCCCAAATAGCGAATTTTGTTCACATTTAATCGTATAAATAATTAAACATATAAATAACACAGTGCAACAACCAAAATTTAGTTCAGCGCTACATTTTTTTTACATTCATTTAAAGTTGGTTATCTTTTAATATAATTACACTGTACAACAATTTTAAACTTCTTCCAAAATTACTCAATAAAAATTTCAATACGATATTTTTTGGATCTATTCTAACAAATCGTAAAAAACACCCCGAAAGAGTTGGAGGGCAGGGATGAAATATTTCAACAAAAATGTTATATGTTTTAGGAATTTCCTAAACAGGCTTTTAAGGTCATGTGTTTTTATTTAAATCAAAGACTATTTATTTAATTTTTAATTTTATCCGACGTTTCGCTGGTTTATTTTCAGCATATATACGGTACATATGTACGGTGTAAAGCTAATATTGTGTTTGAAAATAAAGTGTAAAATTTGACTGAAGATTATTTATTAAATAAAAATCAATCCCTGATGATGTTGAAAATAAACCAGCGAAACGTAGGATAAAATTAAAAATTAAATAAAGAGTAAATCCATATCAACATAGCAAAAAAAATTGAATTTTTGACGTCAATCGACCCAAATTTCGTGAAATTCGGTATATAGGGACTTACTCGACTAATACTAAAACAAAGTTTAAGACTCTTAACTCAGGGACCCGATTTTAATACTTTTAAAACTATCTTTTTATATTTTTCTTTAAAAAAAACAAACACTTGTGTTCAATAAAAAAATAAAAATCCATTCGGAGTTTTTTATTTTAATCAAAGTTGAAAATAATTATTATTGTTCAAAATCAAAATTTGAAAAAATCGTTTGTGATATTTATCAGGAAAGTTTAAAATTATTTTCATCTTTTTTTTATTTTTTCATCGGATGAAAATAGTTTATTAAAAAAATTAAAACAGAAATTAGTTGAAGAATAATTTAATTATTTTTATAAAAATGTGATATGTTGTAAAAAATTAAGATTTATGTGTACATTTATGTACAATAGGGCGTGAAATTTTTCGCCACTTTGTCCAATTGTGATATTTTTTGGCCTTAAGTTTCGCCCTCGGTTATCACTATCTGTCTGCCGTTTTATCGTGATTGCGAAACTGGCAAACATAACGTTCGTATCATTGTAGAAGAAAATTGTATTTGGTCCAAAAATCCATAACCATTAACATTTTTTAATCCGTCTCTGATTTTATGAAAACACATCAAGTGGTTTTTCATTTAGGAACAATTTCGACCGATTTCGTTCAAAGCCTTGGATGTACTAGATCAATAAGTTTATATAAATACATCGCGCTTTCCAATCACAATGACCAAAAACAAAATTAAAAACACAAATCGGTTCTAGACAAATCGGTTAAGACACGTAGTTTTATGCATTAAATTTGAAGGTAATGCATTGACTGCTACTAAAAAAAATAGGAACAAGATCTAAAAATTTTGCACAATTTTCAAAAATGCCATACTTTTTTTGCAATTTATTTTAAACCACCTTTGACTTTTTGACCTAATGTCACAAAAACTTAGTTTGACCAACAGTCCGCCATATTTAAAAAAAGCAGCCAATGTGCTTCGCGAAAAACTTGTATTTTAGAAGAAAACGTTTTTTCTTTTAAATTTTGAGCAGCTTCTATTATTATTCTCGACACATTAATGGAATAAGATTTCAGTATTTTGCATTTTATAAAAGGCGGGAGTAGTGATATAAAAATATGGAGAAATGAAAAAAAATAGGTAAAGAAGGAAAAAGTTATGGATATTTTCTAGCCAGTTTTCAAAATCTTTCAACTTTTAGCCTCTGTAATTATAACAGATACAGAGATCTGTGCCTTAAACTTTGCGCTACAATAGTTCAAGGTCTTGTCTACACAATTGCGCTTGCAGATTTCCTTAATTCGAAAAATTGGAGGTTTTATTAACCATTATTGTGATAGATATTTGTTTAAGTTTTTATAAAAATTGTATATAAAATATTTGATTTAAAAATAAACAAAAGATGAAAAAAAAAGATATTTATATTTTTTATTTTTAAATATTTTCCTCCTTTGTGATATTTATCGCAATGGATATTTTTCGATTTTCATCATGATGGATATTTATTTTATAAACAAAAATATTTATTTTATTTTTTTGAACAAATTGAAAAATATTTTGAACTTTAAAAATAAATACTTTGATGAAAACAAAAAAATAAAACGCTTTCCGGTCCTTGTTTTAACTTCCGTAGTTTTGGAAATATGACGTTTCAAAAGTCAAGAAAATCTTTTAAAGGGTAAATTATAAAATTTTATATCTTGAAAAGTATTTGAGCTATATCACTCCCAGATAGCTTTTTTTAAAGGCAAAACCATCACTTTTAATATATCATTTCGCGAAAATTTTTATTTTGTGATCTTTTTTGTATTTCTGCACAATTCGCGATTCGCGAAAATATATCAAAAAAAGCGACATTTTTAAAAATCTGAAAAAAATATATGTTAATAGTTTGAGTCTTAGCTACAAGGTCTAAAAATTTCGCGTTGGTGAACGTATTAAGTCCAGAGATATTAATGAAAATGTGTTGCCAAGTAGGAAATTTTTTCCAAATCTCATGAATATTTAATTATTATTTTTGAATATATAAATTATTTTTTTTTTGTGAGGATGTTTATTCTGGCTCGAGGTCATTATTTTCTTTACTAATTAAAACCATGATATTCTCATAGTATAATTTTCAAGAAAATTATTTTTTTTGTTTTAAATTTATTTATTTTGGTCATTTTTGCAAGACTTAATCGACACGTGTTTCGGAATTTGTCAAGATTCCATTGTCAAGATTATTTAGCAAAAATAGAAACGATATACTACAAAGTAGCAAACGAGTCTAATGACAAATCGTTTTTGCACAAACTAAAACATTAATACATATTCGACTCTATCCACAATGTGAATTAGAAAGACGAAGAAATTGTACTATGCTAGTAAGTAACAATTGTCAATAACCAACAAAAATATTTAAAACATTTTACATACGATAGTCCATTGGACTACAACAATATGTTTTTTGTTGGTTATTGACAATTGAAAGGTAATAATAAATGTTTCACATTGACATACCTCATATTATTTGTTCGTTTAATATTTTTGTATGCTTCAGCTGCAAAAACTAAATGGGAAAATTTCGAAAACGCGATTATATAAAAATGACAGTGGATTCGCGTTTAATGGATTTACGTTAAAGAGGGCAAAAGACTTAAGAAAATGTATTTTAAAAAATGAAAATTACAAAATTAAAATATTAGGGAAAAAAGTATATGCAAATAATATATGCAAATTTTGTTAAAATTTTTGATTTTTTGCAAAGATTTTCGGATAAACTCAATGAATTTGAAATAATATGCATTTTGAATTTGTTTATATAAAAAAATGCAATATAAAGTCATTCGTTGGTTTTTATCGGCATGGACCGCAAAAAAGGTCTTATCTCAAAAAGGGGATTTTATAATTTTTTTATGATGACAGATTCGTGTTAAGGAGGTCAAAATACTTTAGCAAATGTATTCTAGGAGTCTGTGGAAAAAAAGTTGATTTTTGTAGAGTAGTGTAATTGATAAATATTCATGTTATATTGTATCTATGTTTAGTACCCGCCTGTACCATAAACTTTACTTTTTTCACCGTTTTATTATATGTATTTTCATAAATATTCAAAAATAAAAATTAAATACTCATCAGATTTGATAAAAATGTCCTACTTGGCAACACATTTTTATTCATATCTCTGGTCCTAATACGTTCACCAACCCAAAATTTTTACAGCTTGTAGCTAAGATAACAGCCGTTAACATATATTTTTTTCATATTTTTAAAAATGTCGCTTTTTCAGATATATTTTCGAGAATCGCGAATTTTGCAAAAATAAAAAAAATTTCCAAAATAAAAATTTTTGCAAAATGTTATTTGAAAGGTCATGGTTTTACCTTCAAAACAAGCTATCAGGAAGTAATATAGCTGAAAAACTTTTGAAGATATAAATGTTTATATTTAATCCTTTAAAAGATTTTCTTGACTTTTGACACGTCATATTTTTGGAACCACGGAAGTAAATGGTCTCAAATTTTGTCTGAGTATAAGTCTTATAAGCCCCAACATATACACAAAGTTTCATCAAATTCGGGAACATTGAAGGAAATCAGGGGTTCATGTTGAAAAATTTTAACTCTAAATAGTCTTTTATTTAAATAAAAAACACATGACCTTAAAAGCCTGTTTAGGAAATTCCTAAAACATATCGTGAACCTATATTCAAAATATGCCAACTCAAATTTGACGGAAATGAGTTTCCGATGGCAAATAGTTCCCCTATGTAATACCTATCTGCCATAAAAATTTCAGAGCAAAAAAATAATTTGTTGTCGTTTTACATCCATTTTTGTTATTCTGCTAACTCAAAGTACATATTTTTTTGGTGGAAATAAATGCCAACTCCCATTGTAAATTTCCAAAAATTTTTCAAAAAAATTTTTAAAAAAAATAGACCACATATCTTATTGCATTTGCCATGCTAAACACGAATCTTGTAAAGATTTTGATATCTAATGACTGGTTCTCGAGATATTGCCATTTTAAAAATATCGGTAAATAGTGTTTGCAAAAAAAAAAAAATTGCTTATATTTATGTAACTTTCAAACTATGTATCAGATTGAAACATAATGAATGGGGCAAATAAAGTCAATGATATAAGCTTTCAAACTAGCTAGTTTGGAGTGACCCTATTGCAATACAGCGTGAGTTACAGAGTGCCAAAGTTGACCACCCTGAGATTAAAAGGCTTTCGGAGCTAGTAACTTTTAAAAATATGCAAAGATTTTTAATTTTTTGTTCAGTTTTTGCAATTACCGTACTAAGGATAACAAAAACCAAAAAAAAAAAAAAATTAAAAATTTTTCAAAAAAAATGTATTTTTATTTTCCGACAAAATATGCCAACTCTAAAAAAATATTTGTTTTTTGATATAGTAATAAATGCCATCTCTGAAAAATACGCGAACAAGTGCAAAATATGAAAATTTTTGCATAGGTAAAAATTGTTTAGAATATTTAAACCATTTTGTGGAAGGTACATTGTTTATTTTTGCAATAATATGCGAAATAACTAGTTTTTTAGCTCTCCTGAACAGTAAGCTTTTTCGAGTTGGCATTTATTGAATATAGTTCGACGATATAACGTTTAAAATTGAAAAAGGTCGATATCAAAAACTAATAAAAACAAAAATGTTGGTCATAAAATTTTACTATACGTGTAAGATGTAGTAGAAAAAAGTACTTTTTTTAAAAAAAGAAGTACTCTTTTCTAAAAATAAGTACTTTTTCTAAAAACAAGTACTTTTTTTCTGAAAAAGTAGTAAAAAATGTACTTTTTTGTCTTAAAAGTAATTACTTTTTTCCTGAAAAAGTATGTTTGTCTTAAAGGTGATAAAGTACTTTTCTAAAAAAGTACTATTTTAAAAAAGTGCTACTCTTTCTAAAAAATCACTTTTGTTTCCAAAAAGTACTTTTTTCTATTTTTGCTTAAAAAAAGTACTATTTTTTCTAAGAAAGTACTATTTTTTTCTAAAAAAGTACTATTTTTTCTAAGAAAGTACTATTTTTTTCTAAAAAAGTATTATTTTTTTCTAAAAAAGTACTATTTTTTCTAACAAAATTACTATTTTTTTTAAGAAAGTATTTTATTTCTTAAAACTATGGGGGTTGGTCTCACTTGTGACCCTTCTAGTACTAACTGTAAATAAATTGGGAATATCTAAAAAAAAAAATTCAAAGTGTCCGAATTGACATAGAATGCCCTATATTTAGTATAGTTATAGACTTAAGTTCTTATTTTCCAACTGCTCTGTAAGCATTTTTATTGATAAAATTTAGTATAAAATTCATTTAATTTTGCTACAAAATGTTTTTGTTCACTAAATTTTCTACAACATAGTTTATACCCACCTTTTTGATAAATAACCGGG
Organism: Pegoplata infirma; assembly: GCA_963921195.1. Classification (NCBI taxonomy): domain Eukaryota; kingdom Metazoa; phylum Arthropoda; class Insecta; order Diptera; family Anthomyiidae; genus Pegoplata; species Pegoplata infirma. Next base: position 85,561,400 of record OY992537.1, read on the forward strand.
TATTTACCAATTTTTACCCAATTTACCTATTTTACCGGGTAATTACCATTTGGGTATTAAGCCTTTACCCATCTCTAGTCAGATGTAAAGAAAACATAGTTTTAAATACCGATATGCTGCAAGAACAAGGCAAAGCTTGGAAAATTTAACCATCTTTAAAATAAAATTCCGATGTGATCTTTCAAAACGACGCCGACACACGTATATTTTTTTTGTCTCCTCCACCAGAATCAATCGTTTGAACCCCGCAATTTTGTTAGTGTTGTACTGTATTATAATAATAATGGCTTGAAAACTATATAAGGCGTATGATTAATTTTGTAATTAATGATTGCCTTTCAATAACAATCATACGCAACGGTGAACAGTGTGCTAACTTAAAAAAAAAAATTTAAAAAAACAGAAGTGGTCGTATTTTTGATAAATTGATTTTTTTTTTTAAATGGAAAATTTCAGAACGTGTTCTGAAAATTGTCCAAAAAAAAATTTTAATCGAATGATCTTACAAAAATATACAAGAATGTAAAGTTTTTAGATTGTGGTGCATTCCGCTGTAATTTGATAAACATTTAAACAAGGCAACTCGACACAAATTTTACCATTTTTCCAATATTTTTCCACACCTCCGAAGCTCAGCTTTTGAAAAATTGAAAAACCACAAACGCAGTTTTCTTAGTTCGATTTAGGGCTATTCATACAAGCTATTCAGAAATTCACTGGACACATGTTTTTCTGTAGCGGGACATTTGGTGTGAAATGCCTCAAATGCTGATCATTTTTGGACCAAAATCGCGTTTTTAAATTTTTATATTTTTTAGATAACATACCTAAGATTTTCAAACTTTTGGTAATAAATTGGATAAAACATAATTTTTGTGTTTAATAATCAGCACCTGTGGACCAAAATCGTTTTTTCGGAATAAAGTTCGCAAAAATCCATAATTTCTTAGACGTATTTTGGTCAAAAAATTTTTATCCAAAAAAGAAATTTTTTCAAAACTTTTACCGCTGGTTGCCGACTAAAGATGCCCTTGCAAAATTTTTTAATAAATTTTCCTACCATCGAACTTTAAATGGGCCTCGTTTTGCAGATACTACGATATGAAATTTGAATGTTTAGATATGATGGGAAGCCCTAATGTTCATGACATACTTTGGGAGTCTAGATCTTTTGGCTTGGACGCAGTGTACTTTACACATGTGGAGGAAGGGATATCGCATTTTGCAGAGGTTGATTTACCTCTTCAGGGGGAACTTATTTGCACCTTGTTTTGTTTATTTTTAGACATCATCACCCTATTACCAAAAGATGTAATCGTAAAAAACTTTAGATTTGCAGAACTATTAGACCGCAGACGGTTAAATTTTTTTGAAAACTGTATAAAATTGTAAATTGTCGATAAAATATAAATTTTGAAATGGTGTTGTTAACATTAGTAAATGATAAACAAAAACAACATCTGTCTTTAGTGGCTTTAGCTTGTCGTCAACCATGTTGTTGTCATTTGCATTTATCGACTTACTCAGTCATTTGATATGTAAGTGAAATTGTATGTAGTTACCAATACAAACACATACAACTACTACTACTATTGCTGCTTCAATAATTTTTACACAACAACTCTAACAAAATGCATACTTTGGTATATACATATATAAAACAACATTTCAACCTACTACAACCCCAAAAGTGTAATACATTGAGGACAAGGCCACGTTAAAGTAATCATTTCATTTCATTTTAAATGGCTTGAAAAGAAAAACCCCCAGTAACAATAAATATCAAAACTATACTCTATACAGTAACAATTTGTGCATTTCGCTTTTATAAACTTTTTCTTTTTTTAGTTTTTTGCGGATGCCACAAAAAGCATCAACAACAAGTGCTGTGTTTTTACAGCAGCAGCTGTCATCCACAGGCGTTTAAACATTATTTTTGTTACCACTTTTTTTTCATTTGCAATTTTCATATATATTTTTCCTCTTTGATACAAATACTCAGGGAAAAGAAACAAATAATAAAAAAAAAAAAAATAGGTCAGTCATTATAACGACGAAACGTTACTTTATATAATATAAGGTAAAGCAGTTTGGCATCTAGGTAGGAAGCCAGGAAGGTAGGAAGGTACTCACAATCAGTTGCAAGCTTGAATACTGTGGCAATTGTCGAGGTACAACTTGGTTTATATGTTTGTTTGTTTTTTTTTAAAGCAAATGACATGGAAAATGCAAATTAAAAGCATAAATTTATAAGTATGCATGGATGTGTGACTTCATGACACTTTGGGAAAACTGCAAAACAGAAATGCAGTATAAAAAGAAAATATAATTGAAAAAGAAAAGGAAACATTTCATATGTTATTTCAATATACAGAAAACTATGTATGTTCCAATATTCTTGCAAAAATCTAACAAATGTATGACTACACAGCCCCACAAAAATATAAAGAAGTTTTGACCCAGAACCAATCCTTAGGTATTTTGACCACATGAATTCGATTCCGCCACCAGAATTGATTTCTATTAGAGATGGGCACAGGAGTAGATTAGAGCGTGATTCACGTGATTTACGCGTGATTACGCGTGAGTGTGACTGAATTCAATTTTACTCATGTGATTGTGAGTGAGTGTGAGTGGCGAAAAAAATTTACTGAGTGAGTGTGCGTTAGTCGATTTTTTGCGTGAGTTTGAGTGATTAAGTTTCTATTTATATTTCCTTTCGTACCAAAAAAAGCAACAAAAAAATTGAAAAATTTGGCTTATCTTACGATTTTGCCCCGAAAAAAGCAAACAAAATTGTAAAATTTCGCTGATATTTAAATTTTGCTGAAAATTTTAAAAGATTTTTGAACTTATATTTTTTTGAATTTTTTTTGTATAAATAAGAGTTTTGTGAGTGTGAGTCAACGTGAGTGTGAGTGAAGTTTTTTTAAATATACTCACGTGATTGTGAGTGAGCGTGAGTAGAAAAAATATGCACGTGATTGAGTGTGCGCGATTCAAAAATTACTGTCGTGAGCGTGAGTGAGTGTGAGTCAAAAAACACTCACGCGCCCATCTCTAATTTCTATCCTTGGGTTCTCCTCTAACACTAGTTTACAAATTAAATAAAATTTTGCGATCCACGACATTTTGCATTCACTTTCCATATAAAATATTAGGCAGAAACCGAAAATCCACTCAAAAAATTTTAAAGTAGAACAGTTTTCGAGCTATTGATAAAATAAAATTTTGCGATCCATGACGTTTTGCATCTTAAGCTGAAACCGAAAATCCACTCAAAAAATTTTCAAATTTTGATCTTTTAAAAAAAGTGGTTTTACTTAAATTACTATATCACCAACACAAATTGATTTTCAATCTGATTATTGCCTTGGAAGATACATAGTACTCGATATATAGACAATTTTGCTTCATTTTAACCAAAACTCATGACAAAAAGTAAATTCAGTTGAAAATTTCAGAAAGAAAAAAAAAATAAATTAAATTCATATCTCTCTTTACAGATACAGTTAATTTTAAATAAAATTAAAAAGGTACGTGCATTTGAGTAAAAATGCAGAATTCTGTTTTTATGGAAATACAGTTATATTTGTGTGTTTCTACATTCGGCCCACCCAAAATAAACAAATACAACTCTTTTTGTATAAAATTGAATTTGTACATTTTTGTTCAAATGTATGTAACTTCGACAATTTTTGATGGATTTTAATAAAAAAAACTCTTATTTTCTTCATAGCAAATCAGACTTAAACTTTACATTCAGAAATAAAATTGGAACAATTTTTAACTGAGTAAAATTTACAATAGAATTTACTTATTTTTCTAAATTTCGTTTAAATTTAAGTAAAGTTGTCTATATATCGATAAATAGATTCTAAGGCGATTACACTAGTTTACAGAGATTTTGATCCACGACATGTTGCATTCATTTTCTAGGCCAAATCACTCACTGTTAGACCCACCCCTTCGATTATTTTTTTTTAAATATGTTTTAGTACGTAATAAATGCAACTTGTTTTAAATTCAAATTCAGATTTTTATACCATGTTGGCGTTGAGTAATCAATTTTTAAAAATGGCTATTTTTTCAAAAAAATTAAAAAATTTTCATTTTCAATTAATTTTGACCAGTAAAAAAAAGCTGCACAACGTTTTGTTGGTATTTAAATGTAGTTTAAAAAAATATGAAAAAATTATTCGAAGTAATTAACACTTATATTTTAACGTTTAAAAATTAAAATCTACTTTTTGAAAAGTCGGAAACCTTTGATTTTTATACCCTACAACCACAGTATGGGGGTATGCTCACATTGTCGTTCCGTTTGTAACGCATAAAAATATCGGTCGGGGACCCCATAAAGTATATATATTATTGATCTATGATCGATTCTAAGTTATTCTATGTACGTCCGTCCGTCCGTCTGTATAAAACACGATTCAGTCCAAAATAAAAGAGCTAGACTCCTGAAAATTGGCACGAATGTGTCTCATGGTCATAGGCCGGTTAAGTTCGGATATGGGTTAAATCGGACCAGGGGCAAAAAAGTTTCCCTTAAAGAACTAAAAAAACCTAAAAAAAAACGACAATTTTTACACTTTTTTTTCATTTTTGTTAAATAAATGAAACCTTTTTATATTAGAAGGTGTGCAAAGTCCTGCACTTAGACCCCGGGGGCTACAAAATTTTAGTTTTTTTCGGCCCGCCCCCTTTTGTGGGCGTGGATTTAAAAAAACCATAATAATTATGAGAAAATGGTATTGATGAATTTTTTTATACACACAGAAAACAAATTTGCTAATTTCCAACTGAAATTCAGTTGTTGCAACAAAAATTCGGTTGATGCGTTTGTATTAAGGTTAAAACAACTAAATATCGCTAGTTACAACTAAATTTTGTTAATACAACAGTCTTTTGATTTAAACAACTAAAAAAATCGTCTGCCACAGCGAAATTTAGTAGCAGTAACCGAATTTTGAGTTGCTACAACTGAAAAATTCAGTTGAAAATTTATTTTTCTCTGTGTATATTTTTTAACATGTGGGAGGGTATCAAAGATTCGGCACAGCCGAATTTAACACTCTCACTTGTTTTTTTTTTTTGAAGTCTAAAAATTCTACTCCAAATTACGCAACTTTTAAGCCATAATTCGAGATGTGATCACAGGGTCAGTCTTAGTGAAATCAATCAAAAATAGCTAAAAATTTTCGTGACCCCCTCCGATTTTGATGAAATTTGGTTTAGTTGTAACACTAAGTGATAAACTAATGCACACTTATTTTCAGCCCTCTAAGTAAACAGTGGGCGAAAACACGGAGGGTCAAAATTTCCCCCAAAATCTCCCAGTCGCGACACTTTGCACCGTAAAAACTTAATATCGTTGGTTCTATTATAGCTATAAAGCCCATTTTTGGTTTGTTTTGAAGCTCATAATATGCTCTACAAGACCTACCATAACCAAAAAATTTTCGAAAAAAAATAAGGGTTACCTCCCTTATTTTAAGGTCGAGATATACGGAGGAGAAAATGGGGAGGATGGTATCCCCCGATTTTTTTTTTACTTGACAATATTATAGAGAAAGTCCTAAAGAATATATTCTAAAATTTTTAAGTTGGGACAACAATGGGATCGCTCAAAATCAAAATTTTTCACAATTTTCCCCAAAATCTCCAAATCGCAACACTCTTTAACCTTAAAAATTTAATATCATATGTGCTTTTGTAGCTACAGAGCCAATTTTTTTTGTTTTAAAGCTTATAATACGCTCTACAAGACATAGCAAAACCAAAAAATTTTCCAAAAAAGGAATTGGTGCCCCCCTTATTTGAAGGTCGTGGCAAAGGGTGGAGGAAATGGGGGGAAGTATCCCCCAATTTTTTTTTTTACTTTTGATTCTCAAAGTGCAAGTCCTAATGAACATAGTCTTCAATTTTTATGTTGGGACAACAATGGGATCGACCAAAATCAAAATTTTTCAAAATATTCCCCCAAAATCATCAAATCGTGACATTCTTGCGCCTCCCATTGGAGTCCCAAGATAAAAATTTCAGGATATGCTCTCTAGAACTTATTCTTAAAAAAAAAAAAAAAACAAGGTAAAAAAAAATTGTGGGATACTATCCCCCGATTTCCCCCACCCCTTGCCACAATCTTATAATACAAGAGGCACACCTAATTTTTTTTATTTTTTTTGTAATAGTAATATTGTAGGGCATATTAAGAGCTTCAAAACAAACCAAAAATGGACCATGTAGCTACAATACAGTCCACGATATTAAATTTGTAATGGACAAGAGTGTCGCGATTTGGAGATTTTGGGGAAATTTTGAAAAATTTTGATTTTGGTCGATCTGATTGTTGTCCCAACATAAAAATTTTAGGAAATGTTCATTAGGACTTGCACTTTAAGAATACCAAGTAAAAAAAAAATCGGGGGATACTTTTCCCCCATTTCCTCCACCCTTTGCCACGACCTTTAAATAAGGGGAGCACCTTCCTTTTTTTCTAAAATTTTTTGTTAAGGTAGGTATTGTAGAGCGTACTATAAGCTTTAAAACAAACAAAAATGGACTCTGTAGCTACAATAGCACTTATGATATTAAATTTTTAAGGTTCAAGAGTGTTGCGATTTGGAGATTTTAGGGGAAATTGTGAAAAATTTTGATTTTGAGTGATCCCATTGTTGTCCCAACTTAAAAATTTTAGAATATATTCTTTAGGACTTTCTCTATGAGATTATCAAGTAAAAAAAAAATCGGGGGATACCATCCTCCCCATTTTCTCCTCCCTTTATCACGACCTTAAAATAAGGGAGGTAACCCTTATTTTTTTTCGAAAATTTTTTGGTTATGGTAGGTCTTATAGAGCATATTATGAGCTTCAAAACAAACCAAAAATGGGCTTTCTAGCTATAATAGAACCAACGATATTAAGTTTTTACGGTCTAAAGTGTCGCGACTGGGAGATTTTGGGGGAAATTTTGACCCTCCGTATTTTCGGCCCCTGTTGACTTAGAGGGCTGAAAATTTGCATTTGTTAGTTTTTTACGTAGTGTAAGAACTTAACCAAATTTCATCAATATCGGAGGGGGTCAAGAATATTCATGATTGATTTCACTAATAATGACCCCACAATGCGTTCTACTTTTTTTTTTAAATTTTGAAAATTGCACTTTTTTTTATACTCTGGTTTATTTTATATGGTGCTCCAAAAAAATAAGTTGTTAGATATTGACCGCAACCCCACTGAGATCTATTTATTTGGATGCAGAAATACGTCTCACGCGATTTCAGGATAATCGGACATGTCTAAGGTGTGCTACATCGGTCATGAAGTGTAAAAACGAATTAAACGGGGAAAATATGTCTTTTTGTTAATTTTCTCAATTTTTTCGATATTTTGAGTTAAGTTTGAATTGAGATGGTTACAGAATTATGATTTTGAGTAAAATGCCTCTCTAATAAGGTACTTAAAACTAAAAATAGTTGAAAATCAGCCAAGTTATTACAACTTCCCCAGGCATCTAACGTATGTCATACTACATGATTAATGAATACGAGTCAAACTTTTGAAATTTATTGAAATAAATCTACTGTAGTAACATATTTTATTCTTCATGTTCCAGTGTAATTTTTTTTGTAAAAAAAAAAAATAAAAATAAGAAATGGAGATTTCAAGGGAGTGTTGAAAAATGGCGGCATTTTTAGCATTAATTTAAAACATGTTAGCGAACCACAATATGAAAAATACTTGTCATCTTATTACATTTGAACTTGAATGAATTTCATAAATCGGATTGCAATCCTTAATCAAGTGGTCTGCCACACATTAAATGCCTGGGGAAGTCTTAATAACTCGGCTGATTTTCAACCGATTTTAGTTTTTAGTACCTTATTAGAGAGGCATAATACTTCAAATAAAAAGTCTGTAACCACCTTCAAGTTTAACTAAAAATAACAAAAAAAAAAATTAGAAAACTGAAAAAAATTCATATATTTCCTTGTAATCTATTTTTTTAAATTCAAGGCCGATGCGACACGCCTTACCCATGTCCGATCAACCTAAATTTTTGTGTCACATATTTCTACCCATAAATGAGTATACCTAGGGTAAGTAAGGGTCAATATCTACCAATTAAAAAAAAAAAATGTGCAATTTTCCAAATTTAAAAAAAAAAATGGAACGAATTGTGATCACATCTCGAAATTTAAAGTAGAATTTTTAGACTTTAAAAAAAAATCTAAGATTTCGGACTCAAAAAGTCGATTTTAATTTTTAAACGTTAATAAATAAGGGATAATTACTTCGAATAACACTTAAGTTCGTTGAATTGACACTACTAAACGCCGAGACACCCAAACTTAATTTTGGGTCGTAGAACACAGTGGCATATAAAGAGATATTAAATTTTTAAATTTGTGATTTTCAAGCAATTTTTTATTGTTTTTTAAGAAAATTGAAAAAATGAGGAAAAAGTTTTTATTTTACTATCCCGGCTAAAAATAAATGTGTATGTTCATATATGGCTATGTATTGATCTTTATATGATCATATATGACATATAAGGAAACATATATGTGACCATATATGCAAAAATCGATACCATATATGAGGTCGTATGTATAATATGTACCATATATGATATCATATATGGAACCATATATGTTATCATAAAATGTTAAATCTTAGTTAATGTGTATGCAAATTTGAACCAGAATTACAAAAAGGAATTTTACGAATAAAATTATATTTTATTACCATCGATTACCGACATAAACATAACTGCAATACTGGTGCATATAAATAATTTAACAAATATTGTCATACTTGCAAAATATTCTGCTTAAAAAATTACTTTTACATAGAAAAATGTTGGAAAAGGTAAGTTTTCATTAATATATGTAAATAATTATAAAATCATGTTTTCATTTTTTTCCAGTTCATCGTCATAACATGGGCATTTTATTCCAAAACAAGATAAACTGGAAATTTTCGTATTCAAAATGTAGAAAAAACAATATTATTGAGTACTTTGATGTTGAAGACGTTAAGCTTTCGCAACTTGGAGGAGAGGGCATATGCACCACCATAATGTTAATACTACGATTCCAATATTACAAACTTTTTACAAATCCCTTAATGTCGCCATATCAAATTGAAGAAAATATCATATAAGCAATTTTGATACCGAGTTACGAGTTGAAGAAATTCAACTATACGCAGCTACGTTAAGCTCTTCTACTTGGAGGAGAGAACATATGCGCCATCATAATGTTATCACTACGATTTCAACACTACAAACTATTTTGAAATCCCTTACTGGAAATGGAAAGAACATATATGCAGTTTGAAGGTCGAGTTACAGGAAAATCAACCATGCGCAGCAACGTTCAGCTCACTTAACTTGGGGGGGAAAATCATGTGCACCACCATAACGTTATCACTACGATTTCAACACTACACACTTTTGACATCCCTTACTGTTGGAAATGAAAAGAACGTATAATCAGTTTTGATGATGAGTTACGATTTGGGAAGGACAACGTTTTGACTAACAATCAGAAGAAGACTGTCACCTTACCTACATGGAAAATATTGTCGGCATGATGTAAGTATTAATAGTTTATTTAACCCTTTTCTTCAAATATCCTAACAAACATAACCCAGTAAGTTAATATACATACTACTAAATATATTGCTTTTAATAAAAGTTTTAAGTACCCATTTTCTTATTATGAGTAAAAAATGTTTTTAGTAGTAGCAAGTTATTTTTTGCTGGAATTAAAATGGAATGTGGAATTATTTTTAATATTTTTTCAGTTGAAATTCCGTAATAAGTATTCGATGGTCTTAAGCATCTCATGGTCTTAACAAAATAAACTCTATTAACATGTATGTATCTAAGAAGTCAATATTTAAAGGCACATGATTGTTTCTTTAAATGATATCAGTGTTATCATTAAAACGCATCGGCACCAAATGCTATTGTTGGTAATACTTAAGGGCCTGTCACAGAGTCAATTCCGTTCCGAAGTGGTTTGAAAGTTTTCCTCTAAAAACGTGAAGCAAAATATTTTTTCCGAATAAATCGACTCCTATGCAATTCAATCCCACTTTGATTTTTGAAAGTGATTTCATTCCAAAAAAAAATATTCGTTTTGCGTTTTACGAGTAAACTACTTATTTTAATTCCGAAAGGAATTAAGCCTGTGACATGCCCTTTAATACAATAAAATGTCTAGAAATACCTTATTTATTAATATTTTATATCTTTTTTTTATAGATTTTGACTTTAAATATGCTAAAATGAGGTTTATAGCATAACAAAAACGCTAAGTCTGAAGAAAATCTAAATTAACAAGAAAACAACAAGGAAATCATTCTTCCTTAAATAAGCCCTTTGCTCGCTTCTTGATATTTTAAATCCTTTATGTTAAATTTTTTTTACTTTCAAAATGTGTTCTAATATCTATAAGTTAAATTATATATTTTTATATGGTCACCAGAAATGCAAACGGAGTAAGTAAAAAATCAAAATCATCAAACTAAAGGTTTTCATTGAAATATATGAAAAACACCATAATGAATAAAAAAAATTATTTTTTATTTTTAATTATACTTATATACACCGTTTGCAATTCTGGTGAATATAATAATCTATTACATATAGTTTAAGATAAAAAAATAAATAAAAAATAAGAAAAATAATGTAAAACAAATTGAAAACAATATCATATATGATCCAATATATGATCCAATATATGATCCAATATATGACCCAATATATGATACAATATATGATCACATATATTGGATCATATATGATCGTGTCTTATATAAGCGCCAATTTTAATATTTGTTTATATATGAGACCATATTTGATACTATATATGATACTGTATATGGTCTCATATATGATATCATATATGATAATATACAACATTTTTAGCCGGGATACTAAATTGAGTAGATATCATTGTTAGAGTAAAGTTGTGACTATTAAGTACTAAATAAAGTAATTTTAAAAGAGTTTTTGAAGGATTTTTCTAGAAAAATATAATAAAAACTCGTTGAAATCGCAAAACTTTGAATCGAAATATCTCGTGAATTTGACCTGACCTGGCAAAACGGAGAATGCCACGGGATTCTACGACCCAAAATTGAGTTAACATGTCTCGGCGTTTTCATGTGTCATTTCAAAAGTTAATATTATACTTACAGTGTAATTTTTTCATATTATTTTTCTAAAACTACATTTAAATACCAACAAAACGTTGTCCATCTTTTTTTTCAGATATCTATATTTTTTACTTGCCAAATTAATTGAAAATTTAAATTTTTTAATTTTTTTGAAAAAATTACTACTTTGAAAAATTGTTTCCTCAACACCAAATTGGTATAAAAAAATTTGAAAATTTGAGAGTAACTTACATTTAATACGTATATATCAAAAAAAAATAATCGAAGGGGGTCGGGTCTAAAAGTGAGTGATTTGGCCAGGAATGCCCCATTTGTAAAAAAAACTAATTTCTGCATTTTTACTCAAATTCATATAACTTTTGCAATTTTCAACGATTTTTTTTAAATCATCTCAATTTCATCGTATTAGGTCAGACTTGAGTTGCAAAAAGAAAAACGAATTTTAGAAATTTTTTTTCTTTATATAATTTATAATGTAATTTTAATTTTTTGCCAAATTTTGGTGAAATTGAAGCAAAATTTTCCACATATCGATTTATACCTTTAAAGGCTATAACTAGATTGAAAAATGTCCATGTAGTGTTTATAAAAATTTAAATTACCTTCAATTTCCAACCAAAAACAATAAAATCTATCAATTTGTTCCGGTTATATTTTAGTTTAAGTAAAATCATTTTTTTAAAAAGATGAAAACTTGAAAAGTTGTCGATCTCTCGAAAACTGTTCCCTTTTTGAAACTCTGAAATGGATTTTCGAATTTGGCGTACGATGTTACATGGAAAATGAACTTCAACATGTCGTGGATCAAAATCTCTGTAAACTAGTGTAATTAAACAAACAAAAAAAAATCGAAAAAAAAACTTTTTGGTTTGTTTTGGGGGGAAAAATTGGGGCAAAACTTTATCCCCCCAAACCGACAGGTTAATTTTATCCGATTGGGCTAAAAATTTATACAAAGAGTTTTTAGACTAAAACGAACCATTATTTGCACAGCAAAAAAGTTATTATTCGTGCCTCCCTTATGTTCATACATAAAGGTGAAAGACCGACCTCTTTAATTTACAAACAAAATTACTTGAAAAACACAAAAACTGGAATTTTTTTTAATTTAGCCCCTTTAACCGCGTAATTCGAAAAAAAGTTATTATTCGTGCCTCCCTTATGTTCATACATAAAGGTGAAAGACCGACCTCTTTAATTTACAAACAAAATTACTTGAAAAACACAAAAACTGGAAATTTTTTTAATTTAGCCCCTTTAACCGCTTATAAATAAAATCATATAAAATTTTCAAATTTCAAAAAAATAGAACGAACTGTGATCACATCTCGAATAATGGATTAAAAATTGTATTATTTATAGTATAATTTTTAGATTAAAAAAAATATGTTCGGACTTTTTTATAAAGTCGATTTTAATTTGTAAATGTTAAAAATAAATTAATAATTACTTCAAATATTTTTTTTTATTTTTTCTGGTCAAATTTAATCGAAAATTAAAATTTTTTATATACTTAATTTTTTTTTTTTTTGAAAAAGATCGCAGTTTTGAAAAATCAATTACTTTAAAACAAAATATCTCTTGATTTTGACCTGACAAATCGAAGAATGCCAATTAAGTTTACGTATCACGGCGGTTTGGTGTGTCAATTCAAAAGTTAAAATTTTTCCTACAGTGTTATAATAAATTAAGGACACCCTAATGTAAGAACATAAATATGTACGTATGTATGTGGTATGTATCTCCGGTATTATTTTATATAATATGAATTGTTGAATTCTTAAAATTCTGTTTAAGGAAATATAATATGCAAAATTACTTTAGTTTTATTTTTCTTTAAGAAAAACACCAATATATATACGCAACAGATTTGTAGTGGTTTTTGTAGCAGATCTATTCTTCCTCCGCCAACCGTTTGTACATATATTACAAATTGTATATGATATTGTAACTATAGCACGTGCATAAATGTCAGCCACAAAACCATTGTAACAAAAACCACCAAGATGCGAAATAATTTCATCATAATGCAAAAATATGCTTGTGGTTTTGTTAATATTAGGGTGGTTTTGTTGGTTTTAAATATTTCGATTAAAATTATTTATATTTAGAAAAAAAAAATCCACAAAACAAATTAAGGTTTAAGCTATACCTCAATTACAACAGCAGCCGATTTTGTCCTCTAAAAAAAATATTCTACAATTAATTGTAAGTGGCAATTTCGGTTCACCAAATTTTGGGTTATAAAATTTTAACAAGATTACAATAAATTATCTTTCAAATAAAAAAAGAATTAAAAAATATTGCGAATTTATTTTTTTATAAATTCTTAACATAATAAAAATAATACTATGATAGAAAGTTTCTAAACATTTGAAAAACTATGCTTAAAATAATTTTTTTTTGTAAAATCTGAGAAAAATTTTTTTTTTTTATTTAAATCGCTTTTTCCAATTTCTAACTAATTTTCGGCACTTGTTTGCTTTATCCGATTGCCACCAAATTTATAATTTTTTATGTTTAGATAAAAAAAAAAATAAATCGATCCAAGTGTTAAAAACGAATATTGATTTTAAGAACAGGTCTACATTGCATCGGCCAAATCGAATTTAAGTATTTTAAATTGTAATATTAAAAATTTCCTTCCACCCTAATAAATATATTTTACAAAAATTCATTTTACTTTATGTACTTAGTTATGGCTCCCGTTTATTTAATATATTTTTGTGTTTTTTTTTTTCAAACTTTCTGGGTTAAAAATGTTTGCATAATCTAAGCCATGAAAAGGAAATGAACAAAAAGAATAGCTTGGCTACAGGAATGTGTAAATGGATGTTGGAGCTGCTACCGCTGCTGTTGCCATTATTACAATTCAGGATGCAGCTAAAGACCAAAGTGGCAATATAGTACAAGAATAAGACAAGATATGCTATGAACATTAGAATGTCCCGAAAATGACCGCTTTTTGGAACTTCGCTTAATAATAGCATACAAAAAATATGGGTATTATAGAGCTGATATTAGGAAAATTAATCAAAAAAATTTGGAGTGTCTTTCCTTCCTACAACCGGTTAAAGATTTCAATCGATATAATGTTACATCGATGGCGATGTAAAAATACACTACACACAAAGAATTATTGGCTAACAAATTTCAATTAAATCTATTGATCAACAATATTTTAATGAGTCAATTATTGTTTTGATCAACATTTTTGTTATTTTAAATATTAAATTACAAATTTTCAACTTATCAGATTTTTTGAATACATAAATTCAAAAATATTCAATATTATCGGGTTTTATTTCTTTTATTGTTGGCAACATTTTTGAAAGCAAAAAATATGAATTTCTTTATAACTATGTCGTAATCTTACAATTCATTCATTAAGTCGATCATAATTTTAATTGAGTTTAAATAAAAAATTCATTAAATTTGTGATCAAAATCGGAAAAGTATTTGATTAAAAAAAAAAATAAATATGTCACCAACAATTTGATGATTAATATAACGATTTTCTTCTCGGAGAAGTTTCAATTTAAAAATTAATTGAAACCGCGTTTTTGGTGACTCAAATTCGTTTTCATATGAAGGCAAAGACAGACTGCATTTTTATTTTTTTTTATTATTTTGCCAGTCATCAGATCTCGAAAGAACATAATTTTTATCATCAGCTCTCTAAAGAACATAATTTTTCGCTATTATTGTTTTGATCAACATTTTAGTTAATTTCTTTAACTATTTAATTAGAAATTTTCAGCATACCAGATTTTTTTTCACTTTAACTTATTTGACATTAATTTAAAAATATACAATATTATCGGGTTTTACTTTTTTTATTGTTGGCAACATTTTCGAATGGGGAAAAATATGAATTTCTTTATAACTATGTCATAAGCTTACAATTCATTCGTTAAATCAATCATTATTTTAATTGAGTTTAAATAAAAAATTTATTAAATTTGTTACCAAAATCGAAAAAGTGATTGATTAAAAAAAATAAATTTATTACCTACAATTTGATGATTAATTTATGATTTTCTTCATCGGAGGAGTTTCAATTAAAAATTTAACTGAAACCGCGTTTTTGATGATTCACACAGAAAACAAATTTGCTAATTTCCAACTGAAATTCAGTTGTTGCAACAAAAATTCGGTTGATGTATTTGTATTAAGGTTAAAACAACTAAACATCGGTAGTAACCACTAAATTTTGTTAATACAACTGTCTTTTAATTACAACAACTAAAAAAATCGTCTGTCACAGCGAAATTAAGTAGCAGCAACCGAATTTAGATTTGCTACAACTGAAAAATTCAGTTGACAAATTATTTTTCTCTGTGTTGAAATTCCTTTTCGTAGGGAGGCAAAAACAGACTTAATT
This sequence comes from Pegoplata infirma, assembly GCA_963921195.1. Taxonomy (NCBI): domain Eukaryota; kingdom Metazoa; phylum Arthropoda; class Insecta; order Diptera; family Anthomyiidae; genus Pegoplata; species Pegoplata infirma. Next base: position 85,576,984 of record OY992537.1, read on the forward strand.
TTTAGTTTTTGATTATTTTGCCAGTCATCAGATCTCAAAAGACCATAATTTTATGCATAACCATAAATTTTATTTTTCAGGACAGGCTAATGAACATTAGGGCGTCCCAAAAAAAACTTTATTCGATTTTGGGTGCTCAAGCATCATCTGAAAGCTTATAGGGTAAAGCATTTTTGAGATTTTTTTCAGATTTTTCGGAAAAGTTTTTAAGGACGCGCAAATCGATTTTTTGCTAAAAATCGCCTTTGACGACCTTTTTTCAACTTTCTTAATTACACCGCTCTACAAATCTGAGGTTTATAGCTGCGTTTTGGATGAAACCAAAAAAACTTGATAGGGTTAGGTGCCCCGATTCCAAAACGGTCACTCAAAGTTTTCTATCACGTCACAATTTTGAGAAAATCGCGGTTAAAGTGTCAAAAAATGACCATTTTGACCATTTTTGAACGCCTATAAAATAAGATCCTGACATGCAAATGACTTGGTATCAAGCTCATTCGAAAGTGTGTAATTTTCTCTTTCAGACAAGATCAAATCTTCTTGGAATTTAATTTTCTAAAGTGGTAAAAAATTATTAGCCACAGGTGCTTTAAATCTAAAATTTACGTATGTATTTGTATGGAAATTTGTTAAAAAGCACTGTGTAAATAAACTAAATATTTAAAATATGGAAGGTTTTATGCTAATGATTTTTTTACCATTTTAGAAAATTAAATTTTTAGAACATTTTATCTTATCTTTAAGAGAAAATTACAGGCTTTCGAGCGAACTTGATACCAAGTCATTTGCATGTCAGGATCTTATTTTATAAGCTTTTAAAAAGGGTCAAAAATGCCATTTTTCGGCACTTTAACCGCGAATTACTCAAAATCCTGACGTGATAGACAAATTTGGGCTCCGGATTTGAAATCAGCGCAACAGACATTATCCAAATCACTAACCAGAATCCAATACGCCTTTTTTTGTTGAGCTGTGTAAGCTTTCAAATTATGCTTGAGCCCGGACAACTTTTTTTTTTTTTTGGGACACCCTAATGAACATGCATATCCTTTTTTTAATAACAAAAGAACTGATATACGTACATATATAAATAAAAAATGTGAAAAAAATCTAAAAGTCACGAAGTTAAATTATGATAAACGACGCGTAGAAATTAGAAAAAAACACACTTGCAGACACGCATACACAGATACGGGTAAATGTATAATGGCCATGAGAACAGCATTTAAAATTAAGTTAAACATTTATTTAAAAAAATTTGGATTCGAAATAAGGTTTTTTTCTTTAATTTACCATGAGTTAAGTAAATTTTAAAGGAAGTGGATCAATAAATCCGTGACTTTTTAAAATTTTTTTGTAGTTAATTTAAATGAGCATGAATGACAATATTTTTTAAAAATTACGAAGATTTAAAATTTTGAAAACAATTTTTGATTAAAAATGTTTTAAAAAAATAAGATAAATCTTAAAATGTACACTTATATATGGGGCATTCCAGGCAAAATCACTCACTTTTAGACCCGACCCCTTTTGATTTATTTTGTTTTTGGATATGTTTTAGTACTTATTAGATGCAACTCGGACACCAAATTTCAGCCTTTTATTCCAAGATGGTGTTGAGTAATCAATTTTTCAAAGTGGCGATTTTTTCAAAAAAATTAAAAAATTTATATATTATAAGGGTTCAAGTTGAAAAATGCAGAAGAAAAATTGAATTTCTAAAAATTATAGACATTTCTAGTATTTCCCATACCGGTTTCAAACACCCCAGTTAGTGTCATCATCAGTAGGATTTTAAATGTCGGTTTGTCTTGTTAATGAAAACTGTTTTTTATATATGTGAATATTTATAGTTTCTACAGAATAAAATTTGACAGTTTCCAACACTACAATTCTATTTCTAGCAATCTCAACCTCACTTCATACTTTCTTTCAACTTTTTTGTCTCTTACATTATTTTGCAATTTATATTTTCAATTAATTTTGACCAGTAAAAAGCATAAAAATCTTAAAAAAAGTTAGGCAATGATTTGTGGGTATTTAAATGTAGTTTTAGAAAAAAAATATGAAAAAATTATTCGAAGTAACTCTCACTTATTTTTTTAACGTTTAAAATTTAAAATCGACTTTTTGAAAAAGTCCGAAACCTTCGATTTTTTTAAAATAAGTCTAAAAATTCTACTTTAAATTACTCAATTTTTAAGCCACAATTTGAGCTGTAATCTCAATTCGTTCTATTTTTTTTAAATGTTGAAAATGGTGACAGGACATAATCCCCACGGACATTACCCCCATAACGGAAATGGGGATTATGACCGAATTCATTACGGTCATAATCCCCATAATAGTTGTGGGGACTATGACCGTTTCCAAAACGGTCACAATCCCAATGGGGATTATGTCCGTTCCTTGTTGGGATTACGACCGAAATTTTTTCGGTCATAACCCCCATTCACATTATGGGGAGTAAGTCCAAAGCAATTTTGGTCATAATCCCCGTTTTCTGCAGAGAGGGTGTGTTTAATGCATGGAGTTTGTAATCCCTAAGCCCGGCCGAAGTCCGGCTACGCAGAAAAACATTTAAGTAGAAAAAAATTATTTTAATTTTGGGGACTATGACCAACTAGTATAGAAGACATAATCCCCATAATGGGGATTATGGGCATTTGTTACGTGGTCATTATCCCCATAAATCTGGGAACTATGTCCGTTTTTTATTGGGATTATGTCCAAATAATTTTTGGTCATAGTCCCCTCTAACATTATGGGGATTATGACCGAAATAATTTTGGTCATAATCCCCATAACGGAAATGGGGATTATGTCCGTGGGGATTATGTCATGTCACCGTTGAAAATTGCACTTTTTTTACCCTCCATTCTAGTGATAGAGGGTATATATAAGTTTGTCATTCCGTGTGTAATACCACGAAATATTTGTATAGGCCCCATAAAGTATATATATCAAGGTTTGCAATCGAAACGAATAACGGTATCGATATTGATATTGGTATCGTTTTTTATTTTATTTTGGTATCGATATCGGTTACGGTATTTGAGTGGAATAGGTTACGGTAATACCGATACCGAAACGTCAGTACCGGTAGGTACCGGTATTATCGAAAAAATATAAAAAACATATAAAAACTTAAAAAAAATATATATATTTTTTTTTAATTTTAATACTTAACACTAAGGCGTCCCGTCAAATCTAAACTTTCGAATTTCGTTTCGTAATACCTGCCTACCGATGGCCACAGAAAATCTGATTGTGGGAAAAATTAAGAAAATATTTTCCAAGAGCATTTTCAGTCGGCAACCAGCGATCAAAGTTTGAAAAAATTTAAAAACAGCGATTTTGGTCCACAGATGCTTATTTTCAAATATAAAAATTTGTGTTTAACCAAATTCGCCTACAAAGTTAGAAGATGATGACTATGTTTTGTAAAAAAATATTTAAAATAAAAAAAAATTGGGTCCAAAAATGCTGATCAGCATCTGTCATCAAAAATCCTTGTGCACCCAACCCACATCCCGGATTAAATAAAAATCCCAAAAAACTATCCCAGCAAAACTTTGGTAATGGGTAGTGATTATATAACACATTACCAGGTAATGCATATAACTTATTTGTAGCATTATTTTATGATGTCTTACCAAACATTTGTTCCACAACGTATTATTTTCAAGTAAAAAGTAATGCATTACTAGTAATTTGCTACGTAATGCATGATTATTGGAAAAAATGTATTTCATATTTGTTATTTCTAAACATTAAATCATGGATGACTTATACTTGTTTACATTATGTGTTATTTGAAAGTTTGAAGTAATGCATTATTTATAATTGGATGCATAGTGCATTACAATAACATAAAAAATAATTATTTTATAAAAAAATGCATAAGTTTAAACTAGAGATAGGCTCACGATATTAAATTTCTAACGACACACACTCACGAGCATATTTTATCTACTTACACTCACTTACAATCACGTGAGTAAATTTAATACAAAATTACTTTTTCACTACTCGTAACACCTTATATATTATCTTCTGGTATGCTATATTATTTCATTTCTCGTAACCTATAAAATCTATATATATAAAAGAGTAATGTGACTGACTGACTGACTGACTGACTGACATACTCATTCATCATCGCCCAGCCCAAACCGCTGAAGATAGAGACTTGAAATTTGGACTGTAGATTGAGCTCCAGGAATATAGATCCACTAAGGCTGGATTTTTGCCAATGTTGATTCTAAGGGGGTAAAAAGGGTAAAAAACTGTACTTTTGGTACTTTTTATATCTCCTGATATAATGGTCACAGAGACTTGAAATTTGGACTGTATGTTCACCTCCCGGAATATAGATCCACTAAGGCTGGATTTTTACCAGTGTTGATTCTAAGGGGGTAAAAAGGGTAAAATACTGTACTTTTGGTACTTTTTATATCTCCTGAAATAATGGTCACACAGACTTGAAATTTGGACTGTATGTTCAACTATTGGAATAAAGATCCAGTAAGGCCGGATTTTTGCCAATGTTGATTCTAAGGGGGTAAAAAACTGTACTTTTGGTACTTTTTATATCTCCTGAAATAATGGTCACGGAAACTTGAAATTTGGACTGTATGTTCACCTCCCGGAATATAGATCCAGTAAGGCTGGATTTTTGCCAATGTTGATTCTAAGGGGGTAAAAAGGGTAAAAAAATGTACCTTTGGTACCTTTTATATTTCCTTAAATAATGGTCCTAGACACTTGAAATCTTGAACGTAGGTTCAGCTCCCGGAATATAAATCTACTAAGGCTGGATTTTGCCAATGTTGATTCTAAGGGGTAAAAAGGGTAAAAAACTGTACTTTTGGTACCTTTTATATTTTCTTAAATAATGGTCCTAGAAACTTAAAATTTGCAATGTAAGTTCACCTCCCGGAAAAAATATTCACCAAGGCTGGGTTTTTGCCAATGTTGACTCTACGGGGGTAAAATGGAAAAAAGTGTACTTTTGGTACTTTTTTTAATTTACTGAAATAATGGTACCTTTTATAAAAAGTACCCTTTATAAAAAGTACATTTTATAAAAAGTACCTCTTATAAAAAGTACCTTTTATAAAAAGTACCTTTTATGAAAAGTATCTTTTATAAAAAGTACCTTTTATAAAAAGTACTTTTTATAAAAAGTACCTTTTATAAAAAGTACCTTTTACAAAAAGTACCTCTTATAAAAAGTACCTTTTATAAAAAGTAACTTTTATAAAAAGTACCTTTTATAAAAAGTACCTTTTATAAAAAGTACCTTTTATAAAAAGTACCTTTTATAAAAAGTACCTTTTATAAAAAGTACCTTTTATAAAAAGTACCTTTTATAAAAAGTACCTTTTATCAAAAGCACCTTTTATCAAAAGCATCTTTTATAAAAAGTACCTGTTATAAAAAGTACCTTTTATAAAAAGTACCTTTTATAAAAAGTACCTTTTATAAAAATACCTTTTATAAAAAGTACCTTTTATAAAAAGTACGTTTTGTTAAAAGTACCGAAAGTACACTTTTTGGTACTTTTTTATTTCCTGAAATAATAAACATAGAAACTTGAAATTGGAAAACGTTCGCCTCTCGGAATATAAAGGGGTTAAAAGGAATAAAAAAGTGTACTTATTTCCTGATATAATGGTCCCAGAAACTTAAAATTTGGAATGTAAAATTCTTCGGTGAAAAAAGGGATTGGGAAAAGTACCTTGCCTTACCTTACCTTGCCTTACCTTACCTTACCTTACCTTACCTTACCTTACCTTACCTTACCTTACCTTACCTTACCTTACCTTACCTTACCTTACCTTACCTTACCTTACCTTACCTTACCTTACCTTACCTTACCTTACCTTACCTTACCTTACCTTACCTTACCTTACCTTACCTTACCTTACCTTACCTTACCTTACCTTACCTTACCTTACCTTACCTTACCTTACCTTACCTTACCTTACCTTACCTTACCTTACCTTACCTTACCTTACCTTACCTTACCTTACCTTACCTTACCTTACCTTACCTTACCTTACCTTACCTTACCTTACCTTACCTTACCTTACCTTACCTTACCTTACCTTACCTTACCTTACCTTACCTTACCTTACCTTACCTTACCTTACCTTACCTTACCTTACCTTACCTTACCTTACCTTACCTTACCTTACCTTACCTTACCTTACCTTACCTTACCTTACCTTACCTTACCTTACCTTACCTTACCTTACCTTACCTTACCTTACCTTACCTTACCTTACCTTACCTTACCTTACCTTACCTTACCTTACCTTACCTTACCTTACCTTACCTTACCTTACCTTACCTTACCTTACCTTACCTTACCTTACCTTACCTTACCTTACCTTACCTTACCTTACCTTACCTTACCTTACCTTACCTTACCTTACCTTACCTTACCTTACCTTACCTTACCTTACCTTACCTTACCTTACCTTACCTTACCTTACCTTACCTTACCTTACCTTACCTTACCTTACCTTACCTTACCTTACCTTACCTTACCTTACCTTACCTTACCTTACCTTACCTTACCTTGCCTTCGGTGAAGAAAAAACATTCTGGAAGAGGTACTTTTTTTAAATTCCGTTTCTAATGGGGGTAATAAAGTGTACTTTTGGTACTTTTTTTGTTCCTATAATAATGACCTTATAAGATGGGGATGGAATTGGAATTGAAATGGCGTAGAACGGGGAACAATATGAAATTGAGCAGGGAACAATATGGAATAATATTTTCAACTCAAATTTTTGGTGTATAGCTTTTTTTACTCCAAATTTTTTTTATTCCAATTTCTTTTTCACTGAAATATTTATTCACTCAAAATCCAAAATCCCGACATAAGGGCTCGAAAATTGTCATTATATTTTTCCCCCGGAACGAACATGATAACATACCAGCAAAGTTATTCAAATTTTATTGTTTAAATTATTCATTGAAATAATTTTATATGGAAGACTTAAACGTCCACGTCCAAACGTCAAGACTACGTAGGGGAATTTTTTTGAAATCGATAGAATAATTCTGATCCTTCTATTATCCGGTATTCAATACAACCGGTAACGAAGTACCGGGATTGTAAGCTAGTATCATATATATTACACCTTACTCGTATTCTTCGTTATAAATTTATGACTTATTTTATACCTTACTGGTATTCTTTGTGATAATGTGGATGCATTACTTTGAGTCTCATCGCCTGTTAAAATCATAAATGCTGCAATGTATAAAATAAGAGATCCTATACCTTATTTGGTAATCTAAGTTTTGCTGGGATACTATACGAGTACAATGGCCGTGCCGTTTTTTTTTTTTTTTTTTTGAGCTTAAAGGGGCCCAGAAAGTTTCTATTGGGAGTCAAAATGCCTCCATAGAGATTTCGTGAGGGACAAAAATTTCCTTATACTCCCGCATTGCTGTTGAAGTATGGATTTTTTTGGACATTTTTACTATATCCGCGATGTGGGTGCCCAAATTTTATTTGTTAATTTTTATGAGACTTCGGGGGAGGCATTTGGAGCTCCAGCGATAGGTTTCCACCATAGCATAATTTTTTAAAGTAGCTTAACTCGGAGAAATCGCTAATGAAGTTACGATTTTGCGATTTTTTATTACTTAAAGCCTAGTACTCTGTTTTTTACTGTGAAAATTTCACTCCACAAATCGCAACAAAACAATTAAAAATCAACAACTTTTGACAATAATAAGAAAGAAACGATCATAACAAAACTGAAATGTAACTTTTTCACGGACGTTTAAATTGTCTTGTATAATAAAAATGCGTGAAAACTTTTTTAATAATTAAGGTGCATAAGTTGTTCGTGTTCACGTGAAAAAATCTGTCAAACTCCATATAAAAAAAATATTTTTGGCAACGCGGCTTTATAGTGGAGAAATCGTTTAAAATGATTTTAAGTATATAAAAGCACATTTCTTTTGCAATAAAATAGACATTTAAGATTTGTTATGATTGTTTCTTCTAATATTTAAAAGTTTTCGGTTTTAATAGTTTTTGTTACAATTTTAGGCGTTTAAAAATTTTTCACGTGAAAAACAACTTACTAAGCTTAACCCTATAATTTTTCACGTAGCCAATGTTTTTTTTTTATATAGAGTTTGACAGATTTTTTCCCGTGAAATCGATCAGAGTACTGTGCTTAAAAGTCCCATAGTTCGCGAAAAAAATGTTTATGCAATATTTTTGCATGTGATTTTGTCTAGACATAGAAGACATATTTTTCCAAATAGATAACACCAACAAAAAGAGCTTGATTGGCTAAATATAAGATGAAATATGTGATTTTTTTTGGGGATTTTACTTGAACCGCGTTGCAGGAGGGTAGGAAACTTTTGATTTTCACGAAAGTTTTATGAAGTCATTTTGACACCCAATAGAAACTTTTTGGACCCCTTTCAGCTTAAACAAAAAATAAAAATAAAAATCGATACGGCATACTCTACAATACATAGTGCCCAAAATGAATTTGAGTAGAAAAGCACTTTTTAAGTTAATAAATGAATACATTTTACGAAAACCAAAGGAAAAAACTGTGCTCTCAACGCAAATTAAAGTCTATTAATCATGCGCCAAGTTAGTAGTACGATTTTTCATTTTCGAAACGACAATTTACAAATTTTTATTACAAATATTATTTTTTTTAAACATGGTTTTTTAAGAAAAACCGTTTCAATACCGGTACGTACCGGTACCGAAGGAAATGGTTTTTGGATACCGGTATCCGATCCCAAAACTGGGTTTCGGTATTGGTATTCGTACCGATATTCAATTTAAATGGTTTTGAAATGGATAACGGTATTGAAAAGGTATCGATTGCCAACATTGATATATATTTATGATCCTTGATCGATTCTAAGTCGATCTAACGAATGTCCGTCCGTCTGTCTGTCTGTCTCGTCTGTAGAATACACGCTAACTTTTGAAAGACTTTACAGAGAATTCTAAAGTTTGGCACATATGTTTGCTTTTACCTCGTCAGGTTGGTATTGCAATCCAGCAAAAGTTTATGGTTCAAAAGTTATGAGCAAAAGAGTAAATTTCGGCAAGGGTTTCTTGCGTATTTACAAGATAAAAATTAAATTACTAAAAAAAGTTTTTTTATACAAAATAAAATATTTCTAGTCACAAATGTTATTTTTTTACGTTATAAATTTTACTATCACTTAAAAGGGGCATAGTGGAGGGTATTCATAGATTCGGACAAGTCGAATTTAACTTTTCTACTTGCTTTTTACTCTGGTTTATTTCATATGGTGCTCCAAAAAAAAAAAAAAAATTGTAGATATGCATTTAATAAGTACTGAAACATATCAAAAAAAAAAATAATCAAAGGGGGTCGGGTCTAAAAGTAAGTGATTTGGCCTAGAGTGCCGCATATGCAAAAAATTTCAAAGAGGAGTTTTTTTATATTGTCGAACAATAAATTTTTAAATTTTGTTGGCTGAAGACAGGTTTTTAATGTTTTTTTTTTTACTCAAAGCACTTTGTAAAAACTTTCTGTGACGATATTGTTAATAAAATCATGGATATTTAAAATTTAAAAAAAAAAAAAATATTTTAAAAATGAAATAGTTTAAAAAAAAATACAGAAACGTCGTGGATTTTCAAAAAGATTTATTTAAACCTAAAATTAGCTAAAAACTAAGGCGATCTTCAATTAAAATTTTTGATTTTTGGGAACCTTTTTATAAAATATTCATTACATCGATCCACTGGTTAAAATTATCTAATTTGGCTTAAGTCTTGAGCTCTAAGAAATGGTCAAGGTAAAAAAATAATAATTTTTAATTGTAGTAAAAAATCCGTAATTTCAAAGTTTCAAATTTTTGTTAACCAAAAAAAAACAAAGATTTTTTAAACACAGTGCACTTGAATGAAAAAAAGAAACAAAATATATTAATTCACTACAAAATCACGAAATCACCATTACTTTTAAGCGGACCAAAGACGGAAATAAAAAATATTGCATTTTTTTTTTCTTAAACAGTGAAATGAACACAAGTTTAAAAATATTGTGCTATTTTTATACTACAACAACGAGAGAGAAAACAAAAAGACAAGATAAATGAAAATGTGAAATGAAAAAGCTTTAAATGACATTTATTCACGACAACTACTACTTGTATTTGGTTGCGCATTAGAGTGGGCATATAAACAAATTTTATTTCGAAACTAAAATCAACGATTTGTAATAAGGTGCGGAAAAGCGGTGAACGTAATACAGTGCAAAGTAGTGTCTCTTCAACTGCATTGCAATCTACTTTTTTATTCCCGGCTAACCGAAAATGGGATTTATCGGGAGTAGAGTTTTGAAAAGAAAAAAGGTTTTCAAAATGCATTTTCAAACACAAAAATTTTTGAAAATTTCATGTTGACCTCCGTTACGCTTATATAGCTTTTAATGATTTAAAAATTATTTTCACACAATTTTCTACACTTTTGCTATTTGATCCAAATAACTTGTTGGAATTGCCGCCCAGTCTATTGTACATGCTTAAGCAAGAGATGCTCTTTTAAATAAAAAATACTAAAACATGTTGGCTATTCAGTGTTCAGTCGTACCTATTTACAGTTAACTTTGTAAAAGTGATATTTTTATTTCATAGTATTCACAAGACCAGTTTTACATTTCACTTATTTGTGGTCGATTGTTGTTCTTAATAAATAGTAAAAAATAAATGCATAATAACTGACTAACATTACTAAATGCCCGACTACTACAATTTTCATTGCTGTTTCATTTAATATGCATCTGTATGTATGACTATAGTAGAATTATTGCTTATTCACTGTCTTTCACTTGTTAGTAGTTTCTTGTTTTATTTTTGCTTTTCATTCTTGTATTCTTTTATTTAAACCATAAGTCACTTTATGGTAAATGTATAGTAGGGAGATAACTTTTAAATCTTTTAAATTAGATAATAATTTTTATCACTAGCTTAAATGTTGCACTGAAAACTCTTAAAGATTTTTATATTAACTTTCTTTACACATTTTGTTAATTTTTTTATTTGCATCTATTTTTATTTTTAAATTAATAAAAATTAATTACACTGTGCTACAGTGAAAAAATACTTCTGATGTGACATAGTATAGGTTGTTGGTCTTGTCGAGTAGATCACAAAAATGCCCATTAAAGTTGCCAGACACCCTCAAATTTTAGAGTTATTGTCAAAAAACTTTTTTTGGAACTATTCTCACTAAACCACGTGTAATTTAAAAAGTTTTCAACCGATTTTAAATTTTTAACTGTTTTTGATAGAAAAAGGATGGGGCTTTCCATGTGTGTGAATTGCTCTATACATATAAGAAAGATAGATGTTTTCAACAATATCTAATTTTTTTGATATTTTTTGAAAATTTTTTGAGTTTATTGATTTTTTTCTGCTATAGTTCGTGAACAAAGTTACGTTAATTGTAACACTTTTAAATTCCAGTGATTGGATATAATGGGAATCTAACGTCCCCTAGGTGGAGAATAAATACCAAAGGTTTATAGAGGGGAATTTGAATGACTTATGTCACGTTATACCAATGTTAGGGGGAATGAAACAAGTAGGTGATAATTGTATTGTAACTTACATTAAACGTTTTATTAAATTCAGGATATTGAATAATGGGTAAACGATTGTGTACTTCATTCTGTTACTGCTTGATAATAATAGAAACCAAAAGGTCTTAATTCCTCAGCCAAGAAGGCTCGGTTTCCATCATATTTGGCGTATAAGAGCGGAAATATACAACGAGTACCATATGTTTTGTAATTAAATTCAGAAAATAGGGGGTATTCTTGTACAATTCAGGGTTTGAGTTATAATCTAATGTAGTATATACGACTAATGTATAGTTAATTCAAATTACTTAAAGTATACAAATTCATAAATTCATTTATTTAAAACTAGAAATTGCTTAAGAATGGCAATTACGATTTAGCTGTGTTTATACAATTGTGATTGAAATACATAATTGCAATAAATAGTTCGTTTAACAACGTTTATATTTATAAACGCATTTTCTAAAGAAAATTTGATTCGGAATACGATAAGCTTTATCCTGAAGAAATCGGATAACAATTGATAGAGTTGTAATAATTTTTCTAAAAAAGAAAATTAAGATTTTGTATGAATTTGCCGTTTGGATAACCCAGGCAAAAAAAAAATTAAAATATAAACGAACATACTGAGAGGTCGCGTATCATTATTTTAAAGGTTTTTGACCTCCTGAATTCGAATTTGACCTTGAAATTGCGCTTTCTTATTAAGTTTTTCATATATCAATTTATGTTAAATATCTCAAAGACTTGAAGAGATAAAGCAATTTAAAGGCCAGATTCGGATTCAGCGCGCCAAAAACCTTTAAAAATATTGTACATGACCATTTATGATAAATTTATTTTTTTTGCCTGGGTTATCTGAACGGCGATTTCCCGCAAAATCTTAATTTTCTTTTTTAGAAAAATTATCACAACTCTGTCAATTATTATCGGATTTTTTCAGGATAAAGCTTATCATATTTAGAACTAAATTATCTTTAAAAAAGTTCATAAATGTAAAGGTTGTTAAACGAACTATAGCAGAAAAAAAACGATAAACTCGAAAAATTTAAAAAAAATAACAAAAATAATTGATTTTATAGAAAAAATCAATAGATATCTTTCTTTTACTTGTTGACCAATTCACATACATGGAAAGCCCTATCCTTTTGCTATCCAAAACAGTTTAAAAATTTAAAATTGGTTGAAAATTTTCTGAATTACGCAAGGTTTAGTGAGAAAAGTCCCAAAAAAAGTTTTTTGACAATAACTCCAAAATTTGAGGGTGTCTGGCAAGTTTAATGGGCATTTTTGTGATCTACTCGACAATACCAACAACCTATACTATGTCACATCAGAAGTATTTTTTCACTGTAGCACAGTGTAATTATCTTGAAAATTATTCTATGAGAAAATCATAGTTTTAATTAGTAAAGAAAATAATGACCTCGAGCTAGAATAAACCTTCTCAAAATATTATATTTAAAAGGGCGAATAAAACAATTTTTTTTTAATTAAAATTAATCAGAATTTAAATTAATTATTATTTGACCTTTAAAATTCTATTTTGAGAAATATTATTTCAGCTCTAGGTCATAATTCTATTGGTGATCATTACGTTGATTTTGTCAAAGAAACAATTTTCAAGAAACTATTTATAAAATTTAATTAGTGTTTTTTCTGTAAGTACAGATCGAACTCGGTCTCTAATTTTATTTTTTATAAGGGTTCAAGTTGAAAAACTGCAGAAAAAAAATAATTTCTAAAAATTATAGACATTTCTGGTATTCCTATACCTGTTTCAAACACTCCAGTTAGTGTTAGCATCAGTAGGATTTTAAATATCGGTTTGTCTTGTTAATCGAAATTGTTTTTTATGTATGTGAATATTTAAAGTTTCTACAGAATAAATTTTAACAGTTTTCAATACCATGTACGAAATTTTGTTTGAATTTAATGCAGATGGTTTGGTTGGACATTTCCTTTAAAATTTAGATCTGTATTATATTGTGTATTAAGTACACAAATTCTCATTATGTCTATTCACATACAATTTGAATATAAGACTTTGTGTTTTGCAATTAACCATTGTCAATTTATTAAATACTCTTGACAACGGAATCTGACAAATTCCGAAACACGGTCGAGTAAGTCTTGCATAATAACCAAAACCAAAAATAAAACAAACAACTTTATAAATAGTTTATTGAAAATTGTTACTTTGACAATATCATCGTAATAATGAGTAAAAAAAATATGACCTCGAGCTAGAATAATCTTTCTGAAAATAATTATTTATATGATGCTGCCCATGATAAAAAAATTTTCTAATTAAAAATGCGGTCTCAATTAATTTTTTAATCGAAACTCCTCCGATGAAGAAAATTGTTGTATCAATCATAAAATTGTAGGTGATTAATTGTTTTTTTTTAATCACTTTTTTTTGATTTTGATCACAAATTTGATCAATTTTTTATTTAAAGTCAATTAAAATTATGATTGATTTAAGTAATGAATCTTAAGCTTATGACAAAATTATGAAGAAATTCATATATTTTGCTTTCCAATATGTTGCCGACGGTAAAAAAAATTAAAACTCGATTATAGAATATATTTTTGAATTAATGAATTCAAATAACTTAAAGCGAAAAAAATCTGGTATGTTGAAAATTTGTAATTTGATAGTTAAAAAAATATCAAAAATGTTGATCAATACAATAATTGACTTATTAAAATTTTGTTGATCAAAAGATTTAATTTAAATTTTTTAGCCAATAATTTTTTGTGTGTATTTTAAAACATATTAAAATCTTAAAATTAAATAAAACAAAAAAATAAAAACGATGCGAATGATTAATATTACTTGAGTATTAAAATTTAAATATCACTCATACGTCTAGAGTTTCTTTAATGAAAAACATAAATAGATTGACATTTATTTGTATGGCACAAAAGTTTTTTTTTTCGATTTTGAACGTTTGGGCAAATTTTAACCCTCCTAGGCCTAAAACATATGAGGAACAAGTTTGAGGCCAATGCATTAAATTAACCCTTGGCACATTGCGATAAAATTTTAGGATTAAAAAAAAAAAAATTAAAAAAATTAGTAAAATAAAAAACATCAAAATTTTTAATTTTGATGTGCTGAACACAAGTTAAAAATAAATTAAAACCGGTTAAATATGCAACAATTATGATTTTTTTCCTACATTTAAGAAATTTTTTAAAAATAAGTTCCAAATTTCTTTATCTCGACCCTTTCATAGAGCTTTTGACATCATTCATTTAAATTTAATTTGAGCCAAATACAGTCATTTTAACTCACTGCGCCCTTCGATCAAAGTTTTGGATTTTCACCAAAAAATCAAAGCTTTGATTGAAGGGAGCCATGGGCTTAAATGTTCTGAATTGGCTCAAATAAAATTAAAATGAAAATGAAAAAATAAGATGTCCCCGCTTTAATTTTTTTTATATTCGTATTCCGCATGTCAAAATTAACAAAAAAAAAATTCGCAAGATATTTATTTTTATTTTTTAATTTTTAAAAACTTTAAAATGTTGGTGAACATTTTTCAAAAATCCAAAATTTTAATCAGTGGGTGCCATCGATTGAAACAAATTAAAAATTTGTATTGTTTGCAATTTCTGACTGGATATCTTCTTCTTATATAAATAAAAAAGCAAATGTCGTTCGTTGGTAATCGCATCACTTAAGAACGACTGGACCGATTTGGTTAATCTTTATTTGAAAATGTTCATCATAGTCCAACATAGGTTTTACGCCCACTTTTATCTATTTATCTAAAATTGGAACACGACTAGATAGATTTGGCTATTTTTTTTAATGTTCGTCATAGTCAAACTTATATATAAAGGGAAGGAATAATTGGCCACCCCCACTTTTACAGTTAAACTGACCACTCAAATTTTACGCCTACTGTTGTCCATCGGTATAAGTTGACCACTAGCGACTGATCCTATTTGGCTAACCTTTTTATGTTATAAATAGTTTAAATAAGGTTTTTAGGGAAAGAAAAGTTTGAAAAGTGTGCCGGAAAATAGAAAAATTCTTAAAAACTAGAAGTGTTTTGTTTGCGTTGTTTTAAAGCAACTCAAGACCATAATTTAAATTGGTACATTTTGAAATTTTGATTAATGACCCCTGTGGTTCATTAAATAACAACTGGATCAACAAATATATATTCAAGAGGTTCTGGACAAAAATTTCGATATGTTACATCGAACAAAAATCTAAAATCAAGTAACAACAAATGTTACAATTAAAATTTTCAAGGACATGAATATCTTACACTGAAAAAAAAATTTACCATTTTTAAAGCATGTTGAACTTAATTTAAAAAAATAAGGGTATGCGAGGGCTCCAAAGATATTAATTCTTCTTCCAAGTATATTTTTTCCTAAAACATAGAAATGCATTTACTTAAATATATCTTAAAAGTAAGTAAAATTGTACTCAATATAAGTTTAATTGTTTTTATCCAAAGGAAAAATATTTTTTTAAAATAAGTAAAAATTTCCTTAAACTTACGGATACTGTGGACCCTATGGAGTCCCAATATGATGACCCTACGGGCCCCAATATATGGGGTCCGCCCATGAGTATTTGCGTACACTATTATAGGGTCACTATTTATTTTGATCCAAAATTTTGGTCAGAATGATCAGAACGATCATGAAATAACTCGAAAACTATAACTCGGAGGGCTTTCGGGTCTTCGGCGGTCATATTCTACTAGTTAAGGACTACAAAAATTATTAGATTTTTTTTCGTATCTATAGTATTTGCAGAGTTATAGGCATTTGAAAATTCCGCGAAAATCGAAATTTGAATTTAAAGTTAGGGTCTCATGGGGTCTCCAGATGGGGACCCCAGGTGGGGTCCCCAAAATACCTAAGGTATTTTTTCCTTAAGTTAAGTAAATTCTTTCTTAAACTGATGAACATATGGATTCAAATAAAGTCAATGAAATCAATAATATAAAGATTACTTTTTTCTTAAATTAAAACAAAAATTTATTAAATTAAAGAAAATGCGTTTTGGAATAAAAGATTGGTACTTATTTGATTTAAGGTCTTGAAAATGTCTATACTATTTTTAAGTAAGTTACTTACTTATTTATTTTTTTGCACACAATTTAAATTTTTTTCTTTTAAGTAAAACAACATTTTTTAATAAACCCTTTTTTTCTTAAATGCAATCAATTCGCCATAAATGTAAAGAATATTTAAATTAATTTAAAAAAACAAATTAAGGAAAACTTTTGTGTTTTTTTAAGTATTTGCATGTACTATCTTCTAGTTTATTTTCTTTGTTTTAAGTAAAATCACCTTATATTAAGATAAGTTGAAGTAAATTAAAAAAAATTGTTTACTTAAATTAATAACAGTGTTTATTTAATTTCAGTACAGTAATTTTTTTCAGTGTAATACTTGAAATTGTGAAATAATTATTGTCTTTAATTCTACAAGTAATTATAGCTTTAATTAAATTTTTAATTTATACCCGGCATAAACGTTTTATTGCTTATAGAAGTTGTCCTTATGAGATACATAATTTAACATATTTTTTTTTTAATTTATGTTAATGTTATTGACATACATAAATCTCTTGTAGTCATAATTTACAATTCATTAAGTATTTACTTCAACTCATAACAATATGAAACATTTATCATTTGAACATTTTATGCCAAAAGAAGTGTAACATAATTTTAAGCAAAAAAAATGGAGCTTTTAAAAGTGAAAACAGTATCGTGCACAACTACTTACCTCATTTAACAAGTGAAAATTCAACATAATTTAAAACACTGCCTTGAAATACATTTTAAGTACGTAAGCAGAGTATATATCAGGGAGAAAATGGATTTTCTTTTAAGTGGAGTTCTTGTATACTGAAGTGAAATTTAGTGGAAGTTTTTTTAAAACTGATAAAAATTTATTATCAACGAATTTCGAAAATATTTGTAACTTATACTTTTTATTGAAATAAGAAAATATAGGAAATTACAAAATTATTATGAAATTTATTATTTTAATGCGATCTGCTCGAAAAAAAAAAAACAAAAAAACGCGCTTCAGAATTTATTTGAGTGGATAGACAAACTTAAAAAAATAAAAAAGAAAAACAAAATTGGCAAAGTTTTTGATAAATTGACTATTTTACAATATTAAACACTTCAGAAGAGGTTCTGAAAATTATCCTTAAAACCAATAGCTAAAGATATACAAAAATGCAAAATTTTTAATCAAGGCAACTCGACACAAATTTGACTAATTTGCAATATTTAAACACAGCTCCTAAGTCCAGATATTGAAAAATATAAAAACCCAATTTTCTTTGTTCTATGGCTATCAATACAACTTCAGAAATTCTATGGACACATGTTTTTTTTTTTTTGCTGGATACTTGGTTTCATATAGATCATTTATAAAAGAATGTAATCACATCTACTTCATATATGACCATTATGGTGGGTCGGTGATATGATCATTTGCGAAGCTCGTTAACTTATATAAAAAAATCGATGAGAATTTTCAAGCTGATAACGAGAAAAATTGTAAGAAAGTTTTAGAAGGATACTATAAGTACTTTAAAATCACTTTTAGTCTGCGGTTTTTGGATTCAAATATTTTCAGATTCGTAATTTGTGTCTATTTGCTATATAGGGAATATATTCTCAGATATATTTGGATGTATCATTTGTCATATTTTCCATTAAATTTTGATGAACCAAATTCTATCATTTTAAATCGTTCGCCCTTTAATCACAGCTTTGGTTTTTAGAAAATTTTCACCAAAAACTGTAAAATTTGATCGAAGGACACCTTGGTTAAAATATTTCCATTATACTCAAATCAAATTAAGTTTAAATGAAAGTTTGTCTCAAGTTCTATGAAAAAAGTCAGTGGAAAAAACATTTTGAGATTTTTTTTCAAAATTTCTTGAACGTAGAAAAAACTGCTATTTTTGAACACGTTTTTATTAAACTTCAAATGGCGATATCTCAAAAGTCGTTCGACCGATTTCAATAGGTAATTTTTTGATATACAGATTCAGAATCTCAACATTTTTTTTATATTTTTAATATTTTCATTTTTCAAAAATACAAAATGTTGTCGGAAAGTTTTCAAAGATCCAAAACTTTGATTAAAGGGCGCCACGGGTTAAAAAGCCTAATTGGGCCCAAATTTTGTTTAATTAAAAGTTTGTCTCCAGTTCTAAAAAATAGTCAGTGGAAAAAATTTTTGATTTAAAAAAAAAAAAAAAAAAAAAATTTAACATTGAAAGTACCCAGCTAACAAAAGTTAGAGCCCTCAAAATTTTTGGCTTTAAAATGAGTACAAAAATGGATAGTTTTCGGTGCACACATATTTTGGAGTCGAAAAAGATTCATATATGAAACTTTTATTTGAAGTTTAAATTTTGTTCGTCATAAAACGCTCCTTTATTTTATTTAACAAGGAGCCATCTAATGGAAGGGAAATATTTTTTAAAAAAATTGAGTTTAAAATGACTCTAAAAAGTGGAAAAATTAAACTATTTTTTTAACACTCCAAAAAGACTACAAAAAATTATTCTTTTTGGAGCCTACAAATTATTGTTTTGAAAACAAAAAAGAATTTTAAGTCAAAAATTTTCAAAATATATAAAATCAATTTTTTTCCTGCACGCATTTAATTTCTGGTCATAATATATGTAATTGTAAAACGAATATAGAATCTACAAAATAAAATCATCAAAAATATCACGAATAACACCGCTTGTAAGTACAGGAGGATGGGAGTCAATTCCACGACAGTCGGATCTACTCGGAGCCCCAGCAGCACTAACCAAGGACTGTCAACCAGCATACTGCTACAACAACACTAACAGGAGTCTAGGAGAAAGTGTTTGCCAACCGTAACGTTTTTTGCTTTTAATTTATTTTTATTATAAATTTGTATTGTACATTAGTGGCGTTTTTGTCGATCCGAAAATAAATATTTCATACAAATTTTGTTCTATATACGCTTAGCTAAGACATAAAATTTAAAAATGCTTAAATATTAAGCACTTATAAAAATGCTACCAAGTTTCTAAATTTGTTATCTTTTAAATTATCTACGTCTATTTTAAATGTCAACAAAAAAATATTTTCATTTGTTTTGTATTTTTTTTGTTTATTTTTTTTTTTTTTTTTAAATAAAAAAAAAAAAATGAAAAGGAAGCAATAAATATCAATTTTAACGTTCCAATAAGTTTTAAGGACATCACCATCGGGTTTAAAAACAGGAAAGTGATAATTAAAGGCTGGCGGCTGACAATAACTGCTGGAGGAAAGTTTTTGGTAGCGGCGGTCACCAGGCGATTACACAAAAATAACGTTTCTAAACTTTGTGATGAAAAGAGTACATTAAATAAATAATTATTTTAAAAATATATAATCATCCTCAAGGTTTTAGGCATTTTTTCTTAAAATTAAGCTCAGGTCCTGGGAAACCGTACATTAGTACCATAAAGATTAGAACACCCATATGTGCATAATTGTTTTTTTTATCGCTCCCCGCTCATTTTCGGTTGAGTTGGGAGTAAAAAATAATATCTATCCAGAAATTGGACTTCTAGGTTGCAAACAGGCCAAGCAGTTTGAACTTTTGACCTCAAAAATGGGCTAAAAAACCTTTATAGATTAATTTGGCTGTAACTCTTAAAATAAAAGTTTTTCGCAATTAACTTTCATAACAATTTTTTTGTAGAATAAAAATGCAAAGATTTTTCTCTCATACTGTTTGACCTAAATATGCCCGATCGCGGTGTTTTAAGCGGTTAAAGTCGAAATTTGGGTCAGAACTTTTTTTAAAAAAATTCTAGTAAATTTTTAAATTGGGGAAAATTTGAGCTCTTTGCATAATTTAATAGGGTATTGAATGCAGTTTTCCAAATTTTTTTTTTTTTGGAAAAATATATCGACCCTTCCATGAAAAATTGCCAAAATCATACCCTGAACCACAATTTTTTGACCTCCAACTACGTTATGAGGGTGTACTCACTTTGTCATTGCATGTTTTACGCATCGAAAGATGAGTCTAGGATTTCACATAGTATATATGGGGTATTCCATGCCAAATCGGACGCTTGGAAAATTTTTAATTTTATGTTTTTTTCAATTTTTTAGTACCCTTTAAAAACCCATTCCAAGTAAATTTTGACATCTTTTTTGACAATCCGTTTAAAAAAATATTGAATTAAAAAAAAACACGATTTTTTCTGTCTTCACTTCTTTAAAAATGGTCCAAATTCGAAATAATTTGTTGAAATTTTAGTATTTTCTTTAAAGAAAATACTAATAAAAATTGGAAAACAAAAAAAAAAAAAATTCAAAAACCGCTGAATATATTAATTACCAAAATCCCACGATCTACTTAAGCTTAAAATTTTAAGAAAATATTAAGTTTACCACGAAAAATTAAAAAAAAAAAAAATAAAAAAAATCTAATAAAAAACTTTAAGAAAAGATTGAAAACAACAAAACAAAGAGAGCAATCATTTAAAAATTGCATATTAGAACACTTTAAGAAATATTTAATAAAAAAACAAAAATTAAAAAAAAAAAAAAAAAATGTTGACCATTTTTGAATTTGTTAGTTTACGATAGTTTATTTTTGAAAATGCCATATCTTTGAAACGGGTAATTTAGAAAAATTTGAAAACAAACTTGGATGGGGGTTTTAATGGGTTTTAAAAAAATTTAAAAATAATTAAAAAATGTAAAAAAAAAAATTTCAAAGTGTCCAATTTGGCACTGAATACCCCATATATATTTAGGGAAATCCTAGACAGATGTTTTGGTGCGAAACTCACGGAATTACAAAGTGAGTATTCGCTTATATTGAGGATGAATTGTAAAAAAATGAGATTCAGAGTAGAACTTTGGGATTTTTTCATGGAACAGTCGATATATTTTTGCAAAAAAAATTTTTTTGGAAAACTACATTCAATACCCTAGTGAATTGTGCAAGGAGCTCAAATTTTCCCCAATTTAAAAATTTACGAGAATTTTTTTAAAAAAAGTTCAGACCCAAATTTCAACTTTAACCGCTTAAAACACCGCGATCGGACACATTTACGTCAAAACAGTATGAGAGAAAAATCTTTGCATTTTGATTCTACAAAAAAATTGTTATGAAAGTTAGTTGCGAAAAACTTTTATTTTAAGAGTTACAGCCAAATTAATCTATAAAGGTTTTTTAGCTCATTTTTGAGGTCAAAAGTTCAAACTGCTTGTCCTGTTTGCAACCTAGAAGTCCAATTTCTGGATAGATATTATTTTTTAATCCCAACTCAACCGAAAATGAGCGGGGAGCGATAAAAAATACAATTTTGCACATCCCATACATTTTGTGGGTGCTCTAATAAAGATGATGGGTATTTGGGTATGCATATAGTCTTGCTGAATTTTGGTATACATAAATATGTTTTAGGGTCATAAAGGTAAAGTTAGGTAAGCGCGAAAAATCTGACCAGAGGGATGCAATTTTCTCTTTGCAAAACTTACATCACCTCTTAGAAATTCCCAGTTTTTGACTTGGACGTGGATTTGTGGATGTAAATTTCTTTCCTGCACGCACCTTTCGTGGGTCTGGTCATAAAAATGATAAAAATAATTATAAAATTGTCTTAAAAACTATAAGAATAAATATGAGGGTAATTTTTGTATTTATTTTTAAATTACTTTATTTTTTATCAAACGTCTTTTTTCCCATTTTTGACACAAATAAAAAGTAATGCCAAGTTAGCTTAGTTAAGCGGATATGTCGTTTTTGTCGAAGCAGTTTATCTAAGCGTTCATAGGAATCGACAAAAACACCACTATTATTAAAATAAAATATGAGATAAAACATTTAAAAAGTCTATTATTTTATCAATAAAGATTAAAAATATTAGAAACCAAAAGACCCTCCATTAACGATCCAAAAAATGCTCAAAAATGTGTCTTTAAATGCTCCAATATAGGAGGGAAATTTTCCCTCACACGCTCAATTCCCAGACTCATTTTGGAATCCAAAAATAAGGCTCTTTTGGATGAACCACTTTCATACAAAAATTTGAATTTCTTGCTATGTTTTTGGAGCCCATTTTGGAGGCTAAATTGAGTCTGCTTGTTTGCTGGGTAAATTAGAAAACTTTTTGAAAAATTTTAAATGCCGATATAAGGTTTTCCACAACAAATGTCCAGCGAAAAAATAAAACATATTTCCAATGAATTTCTGAAAAGGTGGTATTCTATTTTTCAAAATCTAGGCGAAGGAGGTGTGGTTAAATATTGAAAAAATGGTCAAATTTGTTACCTTGATAAAATATTTATCAAATTAAAAGGGAATGCACCACAAACTGAAAAATTTACATTCTTGCATATTTCAAGTAAAAAATTTTATTTTGGAAAATTCTGTTCTGAAAATTTTAATTTTTTAAAAAAAGTCAATTTATCAAAAATCCGGCCACATTTTCTTTTTTTTTGTGTTTATTTCTTTTTTAATTTAAGATGTTTTACACAAATAAATTCAGAAGGGTATTTTTCATATTTTTCGAGAAAAAATCATTTGAATATTGGATTTCATAAAAATTCTGTAATTCTCTTGTATTTTATAGCGTCAACACCGCGTATGAGTAACGAAAATTCATTGGTTTTTCGTTACTCATACGCGGTGTGACACAATAAAATACAAGACACCCAGCAAAAACTGACATTACTAGTAATGGGTTTTGTAATCCGAAACAAATGTTAATCACTACTTACTTATTGAATGAAACACTAATTATTTTAACAAGGGCGTGAGACAAAAATAACTAGTGAAGAGTAAAGAGATAAATAAGTAATTACTGTCTCGGATTACGAATAAGTAGTCAAATGCCATTACCAATAAGGAGTAAAAGAACTAGGTATCAAATGGGATTAAAAAGTAGTTACTTTGAGCTTTTAAATAACTAGTTTTGTATATTTTAAAACGTCCTGATATTTTTGTTATTTTTTAATAAAAATTTTGTTTTTTTACATTTTATAAATGATATGTTACGTCCGAAATTTTTCTTGAATTCTTATTCCAATTTACAGACGTTAGTAAGACAAAAGAAAATTACAGAAAACGTGATGATTTACTCTGAAAACTGAAACCTATACAATTTTTGTTTTGTTTGCTTAAGTCTTAATTTCCCAATTAAACTTGAAAATAAGTACTTTTTTCTCACATTTTTAACAACTAGTTATTTATATTATTACAAATAAGTAATTTTATATAATAATAAAAGACACTAGTTACTTTTCGGCCTAAAGTAATGCAGATGGTAATGAGTAGTGGTTATAAGTAATGTGATTGGTAATCATTACTTTGCACCACACATTACCGAGTTTTTCCTGGGCAATTACAGAATTTTTATGAAATCCAATATTCAAATGCAATTTTCTCAAAAAATACGAGTAATGTCCGACTGATTTTTTTGTGTGGATAAACAAACAACTCATCTTTAAAAAACATTAAAAAAATATAAAAAATGTGGCCGGATTTTTGATATATTGACTTTTTTAGAAAATGGGAAATTTCAGGAATTTGTGGAATGCCTCATACATATCGCTACCTCAAAATACGAATGTCGTACGGCCTTTTTTTGGTTTTGAGATTATGATATATTCATAATAAATTTCGCACGCTCTTTCTAATGGTGTTATCAGTTCCTTCAGAAACCTTATAGTTTCTGAAATATTCAGAATGCATTTTGTCGTATGTTACAAAATTTTATCGTTTTGAGTATGTATTTTGTCGTATGTGCACAAATAATGGACATACGACATTTTTTGTATGCAAAGTTATTATTTTCAATTGAAAATACAATTGTTGTATGTCATACATTTTTATACTAACAAGGGAAGAACACCAACATTTATGAATGGATTCGCCTGAAACTTAAAATATATATATAAAATAAACGATTTCAAAGGTTGGGGTGAGCTCGGAATATCGGCCACATCAGTGTTTAAAAATTTCATTGCAACCTTATGAAACAATATGGACCTTCGTGAAAATTCCGATAACTCCCGAACTAACAGGAATATCGTATAGAAATTATAAAATGTATTTCGAAAATTTTCAATTATTTTACGAAGGTTACTTTCTGAAATACACTTGATAATTTTTGAAATACAATTGATAAATTCTGATATACTATTGATAATTTCTGAAATACAATTGATAATATCTAAAATACAATTTATAAATTTTGAAATGCAATTTTGAAATTTTGAAATACATTTAATAATTTCTAAAATACAATTGATAACGTCTAAAATACAATTGATAATTTCTGAAATACAATTGATAATTTCTGAAATACAATTGATAATTTCAGAAATACAATTGATCATTTCTAAAATGCAATTGATAGTTTCTGAAATACAATTGATATTTTCTGAAATAGAATGGATAATTTCTGAAATACATATGATAAGTTCTGAAATATATTTGATAAGTTCTGAAATACAATTGATAATTTCTGAAAAACAATTGATAATTTCTGAAATACAATTGATAAATTCTGAAATACAATTGTTAGTTTCTGAAATACAATTGGAAATGGTGTAGAGTAAAAATATGTGTCGACTTAAATTTAGTTAAGATTATTTAATATTTATATGGATATCGGAGGTCTAGTTTTCACATAATAACTCCTAAAATTTACACATTTTCGTGAAAAAAAAACATTAAACTAACAATAAGCCGAATTTTTACATTGGCTTACCGCCGTTGGATAGGTATTAAAAACTCCTTTCTTCATATATCAAAACATCATATAATTTCTTAAGAAAAAATGGCTTAAATATTCAAATAATGATTTTTTTGCCATTTTTTAACCTCTTTTGAACCTCTAAATCCCCGATATGGCCGATCATTTTGGAGTGTTGTTATTTACTTATTGAATAAAAAGTGATTTGTTGTAATAATTTCTCTTACTTAATTAGTTATGTGTTCTTTAATGGTTTTCCTTAGGGGTATTTTGGCATGTTCCTTTATTAAATTATATATTTCCAGTTGGCATTTTGTCGTATGTTTAAAAAAAATAACTGTTTTGTTAAAAAATATAACATACGACAAATGTATTCTGAAGCAAAAATTCTAATATTGTCTTTGTAATTGTAATGACAGTAAATTTGACTTAGGAATATCAAAATGTAATACTCAAACTATATTCAATCCAAAACTGGAGGGAATTCATGTGACCATTTTGAAGATATTTGATGTTAAACATTAAAAACCGTCTCCTGAAAAGTTAGGCTTTGCTACATACGACATTCGTAATTTGAGGCAGGGATATGTAGAAAACCGATTGAAAGATTTCAGAAATTCTTTGATATTCATATTAAGCATGCCAAAATAAACAAAAATAATGTATGAATATAAAAATAAATAATGAAAAAAAAACGCCTTTTTTATGCAAATTTCAAATAGCGAAATCTCGAAAACCGTTCGACCGATGTTTTTTTTATTCGTGATCAGAGCAACAAAATAATTAATATGATGTAACGCGATCATCTTTTTTTTTTGTTTTAATTTTCAAATATACTATATCGGACGTAGAAAATTGGAAGAAATTCATTTTTGCCATCACGGTGAACAATGTGCATATATGATCACTAGGAATGAGATTTTCATGCACTAAAAAATCGAAAATATGTGCTAAAAAATTCAAAATATGCACTAAAAAACCTAAAAATATGCACTAAAAAAAATGTGTGCCATAAAAATCTTTTTTTCATAGGAAAAACTTCTTGAAAAGCAAAAAGTAACTCCGGGTTTTAATAGTACCACTTAAAACATTATATAAGCAAGATTTATTTCACTCAAAAAAATACGTTACATCTAAAAAATGCATGTAACTTTACTATTATTAAGTTAGTAAATTTTCATGTATATTTACAGAAAAGGCGTAAATATAAGCACGTTGTGTTTATTTGTAAAGAATTACACATAAAGAATAGTACATTGTGTGTTGTGGAACATGTTTAACAGATAACAGACACTTTCACTTTAAATATACATTTTTTCTATGTAAAATTTTATTTCAGACACATTATATGTAATCGTACATATTAGCAAAGTATTGTTGAAATTGTCAAAACTTGATTTAAAAAAAAATATTATTTTGGAAATTTAAATAAAAACGAATAAAACAGGAAAAAATATTCAAAAATTTAAGAAATTCTGGATGTTTTTGTTAAACTATTCAAAGCGTTTAACAAAATTTTAAGATAAACTATATAAGATGTCGATTTTGTATTTTTAAAAGGTAATTTTTTTCCACCAAATATATGGAATTAAATTTAAAAACTAATTTATTTAACATATTGTTTACAGAAATTGTTTAAAGCGGCAATTAATGGGAGCAGCATTAGGTGGACCTAAAACCACTCCAAAACTTGCATAAATTGATAAAGAAGGTTCCATCTTATAAAAAACGGAAACATAGTGTGACCTGTGTGATGTTAAACATTAAAGTAAAAGTAACGAAGGAAATCATTTTTTCATGCAAAATGTACCCGCAAAATGTTTTTATTTTTTTTAAATTGAGAAACACAAAAATTGATCGTTTAAACAATTGTTAAACCATGACATTTTTTTAACTTTGATTCTCCCCAGTGTCCAGTCTAAGTTTTATTTTTCTATAGAAAAAATTTCTCAGAATCTGAGAATTTTTCTATAGAAAAAATGTCTCAGAATCTGAGAACTTTTCTATAGAAAAAATAACTCAGAATTTGAGAAATTTTTCTATAGAAAAAATGTCTCAGAATCTGGGAATTTTTCTATAGAAAAAATGTCTCGGAATCTAAGAATTTTTCTATAGAAAAAATGTATCAGAATCTGAGAATTTTTCTATAAAAAAAATGTCTCAGAATATAGAAAACGTCTCAGATTCTGAGACATTTTTCCCATAGAAAAATTCTCAGATTCTTAAACATTTTTCATATGGAACATGTCTAAGTTTCTAAGACATTTTCTATTGAAAAAGTCTCAGATTCTATAGAAAAAATCTGAGAATTTTTCTATAGAAAAAATGTTACCGAATCTGTCTGTTCAAAAGAATGTCTCAGAATTTATGTAAAAAGTTTTTCTTATTCTGAGAAATTATTTCTTTATAAAAAAAATGACTCAGAATCTGACAATATTTCTATAGGAAAAATGTCTCAGAATCTGAGAACTTTTCTAAAGAAAAAATGTCTCAGAATCTACGAATTTTTCTATAGAAGAATGTCTCAGAATCTGAGAATTTTTCTATAGAAAATTTTTCTATAGAATTTTTATTTTTCTATAGAAAATTTTTCTATAGAAAAATACTTAAAGTCGAAACCATTTTCTCTGTTGACAAGTTCTATTATTTTGAAATATTTTTTCTATAGAAAAATTCTAATACATTTTTTTTTAAAGATAAAGTTCTTTCAGCAACATTGGTAATTTAATTTTTTATTTATTTTATCTAACTTTTTTTATGTAGTTTTAGCGTTTTTATTTTTAAACCTTTACTTTTATTTTAAATAAAGCATCATTTCAAAATAAATTTCTTGTTTTTTTATATTTGAAATTTAAAAAGTTAGGGTGGTTTTATGAAAGGCGTTTTTAATGTATATGCACATAATTTCCATGTATTTTCAGGCATTTCTATTTTAAGTTTACTAACAAGGGAAGTATCTCAACCCTTATGAACCGATTTGCCTGAAACTTAAAATATATATAAGTAAATGAGACGATTTTAAGGTTGGGGTGTCTCGGCTTATCGGCCATATCAGTGTTTAAAAATTTCGTTGTCCCCTTATGAAACAATGAGGACCTTCGGGAAAATTTCGATAACTCCCGAACTAACAGGAATATCGTCTAGAGAAAAAATACGTGTCGACTTAAATTTAATAAAGATTATTTCGTAATAATATGGATATCGTAGGTCTATGTCTTCATATAAATACCCCCCAAAATTTGCACATTTTCATGAAAAAAATATTTAACGAAGAAGAATTTTTACGGGGTTGTGACACCGTTGGATAGGCATTAAAAAAAGCTTTCTTCTCATATGCAAACATCATATAGTTTCTTTGAAAGAAATCGCTAAAAAACCCAAAAAACGATTTTTTCGCCAATTTTTGATCCATTTTTTGAACTCCTAAATCCCCGATATGGCCGATAAGCCGAGACACCCCAACCTTAAAATGGTCTCATTTAAATATATTTTAAGTTTCAGACAAATCGGTTCATAAGGGTTGAGATACTTCCCTTGTAAATTAAAATTTATGTTTACACATAAACACCGTAAAATTTATTGAAACATTTTTGTTCCGAAACATTTTGTAGACACATGAATATGTACTTTTACATACTTTGTGTCTATCTTTTTAAACAAAACATGTATTTTTACACGGTTTATAGTAGGAGAAAAGTTACCTACTATAAACAGGGTAAATTTACATGAAAATTGATTAGAGTGTTGTAGATTTACTAATTTTTTTTTTGCTAACGCTAGTTAGCTAACTTTTAGCAAATTTTTAGTTGAGATTAGCATGTTAGCAAAAAATTCTTGTAAACTTCATTTAGCACATTAGCAATTTTAAACAAACTAATTTCTTTTGCTAAATTTGAAATCGAGTTGACAACATTTTTACAAGATTTTTTGCTAATATTAGCAAAAGTGAATTGTAATTTTTTTTATTTCTCTTATTTTTTCTCTCCTTTTTTTCTTCTTGTGCGCGGAATTTTTTTAGAACAATTCAGTACAAACAAAAGCGTTGATCGTGGCGGTCGCGATTACGGCATTTTATAATTAAACGTAATATTTTTAATTTTGAATTAAATGTAAAAAAAAATATTTTGAAGTAAAAAAACGGGTGTTTGTGTGTTTATTTAATATGTAATTGTTTCTCCATAAATATTGATCACAAAAAACAAATATGTAGAGAATTCGGGGTTGTTTTTTTTTCTATAGTGTGTTGTTTTTTACGAATGTGTTTGGCTTTGCATTTGATGTACATTGCACATACTTATTTCCTTGTGCATGTGTATTCCTTAAAAAAGACACAATACAAACAAAAAAATAACGATGCAAGCAAAAGAAAAAAAAAACCCCAAATTATCTATTAAAAATCTTTATATGTAAAAGAAATTTGGCGTGAAAACCCAACATACATTTATGATGCCTTGTCCTACTTGTGTTTTTTATGATGGTCATGTCATCCTCAATATACATAGCAGGTAACTTCTTCATATTATTAGTTTTTTCACTATTTATATTTTTTTACTGTGTTTTACATTTCAGACATTTTTTTTTTTTTTGGCGGTGTCAACATTCAAATAAGTTTTATGACGGTATTTTTTTTTCCTCATACAACTCTAGCACTGATAATTGTTTCCATTTTTTGTTGGGTTAGTATTACTATGTAATGGAAATCAATGTAGAAAATCATGCCATCATAAACAATAATCAAAAATTAAGGATTATTGTTTAATATTTTATCATTTATAATAAAGAATTTCGTTTTTTTCTAATTTCAGAAATATATAATAATACATGGCCTGTTCATCATTTGCAAGAAACTCTAAACCAATGTGTAAATTTTATTAAATAAAAACATGTTTAGGCATGTACAACCCACCCTCATTTCAAATAAAAAGTATATTTTTTTTCAAAATACATAATTGAAATTTCATTCTACTAAAATTTTAGCAAAAAAAGTGGTAAATTTCAGCTAATTGGTTTTCAAATCCATTCTACTAAAATTTTACTAATTTTTGTGGTAAAAGCTACAGTTTTTCCTTCTAATTTCAGTTAACTAATTTTTAGCAAAACATTTTTGCTAACTTTACCAAAAAAATTGTGGGTTCAAAATCAGCAAATTTTCTAGTAAATTTACAAGCTTTTTTTGCTATCATTACAGTTTTTTTTTTTTTTAGTGTTTGATATTAAGAAAATCTGTAAAAAAAAAAATATTTTTTCTTATTTTCAAAATGAATTTTTAAAATTTAAAATAGTTTTTGAAACAAATAAATTTCAATTTGTGTTTTTGCTAATTTATGCCAAAATATGCAAAAATATGCACTTAAAAGTTGGAAATATGCACAAAATATGTATTTAAAACCAAAATATGCAAAAATATGCATTCTCACCAAAATATGCAAAAATATGCAATAACAAATCGATGCCATTTTAACGCAAATTTCTTGATTCGGAAAAATAATTGGTCGATATCGTTTTTAGACAATTTAGACTATATTTTTTTCATAAATTTTTTTTTCATAAATTTTTTTTTCATAAATTTTTTTTTATTATCAAAAATTTTTTTTCATCAAATTTTTTTTAACAAATTTTTTTCATAATTTTTTTTTTTTTCATCAAAAACTTTTTTCGTCAATTTTACTTTTGATTTATTATTATGTTGTGCAATATCATTATAGTTTAATAAATATATTTCCAATGTCAAGAAAAAAAAAAAAAAATCAAAAATTTTTTTTCATCAAATTTTTTTAACAAATTTTTTTCATAATTTTTTTTTTTTCATCAAAAACTTTTTTCGTAATTTTTTTTTTATGGGGGGGGGGGGGGTGAAATAAAGCCATAGGTAATACGGCCATATAGCCCTATTTCCCAAAGATTTGAGAAATAAGGCCATATGGCGTTATTACCAACCACTGTTGGAAATAAAGCCATATATGGCTTGGTTACTCATTTGAATATTTTTTAAAAATGTTCATCATTATTATTTATCCTGCTACCCAAAAAAAAAATATTTAGCGAAGCCGCTAAATTAATTTATGGAGTTTGAAATGGCGTACGTACCGTAAATGTCATATCGCTCAAGCTGCGACATATAGCCCAAAATGATAGGTCTAAAAATGTCATTTCTCCCAAAACCAAATTGTCAAAAAATTCAAAATATTTTTTTTGGACGAAATGTCGAAATTACGACTTCTATGATTTTTTTTTTTTTTTTTTGAATAAAGGTATTCTGCGTAGCTGGCCTTTGGCCGGGCTTAGGGATTACATACTCCATGCATTAAACCCACCCTCTCTGCAATCCAAAGCTATTTTTGTTATCAGGCCTTTTTGAGGCATAACAAATTTGATAGCGCAAAGGCCTGCTACCCTAGAAAACTTTACTTTGCGGAGAGGGTGGGTTTAATGCATGGATTTTGTAATCCCTAAGCCCGGCCGAAGGCCGGCTACACAGAAAAACTTTTTTTGTTAAAAAATCTTTAAATTAAAAAGATTGTATATGTGTTTTTTTTAATTTAAAGATTGTCAAATTTTTTTTTTTATGCGAAGCAGTCCTTCGGCCGGGCTAAGGGATTACAAACTCCATAAATTAATTTAGCGGCTTCGCTAAATAATTTTTTTTTTTTGGTAGCAGGATTTTCGGGGAAATATATTTCCACATTTTCAACTGATATGGCTTTATTTCCACTTTGGCTGCAAAATCAATATGACTTTATTGTTCAATCGTGTTGGTAATAAAGCCATATGGCCTTATTTCCCATTGAATTGAGAAATAAGGCCATATGGCCCGCATGTTTGTTGCATGCGGTCCGACTATCTCGGACCGCATGCAACAAACTCTCGATATGACCCAAAATTGGTGTCAGTCAAAGGGGTTATCAATTAACCCATCCAAGACTATACTAGTACCGTTCACTAGGAAAAGAAAATTAAAACTTACCATGCCAACTTTGAATGGCATAACTATAGGATTTTGGGATTACATTGGATAAATCCTTGTTATGGAACCAACATCTAAATAATTTAACCATAAAGGCCACAAGAGCTACCTATGCCTGTCAGAGACTTTTTGGGAAAAGATGGGGACTGAAACCGCACATGATTTTCTGGTCTTTCAACACTATTGTGAAACCTATGCTTACATACACTCACATGAAAACTCGGTTGGAATGAGGTTGCCACAACCGTCATAACCTCGTCTACGGTTGCTGCTACCGAGTTGCGGTTGTCTCAACCATCTTACGGTTGTGATAACCGTAAGCGGTTGCAGCAACCGTAAGTTGAGGTTGTTAAAACTTTTTTTTAAATGTTTGTGTGCCAGTTGCTACAACTTCAAATTATCAGTTGTAGCAACCGTAAATTTTCGGTTCCTTCAACTGATAATAAAAAATAACAAACTTTTTTAATGTCAGAAAAATAAAATATTTTTAAATGAAAATTCTTTTCTACAAAACACAATGGTGAAATATGGAAATAAAAAGGAAAATACTATTAAAACCGTAAGTTTGCTTTTATTAAATGCAAAAAATATTTAATAAATAATTTTTTTCGTTAAATTTATAGAAATTATCAAAAATATATTTGTAAAAGGCGTCATAAACGATTTCCCTAATACGGCTGCTTACAACGGCTAAATTTTCCCAGTCTGACGAGAAGGTATGAAATGCATAGAAGTCAATGGACGAAGAAAGAGTCGGAAAACTATAACTTCACTCAAGAATATATTCAAACAAGCACTGCAGCGCTTCAGAAAAAGGTGGTAATTGATACATTATATACGAAAATTCCATGATCTGAGAACCTTGGAATACAAACCATCAAGACGTCTCTAAAGGAAAAATAAAGCCAAAATGTCTTAGCTTCTGAGACTTTATCTAAAGACAAAAAGGCGCAGATTCTGTCTCAGAATTTGTGACTTTTCCTATAGAAAAAATGTCTCAGAATCTGAGACTTTTCCTATAGAAAAATTATCTCAGAATCTGAGACTTTTCCTATAGAAAAACTGTCTCAGAATCTGCGACTTTTTCTATAGAAAAATTGTCTCAGAATCTGAGACTTTTTCTATAGAAAAACTGTCTCAGAATCTTAGACTTTTTCTATAGAAAAACTGTCTCAGAATCTGAGACTTTTTCTATAGAAAAACTGTCTCAGAATCTGAGACTTTTTCTATAGAAAAACTGTCTCAGAATCTGAGACTTTTTCTATAGAAAAACTGTCTCAGAATCTGAGACTTTTTCTATAGAAAAACTGTCTCAGAATCTGAGACTTTCTCTATAGAAAAACTGTCTCAGAATCTGAGACTTTTTCTATGGAAAAATTGTCTCAGAATCTGAGACTTTTTCTATAGAAAAATTGTCTCAGAATCTGAGACTTTTTCTATAGAAAAATTGTCTCAGAATCTGCGACTTTTTCTATAGAAAAATTGTCTCAGAATCTGAGACTTTTTCTATAGAAAAATTGTCTCAGAATCTGAGACTTTTTCTATAGAAAAATTGTCTCAGAATCTGAGACTTTTTCTATAGAAAAATTGTCTCAGAATCTGAGACTTTTTCTATAGAAAAATTGTCTCAGAATCTGAGACTTTTTCTATAGAAAAATTGTCTCAGAATCTGAGACTTTTCTATAGAAAAATTGTCTCAGAATCTGAGACTTTTTCTATAGAAAAATTGTCTCAGAATCTGAGACTTTTTCTATAGAAAAATTGTCTCAGAATCTGAGACTTTTTCTATAGAAAAATTGTCTCAGAATCTGAGACTTTTCTATAGAAAAATTGTCTCAGAATCTGAGACTTTTTCTATAGAAAAATTGTCTCAGAATCTGAGACTTTTTCTATAGAAAAATTGTCTCAGAATCTGAGACTTTTTCTATAGAAAAATTGTCTCAGAATCTGAGACTTTTTCTATAGAAAAACTGTCTCAGAATTTGAGACTTTTTCTATAGAAAAATTGTCTCAGAATCTGAGACTTTTTCTATAGAAAAATTGTCTCAGAATCTGAGACTTTTTCTATAGAAAAATTGTCTCAGAATCTGAGACTTTTTCTATAGAAAAATTGTCTCAGAATCTGAGACTTTTTCTATAGAAAAATTGTCTCAGAATCTGAGACTTTTTCTATAGAAAAATTGTCTCAGAATCTGAGACTTTTTCTATAGAAAAATTGTCTCAGAATCTGAGACTTTTTCTATAGAAAAATTGTCTCAGAATCTGAGACTTTTTCTATAGAAAAATTGTCTCAGAATCTGAGATTTTTTCTATAGAAAAATTGTCTCAGAATCTGAGACTTTTTCTATAGAAAAATTGTCTCAGAATCTGAGACTTTTTCTATAGAAAAATTGTCTCAGAATCTGAGACTTTTTCTATAGAAAAATTGTCTCAGAATCTGAGACTTTTTCTATAGAAAAATTGTCTCAGAATCTGAGACTTTTTCTATAGAAAAATTGTCTCAGAATCTGAGACTTTTTCTATAGAAAAATTGTCTCAGAATCTGAGACTTTTTCTATAGAAAAATTGTCTCAGAATCTGAGACTTTTTCTATAGAAAAATTGTCTCAGAATCTGAGACTTTTTCTATAGAAAAATTGTCTCAGAATCTGAGACTTTTTCTATAGAAAAATTGTCTCAGAATCTGAGACTTTTTCTATAGAAAA
The DNA here is from genome assembly GCA_963921195.1 of Pegoplata infirma. Lineage (NCBI taxonomy): Eukaryota > Metazoa > Arthropoda > Insecta > Diptera > Anthomyiidae > Pegoplata > Pegoplata infirma. The sequence goes on from OY992537.1 coordinate 85,612,032, forward strand.
ATTGTCTCAGAATCTGAGACTTTTTCTATAGAAAAATTGTCTCAGAATCTGAGACTTTTTCTATAGAAAAATTGTCTCAGAATCTGAGACTTTTTCTATAGAAAAATTGTCTCAGAATCTGAGACTTTTTCTATAGAAAAATTGTCTCAGAATCTGAGACTTTTTCTATAGAAAAATTGTCTCAGAATCTGAGACTTTTTCTATAGAAAAATTGTCTCAGAATCTGAGACTTTTTCTATAGAAAAATTGTCTCAGAATCTGAGACTTTTTCTATAGAAAAATTGTCTCAGAATCTGAGACTTTTTCTATAGAAAAATTGTCTCAGAATCTGAGACTTTTTCTATAGAAAAATTGTCTCAGAATCTGAGACTTTTTCTATAGAAAAATTGTCTCAGAATCTGAGACTTTTTCTATAGAAAAATTGTCTCAGAATCTGAGACTTTTTCTATAGAAAAATTGTCTCAGAATCTGAGACTTTTTCTATAGAAAAATTGTCTCAGAATCTGAGACTTTTTCTATAGAAAAATTGTCTCAGAATCTGAGACTTTTTCTATAGAAAAATTGTCTCAGAATCTGAGAATTTTTCTATAGAAAAATTGTCTCAGAATCTGAGACTTTTTCTATAGAAAAATTGTCTCAGAATCTGAGACTTTTTCTATAGAAAAATTGTCTCAGAATCTGAGACTTTTTCTATAGAAAAATTGTCTCAGAATCTGAGACTTTTTCTATAGAAAAATTGTCTCAGAATCTGAGACTTTTTCTATAGAAAAATTGTCTCAGAATCTGAGACTTTTTCTATAGAAAAATTGTCTCAGAATCTGAGACTTTTTCTATAGAAAAATTGTCTCAGAATCTGAGACTTTTTCTATAGAAAAATTGTCTCAGAATCTGAGACTTTTTCTGTAGAAAAATTGTCTCAGAATCTGAGACTTTTTCTATAGAAAAATTTTCTCAGAATCTGAGACTTTTTCTGTAGAAAAATTGTCTCAGAATCTGAGAGTTTTTCTATAGAAAAATTGTCTCAGAATCTGAGACTTTTTCTATAGAAAAATTGTCTCAGAATCTGAGACTTTTTCTATAGAAAAATTGTCTCAGAATCTGAGACTTTTTCTATAGAAAAATTGTCTCAGAATCTGAGACTTTTCTATAGAAAAATTGTCTCAGAATCTGAGACTTTTCTATAGAAAAATTGTCTCAGAATCTGAGACTTTTTCTATAGAAAAATTGTCTCAGAATCTGAGACTTTTTCTATAGAAAAATTGTCTCAGAATCTGAGACTTTTTCTATAGAAAAATTGTCTCAGAATCTGAGACTTTTTCTATAGAAAAATTGTCTCAGAATCTGAGACTTTTTCTATAGAAAAATTGTCTCAGAATCTGAGACTTTTTCTATAGAAAAATTGTCTCAGAATCTGAGACTTTTTCTATAGAAAAATTGTCTCAGAATCTGAGACTTTTTCTATAGAAAAATTGTCTCAGAATCTGAGACTTTTTCTATAGAAAAATTGTCTCAGAATCTGAGACTTTTTCTATAGAGAGAAAAAGTCTCAGAATCTGAAAATTGTCTCAGACAATTTTTCTATAGAAAAAGTCTCAGATTCTGAGACAATTTTTCTATAGAAAAACTGTCTCAGATTCTGAGACTTTTTCTCTGAGACTCTCTGAGACTGTCTCAGAATCTGAGACTTTTTCTATTAAAAAACTGTCTCAGAATCTGAGAAAAACTGTCTCAGAATCTGAAACTTTTTTTATAGAAAAATCTGTGACTTTTTCTGGGACATTTTTATTATAGAAAAAGATTCAGATTTTTCCCATAGGAAAATCCTCAGATTCAAAATTGTTTTTCGCAGATCCTGAAATATTTTTGTGTAGAAAAGTCTCAGATTTTGAGACATTTCTACTATAGAAAAAGTTTCAGATTTTGAGACATTTTTCCTTCAGAAAAAGTCTCAGATTCTGAGAAGAAGAATTCTTTTTATTAGATTTTTAGCAAACGAATTAAAACCACATAAAAATGTAACAGTTTATTATTATAAGTATTTAATCATTTATATAACTATATTTTTCTTTAAACAATAAAAAAAAAAAACAAAAAACTAAAAAAAATGTGTTTTGTAATTGGGATTTCATATTTTATTTTGGCATAATATCGAAAATATATTAAACACAGCTCTGGTTGGAGCAACTGGCAATGCGGTTGCCACAACCGGCAAATGTCGTTATTTGAGGTTGTTGCAACCTGCATTTGTCGGTTGCCTCAACCGTATTTTTCCGGTTGCCTCAACCTCAACTTGAGGTTGGAACCTTGTACGGTTGTCCCAACCGTATTTTGCTGTGAGTGTACGCTGCTTTAGTATGGTGGCCCAAGGTGGAACAAAGTACAGCCAGAACTATATTAGATAAAGTCTACAGACTCGTCTGCATTGGCATTACCGGTGCTGGCAAAACATGCCCAACTTATGCCATCGGGGCCCTACTTAACATTCCACCATTACACATTTCTTTAATGGATAATGCATTAAAAAGCGCCCTAAGGCTGACGGAACTTGGTAACATGAAGGAAGGTGACTTACGGGGACATTTGAGAATTGCAAAATTCTTCATTGATGACCCTATTTTGAAGGTCATGGACAGAATTTTACCGACACAAGTATTTATCAGAAACTTTGACACTAAAATCCTTGAACGGAACGTGTGGTCAAACATGACCTGAGACCCAGAACCAAATTCCATAATATGGTATACGGACGGGTCCAAGCAAACCAATAAGGATACAGGGGCGGGGATATTCGGACCAAATTTCCAACGCACTCTACCCATGGGGAAATCCCCATCAATATTTCAGGCAGAACTATATGCCATTCATGTATGTGTAACCGAATGTCTTCGTAGGAAAACAAATGGTTCCCATATACATATACATAATGTCTGACAGTCAGGCTGCACTAAAAGCTCTCATAGCTTATGAGGTGACATCCGGACTGGTCATGAACTGCATTGAGTCACTTAACGAACTAGGACGACATAACGACCTGACACTCGTATGGATTCCGGGACATGAGGGTCACACGGGAAACGAACGCGCTGACTGTTTGGCAAATTGTGGTGCCAGGCGACCCTTTATTGGCCCAGAACCATTCTTTGGTTTGCCATCGGGACATGTTAGGGAAAGACTCAAAATATGGAGTGAATCTAAGTTCATGGAACATTGGAACTATTGCGCTGGGCAGCGGCAGGAAAACGATTCATAATTCCATCCAACACTGTATCTAAACGATTACTGTCTTTAGACAAAAAGGATCTTCGAATCCTAACGTCCTACCTAACTGGACATTGTAACCTACGTTACCAACTCAGAAAGAGAAATCTATCTGACACGGACACGTGCAGATTCTGCGAGATAGAGGAGGAAACAGCAGAACATATACTTTGTACATGCCCAAGACTGACTGGTAGAAGACTTCAACATCTAGGGGGACACTAAATATCTCCGACCGACGTATGGAACTCTCTGCCAAATAGGATTCTCGGCTTTATTAAAAGCCTGAACATTTAGGGCACCCCTTTTATAGGCTGCAAAATAGATCTTTCTGGTCGCAGTGCATAGGGCCTCTTTAATCTAATCTAATCTATTGCCTATGGCTTTATTTCACCCCCCCCCCCCTTTTTCATCAAGTCATTTTTTTTATAATTTTTTTTTTAACTAAAATTATTTTTTATAAGGGTTTGAGTTGAAAAATGTAGAAGAAAAATTTTAATTTCTAAAAGCTGTTGACATTTCTGGTATTCCTATACCGGTTTCGGACAGTTTCAGTTAACTGTCTTCATCAGTAGGATTTAAATGCCAGTTTGTTTTTGTTAATGGTAATTGTTTTTCTAATATGTGAATTTTATTAATATCAATGCCCAGTCCAGAATCGAACCACGAATATTTTCATACCATTAACAATACTGGTGGGATGGCACTCTAGACATCACCGCCAAAGCATTGATTAGATATGTGTTGGATAAATATTCGTTTTTTTCTATTCATTACTGCTTGCATTGCATATTAATAGTTTTCTACAGAGAGATTGACAATTATAACAACAACAGTTCAGCCGCTAGTAATTTCAACTTCACCACATCCATTTATTTAACTCATGACTCTTTATAGTTTTTTGCAATCGTGTTGCCACAGGTCTGGATTTTTTAATTTTTATTTTTAATTTTTATTTTAATTATTGTTTTTCTGTAAAGACAGTCGAGCTCAGGCTCTAATTATAATTATGAATTATAATTTTTTGATTTGTTATATATGGTTTTGAATTGAGAAAAGTGTGAAACAAAAATTTTAATTTTTCTAAAAATTTAGACATCCTGGTTTGTTTCTTACTAGTTTCATATTATCCAGTTATAATAATCTTCAGAAAAACTTTTAATGTCAAATTTATTTAGTTAAAAGTCAATAAAACTCTATATGTGAAAATTATTTACAGATCGCAGCCGACAAGAATTGAACTCATCATCATCTGTAATACTTTGCTATTAACTGCTTGTAACGTACAATCATTCTAGACCGATACGCCAAGTAGGCTGTTAAGCAAGTATCAACTAAATCTGATTTTTTCAATTCGAGTGTAGTTGTTGCTGTTGTTTTTTCTCACAGAAGACTTGTTATTGTAATGTGTAAACAAATTTTTTTTATTTTTAGTAATCATTATTCTTCTTCCTCTCCTTCATCAATTCTGATCTAACAAGGGAAGTATCTCAACCCTTATGAACCGATTTGCCTGAAACTTAAAATATATATTAATAAGACGATTTTAAGGTTGGGGTGTCTCGGCTTATCGGCCATATCAGTGTTTCAAAATTTCGTTGTCCCCTTATGAAACAATGTGGACCTTCGGGAAAATTTCGATAACTCCCGAACTAATTGGAATATCCACTAGAGCAAAAATACGTGTCGACTTAAATTTAATAAAGATTATTTCCTACTCATATGGACATCGTAGGTCTATGACTTCATATAAATACCCCCCAAAATTTATACATTTTCATGAACAAAGTATTTAACGAAGCAAAACTTTAACAAGGTTATGCCACCATTGGATAGGCATTAAAAAAACCTTTCTTCTCATATGTAAACATCATATAGTTTCTTAGAAAGAAATGGCTGAAAAATCCAAAAAACGATTTTTTCGCCATTTTTTGACCCATGATTTGAACCCCTAAATCCCCGATATGGCCGATAAGCCGAAACACCCCAACCTTAGAATTGTCTCTTTTATATATATATTACGTTTCATGCAAATCGGTTCATAAGGGTTGAGATACTTCCCTTGTAAGTACTTATTTTTGCAAACATTTTTTTCATCAATATATTTTTTCACCATTTTTTTTTATAATTTTTTATTTTTCATTAAAATTTTTTTTTTTTTTTCATCAAAAACTTTTTTTTTTTTTTTTTAAACAAAAAAAATTTATGAAATAAAAAAATTAATTTTTTCTAAAAAAAAAACTTTTCTTTAGCAAGTACACCCAAATCTTCAGCAAAACATTATCATAATTTAATGTGGTGGAAGGGTATAAAAATGATGGAAATAATTAAGATTTTAAAAATTTTTAAAGGAAATTTTTTTGACAGAATAATTTGTGTAATTATCTAACAGTCTTAAATTTTTTTTTATAGATTCAGTCACAGAAAAGTTTTTTTTTTGATTTTGTTTTATAATAAAACATTATTTTTAAGAACCACAAATGCTTTTAATTCTCAGTGTATGTAATTTAAAAAAAAAAAAAATAATAAATTATATTTCTGTTTCTGGTTTTTATAATGTATTATTTCAATTCATAGCTACTGGTTGTGGTCTATGAATATAATCTACAATATGTTAAAATTTCCATATTTTTTTTTTAAATATATTTGAATGTTTTAAGAAAGAAAAAAATAAACTTAGAATTTACATAAGATATTATTTTATTATACGATGTATGTATGTCTGAATGTATATTTTCTCTCTACTCAATTCATGACAATCTTAAAAAATATTCAAATAGTCTTTCCTAGATATAACACACATTTACTAATAGAAACTAAAATAACAACTCATGCCAGGATGTTGTTAAACAGTGAAGGAGTGAGGAACTTATTATAATTTTGGAGTAATGTTGATGATATATCAAAAAAGAATATACAAACAAACAAGCAAAACGAAATCAAAAAGTAATTCATTTTTTTTTTTCAACATTCTTATACCTACACGTTCACTGGTTTTGAATCATTTCTGTACAATTTTTTTTTGATAATAATCAAGGGTGGTTTTTAAAGTATTGAGTCTTGATTACAAAAATATATTTTATCAAAAATAAACAGTCTTCACTTCTACTAACTAAATTTTTTTCTTTGCTCTCTTTTCAGGTAAATTTTCAAAAAATTTTATAAAAGAGTAAGTTTCAATTTAAATGCAAATATCAGTTTAATATTATTCAAAATTTCAGATTCGGTCACATTTTTGTATAAAAAATATTTTTGATTCAAATTCTAAATAATTTTTATTAAAAACGAAAATTGCTTTTATTCGATCTTTTAAATATTATATTTTGAGGAGGTTTATTCTAGATCGAGGTCATTATTTTCGTTACTAATTAAAACTATGATTATGAGCATCTATCTAGGAGCACCATAGAATAATTTTCAAGAAAATTATTTTTCTGTCTTAAATTTATTTGTGTTGGTAATTTTTGCAAGACTTAATCGACACGTGACAAATTCTGAAATACGTGTCGATTAAGTCTTGCAAAAATGACCAACACAAATATATTTCAAACAGAAAAATAATTTTCTTAAAAATTATTCTATGAGAATATTATAGTTTTAATAGATAAAGAAATAATGACCTCGAGCTAGAATAAACCTACTCGAAATGTTTTTAGAAAATTTTTTTTTAAAAAATGGGCTGTTAAACTCATATTTATTCCATGTATTTAAATAAATTTCGACTTCCTTTTTCGGTTCCAAGAACATTTTTTTTTTGTAGTTGCTTCAAATGCCTCCAAGTACAACCGGGGTATTTTAAGTAGATATAATTTACAGTCTACCCACAGGTTTTTTTTTCAGGTCGTATAAAAAACTTTAAGAAATCGGCTGTTAAACTCATAAATCATATGATTTCCATATATTTACATGAAATAACGACAGTTTTTGCGGTTATTTTAAATGGCTCCGTATGAAAAGAATACTCTTGTCAAAATTGCCGACCTGCCTTCAACTTTTTATTTACTTCGTAGAACAAAAAACTTAAAAAATCGGCTCTTAAACTCATAAAGTCATGTGTTTTCCTTAAAATTGCTACGGTCTTTTTCGGTTGTAAGGACGGAAATTTTTTGCGGTTTCCTTAAATGGCTCCAAATAAAACAAGGACCTCTAAACATAATTGCCAATCTACTAAAGCTTTTTTCCCAGGTTGTAAACAAACAATTTTAGAAATTGGCTGTTAAACTCAAAAATTAATGGATTTTGGAGTCCTGAAAAATTTGTAGACCAAATAACTTAAAAACCGTTGGCCCACGGCTTTCCGGTATTTTGCGGCAAAGATTTACGAGTAAAAAGGAATAAAAATGTTATTGGACTTTTTTTTTTGGGTATCCAATAATTACCGAGATTTTGGTATTTAAAATGTGTTGTCTTATTTGTTTTTTTTCTGTTTTGCTTTGTTTTGCTTTTTTAATTTTTCGTGAAAAACGATGAAATTGTGAAAAATTGTGTAAAAATTACAATTTATTTACACAATATTTCAGTTTCGACGCCTGATTTATTCTTAAAAATGGTAAAAAAGAAAAATTTTTGAGAAAAAATATTTATAAAAGACCGTCTACCAGGGTAGACCGGACCACTACAGAGCGGGTCTAGCCGGAAAGATGGCTTTTAACTTTTTCTGACATACAAATTTTTTATTCTGTTAACAAAAGTGTAACAAAACAAGTGAGTGTGTTAAATTCGACTGTGCCAAATCTTTTATATACTCCAGCATGTAAACAAGCATCGAAAAAAAAAAAATTCAGTGGCGCGGGGGGGTCGACGTTAGACATTTTGGGGAACCTTCCCCCTTGCGATAAGTGTTGTCAAATAGATTAATTAAGGTTTTAGCATTTTTATCATTAATTAAAATATTTTTTTATACCCACGCCCAAAAAAGGGGCGGGCAAAAAAAAATTGTCTTTTCTGATCCCATTGGTCCAAGTGCAGGTCGATAAACTCTGTACGGTATAAAAATGTTTCATTTATTGAGCAAATATACAAAAATAGCATGTAAAAAATTGTGCATGCCAGGGAAGTTTTAGCTCCTTAAGGGGAAACTTTTTTCCCCCTTGTCCGATTTTGCCCCTCTCCGAACTTAACCAGCCTAAAACCATAAGACAAATTCGTGTCAAACTTCAGGATCTACCTCTTTTATTTTGGACACTATTGTGTCTTCTAGACACAGACGTACGAACGGACGGACGGACATCACTAAAATGTCTTAGAATCGATCACTCATCAATAATATATATATACTTTGTGGGATCCTAGACCGATGCTTTACACACGGAATGACAAAGTGAGTATACCCCCATGCTCTGGTTGGAGGGTATAAAAATTAAAAAAAAAGTTGGATTAGTTCATCAAGGGGGAACCTTTTTCAAAATTTTGTTCCGATTTTGTATTAATTGTAAGATTCTACAAAAACATTTCAGAATTTGGAAAACTTGTTTTTCTAGAAAGGTCTCCGAAATAACAAAATTTTCAGAATTTCCACAAATGTCTTACAAGGAAAGTATCTCAATCTCAACTCTTATGTACCGATTTGTATGAAACATAAAATATATATAAAAGAGACAACTCTAAAGTTGTGATGTCTCGGCTTATCGGCCATATCGCGGATTTAGGGGTTTAAAACATGAGTCAAAAAATACAAGGTTATATCAAGCGGTGATATAACCTTGTAAAAGTTTGGCTTCGTTAAATACTTTTTTAATGAAAATGTGTAAATTTTGGGGGGTATTTATATGAAGACATAGACCTACGATGTCCATATGAATACGAAATAATCTTTATTAAATTTAAGTAGACACGTATTTTTGCTCTAGAGGATATTCCTACTAGTTCGGGAGTTATCGATATTTTCCCGGAGGTCCACATTGTTTCATAAGGGGACAACGAAATTTTGCAATACTGATATGGCCGATAAGCCGAGACACCCCAACCTTAAAATCGTCTCTTTTATATATATTTTAAGTTTCGGCCAAATCGGTTCATAAGGGTTGAGATACTTCCCTTGTTAGATTTTAAAACAATTTTCTACAGATATATGAGGCATTCCACACCAATGTCCAGCAAAAAAAAAAAAACATTTGTCCCATCAATTTCTAAATAGATGGCATGGATAGCCCTATATAGAACTTAGAAAATTGTGTTTTTGGTTTTTAAATTTTTTAAAAACTGGGAAAATAAGAGTGGTTTAATATGGGAAAAATGGTAAACTTTGTGTCGAGTTCCCTTGATGCAATATTTTTCCAATTAAAACGGAATGCACCACAATCTCTAAAATTTACGTTCTCGTATATTTCTTTAGTGTCCATTAAATAAAAAAAAATATTTTGGAAAATTTTTAGAATCCGTTCCGAAATTTTTCATTTAAAAAAAAAACAATTTATATCAAACATCCGGAAATTTTTTTTTGTCTTTTATAAAGTTCAGATGTTTGTCTATCCACACAACAAAATTCAGGAGGGCTTTTTTCGTATTTTTCGAAAAAAAAATTGCATTGGAATATTAAATTTAATAGAAATTATGTAATTCTGTTGTATTTTATTGTCACAACATTGCGTATGAGTAATCAATATTTGCAAAATTCATTGGTTTTGGAAATATTCGTTACTTATACGCCATGTTGCAATATGTTGAGACAAAAAAAAAATACAAGAGAATTACAGAATATTTATGAAATTTAATATTCAATTACGATTTTCTCGAAAAATACTAAAAATGCCCTCCTGAATTTGTTTGTGTGGATATAAAAAAAAAATTGTTTTTAAAATTGTTTGATAAATTGAGTTTTTAAAAATTTTGCAAAATAGCCGCCTTTGCCAAGTTTCGGAAAAATTGAAAAAGCAAAAAAACAATTTTCTTAGTTCCATATAGGGCTGTATCGGGACATTTGGTGTGGAATGCCTCATATGCTGAACTTCAGATCTGCAAAACAATTTAGACAGAAAAAGTAACATAGTAAAAATGATAGGTTCTGAGACAGAGATTTGATACACACTCAGATTTTAAAACATTTTTTCTGCTAACAAATTCTATAATTCAAAATTTTTTTTCTTAAAGATAAAGTACCGGCTAATGAGATATTTAGGGACGTCTCCCTAGCTTCAACCTCTGATCTTTATGAAATTTTAATATGTTGTTCAGAACAAAAGTTCATATCATTTTGAACCAACAAAAAATTTAAAATCAGTTTTTTGATTGGTCCTGCATTTTTTTATCAACATACACGTCTCTACAAAAAATTGGGGCTGCATAATAAAAATGAGCTGTTTTATAGCCAACATTTTAAAACATGTAATGGATCTAAAAAAAAATTTTATATTTTTTTGATTTTTTGTTTCATATTTAAAAAGAGTACGTCCTCTCAAATTTAGCCCAACACAATCAAAAACAAAAAAGTTAGTAACAAATATAGAACACCATTCAATACTTTATTTTGCTTCTCCTGTAAAATTAATATAATTTTAGTTAGGGCCTTTTTGTGTTTTAAGTGACGATATTCGTATTTTTTTAAAGATACAAAACAAATTTTTAGCGGGTCGACATTTTTTAGTTTTGTATGATTAACCCCAATTTAAGCAAAATTAGCATAGAGAAAATATCTTGTTTTTTTTCGAATAATAAACAAAAATATCCTAAAATGTTGGTATCTTACTCAATATGAAAAGTTTTCTGAAGACCTTTTGTTTGCTATGCACCATGACTACGTTGCTTTGCATGATATCGGAAATAAACGAAAAAAAAAAACTGAAAAATTGCTGTTTCCTCCCCCTATTGCATCTCCGAAATATAAATTTGGGACGCTAAAAACAAAACTATCCTTAAATTTTTTCTGCGTTACGAAATAAAACCAATCCCATGAATATGGAAAATTGACACCAGAGACTTCCCTTGTATGCATTAAATTTTGAAAAAAATCAAAAGATTTTTCTAAGATTAAGGATTTTGAATCAATTTTTTAATAAAAAAATCATCAGATTTTTAATTACGTTTTTTTAGAAAATTTCTCTTAAGACATCTTTGCTACAAAAAAACACAGATTTTTTTGCATTTTCATAATATCACTTTGAATTTTTTTTTATGAAAGTTCTAAAATTGTAACATTCCTAAACAAAAATTTCTTATAACAAAAATAATTTGAGCCCTTTCTCGATCTGTACTTACAGAAAAAAACAGTAAATAAAATTACTGACAAATTATGTCGTCATTAGACACGTCTCCGAAACAGAAAATGCTAATTGCTTCATTTGTGTCTGCAATTTCAGATAATGTTGGTAACTTTTGCGAAATAATGTAAAAGACAAAAAAGTTTAAGTAAGTATGAGGTTGAGATTGTTAGAAATATAATTATAGTGTTGGAAACTGTCAAAAATTTATTCTGTAGAAACTAAAAATATTCACATAGATAAAAAACAATTTCCACTAAAAAAACAAACTGACATTTAAAATCCTACTGATGATAACACTAACTCGAGTGCTTGAAACCGCTATGGGAATACCAGAAATGTCAAAATTTTTTAGAAATTTAATTTATCTTCTGCATTTTTTCAACTTAAACCCTTATAGCAAATTTAATTAGAGCCTGCTCTCGATCTGTACTTACAGAAAAAAACAAGAAAAAAAAATTTCTTAAATTCCGAGGAATAATTCCAACTATTTTCTGATTCTGAGAAATTAAAAAAATAAAATTATCAGATTCTAATAAATTTGTTTAAGAAACTATTTCGAAACCATCTGCTTGTTGCTCTAAATTTTGTAAACCTACCATTTATATTCTATTGTTATTTTAAGAAAACTTGTATCTTTTTGTAGCATAATGTATTACGTTTAAAATTTTTTTATTTCGTTTTTTTTTTTGTGGTGGGAAATATTTAAAATGACAATCAAGATGATTGAAGAATTTTACTAAAGAAATTTATAAAGAAAATATTCACATCCATAAATGTCACATACACAAAGAAGTCGTATACTAACACACGCAAACAAACAATTATGATTATATTAGAGATGGAAACATAAGCAGGTCAGTGCGTGATTCATGTGGGATACATTTTACTCACGTGATTGTTATTGAAATAGATTGCAATCTAGTTTGCTTTTTTTCATGATAGAATGAACGTGAGTCATTTTTCGGCGTGAGTAATTTTTTTTTCTATATTTATTTGTCAAAAAAAAAAAAAAATTGTTTTGGTTTTTAAAAATTTTAATTTTTATTAATTTTATAGATCCGTTAGTTTGATTGAAGCTTGTTTTAGTGCAAGCGATTGTGAATTGTCCTAAATTTACTCACGTTATGGTAACTGAGTGTGAGTAAAAAAAATATGAGTGTACATGATTGGAAAATTCCTATTGTGAGTGTAAGTTTGTGTGAAAAGGCACTCATGCACCCATCTCTAGCTTATACATTCATAGAAATATATATGTTGTACATGTGCATACAAATTTATGTTTTTGTCATACAATAAATATGTTGCCAGTTACGTGATATTATATATTCATTTTTTTCTTTTTTAAATTTTTTTGTTGCTTTTTTCAAGCTTGAGGTTTTTAAATTTTATTTGTGTTTCTCAATGTATATTTGCATTAGTAAGGGGAAAAAGTAAGTTCTCTATAATTTTTTGAAAATTCAAAAAAATTTAAAAATATCAAACAACTTTTATAAATAAATCTGCTGATGATTTTATAAATCAATGTATCAAAACAGATCTGTACATACCCAGCAAAAACATGGTAATGAGTTGTGAAAAGTAATCACTACCAAGTACATTATTTATAATGAGTACCCATTACCATTATTTTAAGCCCAAAAGTAACTACTTCTTAGTAATATGTTATAAAAGCACCTCTAAGTAATAATATTTTCTTGCACTTGCAGTTTTTAACCTTTACAACTCAATTAACTTAAAAAGTACTTCAAAACCTAATAAAAATTAAGTTTTAGTAAAAACAAGTTAAATTTAAAAAGTTTTAATTAACTAATTATTTTACTTCTTATTGGTAATGGGTTTTTACTCCTTATTTGTAATCCGAGGCAGTAACTACTTATTTATCTCCATACTCTTCACTAGTTATTTTTGTCTCACGCCCTTGTTAAAATAATTAGTGTTTCATTCAATAAGTAACTACTTATTAACATCTGTTTCGGATTACAAAACCCATTACTAGTAATGCCAATTTTTGCTGGGGATGTACTATGAGATGAGTAACTATTTTAAAGCAATAAATAAATAATATATTATGAAAATATCATAAAAAAGTTTTGATCCTCGAGCTAAAATAATTCTTAAATCGAATTTTTAAAAAAATTTAGAGTAGGACCACAAGAACTACATTTTTTTCTTCGAAGTTCAGTTTACAGCTTAAAACCTTATCCGACAAAAATTAAATTTTTGTCGGTCAGTACTTTAGTTGATATAATAAAGTATTTACAACGAATTCTTTTAGTAAAAAAAATATTAAGTAAAAAAAAATTTCAAAGAATGTATATAATTTTGTTCCATGTTTTATTTCATTTCGTTCCCTGTTCTATTTCATTTTGATCCCTGCTCTATTCCATTTCGTTCCATGTGGTTTTCATTCTTTTTCGAATAACATCTATCAAAAATCATAAAGCTTTTAGGGCTTTGCTCATTATTAAGGATTTGATTTCCATGCAAATGCATGTTTTTTGTCGACAGTCTAAAAACAATATCGACCAATTAACTTTCCGAATCCAGAACTTTGCGTTAAATTCGCATCGACTTGCTTTTGCATATTTTGGTGAAAATGCATATTAGGGCGTGAAATTTTAATAATCGAATTTCATGTCGTAATACCTACTAAACGATGGCCAGGTTAAGTTGATTGATGGAAAATTTATGAAAAAAATTCGGAAGGTCATCTTCATGTCCGAATTTTTTAACCAACTCCGCCTTAAAAATTCGGATATTTTTTTTTTGCTTTTTAAGAAGTTTTTTGTATGAAAAATAATTTCAAAATTTTTAATGAAATTGAATGATAAATTTTTGAAAGGACGTGGCTTACCTCCTGTTTCCTAATATGTAAACACAATAAAATAGGAAAATTAGATCCTTCTCTTTCATTTGCAATCACAAGTGGCATCCTAGGACAAGTACAAATATTAAAAAAAATATTTTATAAAATTTAATCCCATAAAATTTTAATGTCCTTTTAAAAGGAAACAGGATCACAAAAAGAAAAACTGTAAATGCAGTTTTACTACATTTTGTCTCTAGTTTCAAACGCATACTATCCAGTTCGTGTTAAAAGAATTTTTTACATTTTTGTCGAACGGTGAAATAAAAAAACCCAAAAAAAAATTTAAAATCGGTTGAACGCTTTTCGAAATATAACTATTTAAAATTTGACAAAAATGTCGGATTTTCCTTCGTTCAAGAAATTTTTACAAGGAAATCTAAATTTGACTCTATCATTTGAACCCTATCATTAATCAAATCATTCTAAACCTTGGAGCCCTTCGATCAAAGTTTTGAATTTTTTTAAAATTTCCACTAAAAAATTTGATTTTTAAGAAATTTGTAAAAAAAAATTCTGAATACGAATATTAGGAAATTTGTGAAGTTTATCATACCATTTATGAGATATCGCTGATTTAAATTTTCCACAAAAATCTCCAAAAATGTCGGTTCTACATCCAAGAAATTACTTTAAAAAAATCCTTTACGATGTCATAGAACTTGAGGCAAGCTTTTATTTAAACTAAATTTAAGACATATCAGATCATATAAACCTTCGGGAACTTTGATCAAAATTTAGAATTTTTGGTAGATATTTTCTAAAAATCCCAAACTTTGATTTCGCTTAAATTAAGTTAAAATGCAAGTTATCTCTATGAAAGGGCCATGGGAAAGAATGTTTGAGATTTTTCTTTAAATGTCTTAAAATAGCGATATCTTGAAAACGGTTGCTCCAATTTTAAGATTTTTTTATATTCGTGTTCAGCGCATTAAACTTAACAAATGTGAAGTATCGCGAGATTTTAATTCAATCCGATGGCCTCAAATTTTAAATTTGTAAAATCGATTATAATTTATAATGATTGATTTAACAATAGTCGTCTCAAAACGAAATTTGTTTTTTTGGAGGCCATGGATTTTTTTTTTTTATCCTTTTCCTTCATAAAATATTAAATTCATAAAATTCTCCTTTTATGTCCAAAAAAGCATTCATTTAAATACGGTGGCTCGCAGCTTATTTCGTGTGAAAGATATTAATTGGCAATTCATTCAAGACAAAGTTAACCAAAATAGACCTTATTATTATCAAATAAGTATTTTTGTAAAAAGTCCTGTGTATGCTTTAATTAATTAATTAATTAAAGCTTAATGACGTTCAGATTGTCTAAATATTAAATATGCTACTAGGGTCGAACTTGAAATTGAAATTATTGAAAGACCTTTTTTGAAAATTTCTTAAAAATATTTCGAGGTCGATTTTATCCAAGCTCAAACATAAAAAAATTAAAAAAATAGTCCAATAGTTAATATTCATTTATTAAATAATTTTTCCAAAGACCCAAACAAAAATCAAAATTTTTAAAACACAGTAGAAGAAATCCGAATTTTTTGACCTCCAATTCTTTTGACCACCAATTTTTGGTAAACAAAGAAAATATTTAATTGTTTAATAATTTTAGTGCACCTAAGTGTATAGTAATGAGTTATAAAAATAATTGAACATTTCCTTTGTTTACAAAAAATTGGTGGTCAAAAGAATTGGAGGCCAAAAAATTCGGATTTCTTCGACTGCATTTTAAAAATTTTGGTTTTTGTTTGGGTCATTGGGAAAATTACTTGATAAATGACTATATACTATTGGACAATTTTTTAAATTTTTAATGTTTGAGCTTGGGAAAAATCGACCTAAAAGTATTTTTAAGAAATTTTCTAAACAACGTCTTTCAATAATTTCAATTTCCATTTCGACCCTCGTAGCATGGTTAATATTTGCTCAATCTGGACGCCATTAAGCTTAAATTAAAGCTCGATAAATTACCTACACAGCACTTTTAACAAAGATACTCGTTTGATAATAATTAGGTGTATTATTGGAAACTTTGTCTTAAATGGATTGCTAACTGATATCTCACACACGAAATAAGCTGCGAGTCACTGTAGGTAAAATAAATTCTTTTATTTGGAAAATTTTACCTTGGAATACTGTATTTCTTGTATATTTCTTCGTTTGTTTTCTAAATAATTCATTTCTGTGGCTTTATAATGTGTTAGATATATTTTGTTATATTTTATTTAAATTTCATACATTTATATATATCAAAACTTTTAAATTACATACATTCATACTAAAAAGTGCATAGAACTAATTTTTGTTTGTGTTTTCATTTAAGTCTTTTTTAACAACACCTTCCAAACATTAGATGTAGATTTCTGGGAAAATATAAAATTAAAAAATCATTTCCCACACAGAGAAAAATTATTCTGAGCTCTAACTGGTTTTTTTTAATTAAACTTAAATTACGAGTGCTTGTGAATAGAAAATTTCTAAAAATAAAACCGAAACAAAAGACAAAGGAGTTTTTTTTTTGTGATTTCTATAAGATTTTAAACAGAAAAGTAAATATCGAACAGAATTTTCAAGTTTCCTCAACTCAGAATTCGGTTCTATTCTACTATGACAACCAAATTTTATGTTTGTTTTAATTAAAGACTCGTTATATCGACTTTATTTAGTTGTGACTATGGATATTTAATTGTGACATATTTGTTGCATCAACTGACTTTCAGTAGGAAACTGGCAAATTTGTTTTCAGTGTGTTCATTTATCAAATTGGAGATATCAAATTGGAGATATTCGAAAATTTCGCGCACCGATCAATTATTTTTATGTATACTAAATGCACCAAATGTCCGGCTACATAAAAACATATTTGTTACTAATGTCTGAAATGGTGATATGAATAGCCCTATATGGAACTAAGAAAATTACGTTTTTGGTTTTTACATTTTTCAAAAACTGGGCAAAGGAGGCGTGGTTAAATATTGAAAAAATCTTCAAGTTTGTGTCGAGTTCCCTTGATTAAATATTTATCAAATTATAACGGAATGCACCACAATCGCAAAAAAATTTCATTCGTGAATATGGGGCATTCCAGGCCAAATCACTATTTTTTCGACCCGACCCCCTTCGATTTATTTTTTTTTTTTATCCTTTTTGCTCTCAATTTTCAGATTTTTGTACCATGTTGGTGTTGAGTAATCAATTTTTCAAAATAGCGATTTCAAAAAAAAAAAAAATGAAAGAATTGAAATTTTCAATTAATTTTGACCAGTAAAAAATATAGATATTTTAAAAAAAGTTGGACAACGTTTTGTTAGTATTTATATGTAGTTTTAGAAAAAAAAAATATGAAAAAATTATTCGAAATAATTATCACTTATTTTTTAACGCTTAAAAATTAATATCGACTTTATGAAAAAGTCCGACACCTTCGATTTTGTAAAAAAAAGTATAAAAATTCTACTCTTAATTGCTCAACTTTTAAACCATAATTTGAGATGTAATCACAATTCTGTATTTAAGTGTTTTTATCGGCGTATGCCATTTCTATTTGTTACTAAGGGTTTGTGATTGAAGAAGAAAACATTGTATTTCTAAAGATTATTTTTAATGTGGATTTATTCCAGACCATGGTTTCTGTAGCCACCTCTACGTTTTCATTGGAGAAAATTACATTGGTTTGATTTTTTGTTAGACTGTTTTTTCTATCGTCCATTCCATGAGTCATTTTAAAAAATCTGACCGAGGGTCTTCCGATTTTTGTTATATTTTTCATACAGATGCTCTATGGAGCCAGTTTCAAATTTCATCCATCAGATCGAAAATACTTAAAAAACTCGCTGTTTTATTCACGATTTTCGTTTTTAAAAAAGTTAAAAAAATGCAAAATCTGTGTAATTTTGAGCAGCTGTATTTTCTAAACTACTTATCGCATTTTAACAATCCATAGCGCATACGAATGGTATGTAAGTCTATTTTGATATCTTATAGACTGAAAAAATATTGGTGTTTTAAAAGTGCATTTTATATTCAAATGCAGTTTTGAAGTGCATTTTGCGAAACTTTTACCCCTTTTTATTTTTTTTTTAATTAGCATAATTGAAAAATTTAAGATTTTAGCTACAAAAAAATGTTTTCATTACAATGGACCGAGCATGTATGGTATTTTTAATATTTTTTTTAAAAAAGTACTTCCTTAAGTTTCCCTTATAAAAATTTTTATTTTTTAAATTATACCAAAATCATGTAAAAAGACATTTTTTTAAACCGTTATATTTTCAAAAGTACTAATCGTATCTCATTGTATTTATGCACATAAGAAAGGTATTTTTGTCTATTTTTTGCATTTAATGACCGCAAATATGTTGGTGTTTCAAAAATGCATTTTAAATGCAAATGCAATTTTGAAGTGCATTTTTCAAAACTTTTACCCCTTTGAATTTTTTTTTAGTTATCATATTCGAAAAGCTTACAATTTTTACTACAAAATAATGTCCTGCTAATAATGGACCCACTGTGTGTGCTATTTTTATTTTTTTTTTTAAATTTCCTTAAAAAAATTTTAATATTTTAAATAAAACCAAAAAAATCTGAAATAACATGATTTTTTTTAAAAAAATCTGAAAAATATTACACACAGTGGGTCCATTATTATGAGAACATTATTTTGTAGTAAAAATTGTAAGCTTTTCGAATATGATAACTAAAAAATTCAAAGGGGTAAAAGTTTTGAAAAATGCACTTCAAAATTGCATTTGCATTTAAAATGCATTTTTAAAACACCAACATATTTGCGGTGATTAAATGCAAAAAATAGACAAAAATACCTTTCTAATGTGCATAAAAACAATGAGATACGATTAGTACTTTTGAAAATATAACGGTTTAAAAACATGTCTTTTTACATGATTTTGGTATAATTTAAAAAATAAAAATTTTTATAAGGGAAACTCAAGGAAGTATTTTTTAAAAAAAAATATTAAAAATATCATACATGCTCGGTCCATTTTAATGAAAACATTTTTTTGTACCAAAAATCCTAAATTTTCCAAATATGCTAATTAAAAAAAAATTAAATGGGGTAAAAGTTTCGCAAAATGCACTTCAAAACTGCATTTGCATATAAAATGCACTTTTAAACCACCGATATTTTTTCAGTTTATAAGATATCAAAATAGACTTATATACCATTCGTATGCGCTATGGATTGTTAAAATGCGATATGTAGATAAGAAAATACAGCTGCTCAAAGTTACACAGATTTTGCATTTTTTTTACTTTTTTTAAAACGAAAATCGTGAATAAAATAGTGAGTTTTTCAAATATTTTCGATTTGATGGATGAAATTTGAAATTGGCTCCATAGAGTATCTGTATGAAAAAAATAACAAAATTCGGAAGACCCTCGGTCAAAAAATGCCTAAAATTACCAAATGTCTCGTGGAATGGACGCTATATGTTTTTTCATCAACAGACTTAACTCTGATTGGAATCGAACCCACGTTCAAGAAATTTTCCATCAGTTTACAAAGCTAGCACTTAACAATCTAGGCTATAGCTCTGCTTGACAAACTAACAGCAGAAGTTGGTTCGTATTTCATTACAGATGTTATGTATGTGACGTCAACAGAAGATTTTTATTCTACACAAACAATATTACGATCCTTAGAAACAAAAACATTCCTTAGACTCTCTTTGTCTCGTTTTTGCACATTACAATTTTAGCTCTGAATTATTTGTTCATACACGTTAAAGATGAGTGCATATATTTGAGACTACTTGCCCGTAGGGCGACATATATTTTCATATATTTTTGTCAATTCTGTATTTTAGTGTTTTTATGGGCGTATGCCATTTCTGTTTGTAATTAAGGGTTTGTAATTGAAGAAGAAAACATTGTATTTCTAAAGATTATTTTTAATGTGGATTTATTCCAGACCATGGTTTCTGTAGCCACCTCTACGTCTTCGGTGGAGAAAATTACATTGGATTTTAATTGTTTGATTTTTGAAAGACTGTTTTTTCTATATGTTTTGTTCTATTTTTTTCAAATTTCGAAAATTGGACCTTTTTTTTACTCTGGTATTATATATGGTGCTTTAAAAAAAATGGAGCCATCAGATATTGACCGCAACTCCACTTAGATGTATTTATTTGAATATAGAAATACGTCTCACGAAATTTCAGGATAATCGGGCATGTCTAAAGTGTGCTACATCGGTCATTAAGTTTCAAAACGAATTAAACGGGGAAAATATGTCTTTTTGTTAATTTTCTAAATTTTTTTTTTTAATGTTTTGAGTTACATAATTTTAAATTCAAATGGTTGCAGATTTATGATTTGGAGTAAAATATCTCTCTAATAAGGTACTAAAAACTAAAATCGTTTGAAAATTAGCCAAGTTATTACAACTTCCCCAGGCATCTAACATAATATGTTATGACATATTATGTCATACTACATGATTAATTAATACGAGTAAATTTTTGAAATTTATTGAAATTATCTACGGTAGTAAAATTTTTTATTCTTCATGTTCCAGTGACGCATTATTTTTTGTTTTGTTTAATTTTTTTTTTTTAATTAAAAATGGAGATTTCAAACGAGTGTAGGAAATTCAGACATTTTTAGCATTAATTTAAAACATGTTAGCAAAACACAAAATGGCAAATAGTTATCATCTAATTATACTTGAACTTAGAGAATAAAAAAATGTTATTACAGTAGAAAAATTCAATGAATTTCATAAATCGGATTGTATTCCTTAGTCAAGTGGTCTGCCACACGTTAGATGCCTGGGGAAGTTTTAATAACTTGGATGATTTTCAACCGACTTAAATTTTGAGTACCTCCCAGCAAAACTTTGATTACCAAATAAGGTATAAAATAAGGTATAGGATAGCTTATTGTAGACATTGCAGCATTGATGATTTTAACATGGGATGAGACTCAAAGTAATGCATACGAGTAAGGTGTAAAATATAGCATACCAGAACGTTATATATAAGTTGTTACGAGTAGTGAACAAGTAACGATGTATTACATTTACTCTCGTGATTGTAAGTGAGTAGAAAAATATGCTCGTTAGTGAGTTGTCCAACTTTTTTTAAGATAACTATATTTTTTACTGGTCAAAATTAATTGAAAATTTAAATTTTTTAATTTTTTTGAAAAAATAGCCATTTTGAATAATTGATTACTCAACACCAGCTTGGTATAAAAGGCGGAAAATTTGAGTGCAAGTTGCATTTAATACATACTAAAACAATAAAAAAAAAATAATCGAAGGGGGTGCAAGTTGCATTTAATACATACTAAAACAATAAAAAAAAAAAATAATCGAAGGGGGTCGGGTCTAAAAGTGAGTGATTTGGCTTGGAATGCCCCATATATTAGCATATCCGATCATACAGATCGTATATGCCAGAAAGATCCAAATTATGGATCTAAAATTTATGAAGCAGCAAAACATCCAAAACATGCATAAAAAATTAGCGAGACATTTTATCTTCAACTTTTGATTTTCCAAAGTTTCCGGGCAAATTTTTATTTTATTAGACCTAAAGTTATTTGATACAAATTTTAGGCCAATCGTAGTAAATAAAACCCTGGAGTTTGGTTATCAAGGTTTTGGATTTTTGAAAATTAAAAAAAAAATACAAATAAATTTTGTGCCTTGCGACTCATATCACAAAAAAAGAGATATTGCTATTTGAAATTTGCTAAAAAGGTCGGTTTTTCCTAAGTTCAAAAATTTTTTGAAATAAAATCTCAATTTTTTTTTTTTTTTACAAAGATTATTAACCATTACGATGATATTGTCAAAGTAACAATTTTAAAGAAACTATTTATAAAGTTGTTTGTTTTAAATTGATTGGTTTGGTCATTTTGCAAGACTTACTCGACACGTGTTTCGGAATTCGTCAATTTCCATTGTCAATATTATTTTTCCCCCTTTACCATTTCATAGACCTTGAGACATACTTTTATTTAAAACTAATTTTATTCAAATCTGATCATTCTAAATAATTAGTGGGTCCCATTGCTTAAAGTTTTGTTTTTTTTAGAAAATTTTCACCAAAAACTCTTAACATTTATCGAAGGACTTCATGGGTTAAAACTTTCTGATTTGGCTCAAACTAAATTTAAATGAAAGCTCGTCTCAAGTTCTATGAAAAGTCAGTAAAAAAAAAATTTTTTTTTTTTTAAATTTTTTATTTCTTTAATTTCTTGAACGTAGGAAAAAACCACAATTTTTGGAAATATTTTAACAAATTTCAAAAAGGCGATATCTCGAAACTGCTCGACCAATTTCAGAATTTATTTTGGTATTTGTATTCAGCATGCATTTTTTTATTAAATATCTAAAAATGTGTATGGACATTGTCCACAAATTCCAAATTTAGATCGAAAGGAGCCACGGGTTAAAATGATCGTATTTGACTCTAATTAAGTTTAAATGAATACATGTATTAAGAAGAATATTGCAATAAATCTCTATCAAAAGGTCAAGAGAAAGAATTTTTTTTTTAAATTTTTTTGAACGCAGGAAAAAGGGCAACTTTTTGCCAATTTTAAACTGCAATATCCTGATAACCGTTCGAACGATTTTAACTTTTTTGATATAAAGTCGTGCTGTTGGAACCAGGGGATAATAAATTGCAATTTTTTTAACATGATAATGTTTTAGGCTGGTGTCTAATTTTAAAAAAGTTGCAGGACGCCACCTCAGTTTGACTATATAAGCTAACAATTAACGAAAAAGAAAACAACAATTACTATTTTCATTTGATTTTTTCTGTAAGTTCAGATCGAGCACGGGCTCTAATTATATTTGTTATAATTCAATTTTTCTTCTGCATTTTTTTCAACTTGAACCCTTATAAAAAATATAATTAGAGCCCGTGCTCGATCTGTACTTACAGAAAAAATAAAATAAAATTACTGACAAAATATGTCGCCATTAGGCACGTCTCCGAAACAGAAAATGCAAATTCCTTCATTTGTGTCTGCAATTCCAGATCATGTTGGTAACCCTTGCGAAATAATGTAAGAGACAAAAAAGTTGAAAACAAAGAATGAAGTGAGGTTGAGATTGCTAGAAATAGAATTGTAGTGTTGGAAACTGTCAAAATTTATTCTGTAGAAACTATAAATATTCACATATATAAAAACCAGTTTTCATTAACAAGACAAACCGACATTTAAAATCCTACTGATGATAACACTAACTGGGGTGTTTCAAACCGGTATGGGAAACACCAGAAATGTCTATAACTTTTAGAAATTCAAGTAGTATTTTCATTTTCTTAAAACCAAACATTTTATTAACTTGGGTTTGTAACTTGGACATCGTGGTGAATAAAACCGTTTTTCACCAGCTGGTGAAACTTTTAATATAATTATTTTTCACCAAAAAACATTTTTTTTTCATCAAATTTTTTTTTCATCAATTTTTTTTTTCATTAATTTTTTTTTTTCATCAAATTTTTTTTTAATAAATTTTTTTATCATATTTTTTTCATAAATTTTTTTTCATCAATTTTTTTTTCATCAAATTTTTTTATCTAATATTTTATTATCAATTTTTTTCTCATCAAAATTTTTTTTTTCATATTTTTTTACATCAAAAAATTTTTCTTTTCATCAAAAAAATTTTTCATCAAAATTTTTGTTCACCAAAAATTTTGGGTTCATTAATTTTTTTTAACATAATTTTGGGTCTATTAAATTTTTTTAACATAATTTTGTTTTTCGTGAAAAAAATCATTTTTTTTTTACAAAAACTACTTTTTCACCAAGTCTAAGCTTTTCGCATAAAAATTTTCCATTTGTTTATCAAATGTACATAAAACAAATGAGAGTGGTATATTCTTTGCTGCCGAATCTTTTATACTCTCCAAGATGTAAAAACACTTTTTTGCACTTATTTTTGCACTCACTTTTTTTTTTTTTAAAGAAACAACACTCAGGCAATTCTGCCTATCAATTACTAATGTAACCGTGATGCTTCTTTCGGAAAGGGGATAGAAGAGAGATGAAAGATAGAAGGGCTTCAGTATGGCAACACTGTAATTGCGCGTGTTGATAATTTTGAGTACAGTTGTTGCATCGCCATCTGTTATTGATCTGGCGAATTACTTTTGAAGCTGTGTTTATAGCCATTATTTTATTATTTTACCTCGTTGACGTTTTTTTTTAGTGCTATTTATCAACGAAGGAGGGTGCTGCGATAGATATTAGTTATAAATAGAAGCTAATAAATATCTGAAAAAAATTTTGTTCTGCCTGAGCTGAGAATCGAACCCAGGCTTGCTGGCTAGTAGTCCAACGCGCTAACCACTAAGCCACAGCACCGAAATGTACTGCTCTTTCGGTTTTTTTAATGGGGTCCTCGACTTATATTTCAATTCGTTTTGCATGGAATAGCAAAGTAATATAACATTATTTTTTCTAAAAAAACCTTGCTTTGGCAAGTACACCCAAATCTTCCGCAGAACATTATCATGGTTTAATGTTTTGGGCAAGAGTACAAAATTCGCAGGCATTTTTACTCGTCAGCTGGGCGTAGATATAAAAATTTTATTTGTGCAAAAACTATAATAAATTAATTTGTTAACATTTATCGTGATGAACAAAGTGTCCCTTGTTTCCCTTGACACTTTTGATAGAGCTTGAGACGATCCACAGTGGAAGGTGGACGCGCATCGTAACAAAATCAAAATTGTCAGCTATTTGATCGGTTGAACATGGGTTTGATAAAAGACATCCTAAGGGATAGAAAACCATTCATAAAATATTTATATGTCATTTACTTTGACCAGGGCGTCCCTCCAAAGTCCAAACATTTTCAGGTTTTTTTAAAAAATTAAAATTTTTTGGAAACCTTTTTTAAATGATTGAGTAAAACTATTTCTAAGTAAGCTAACATCCTGAAATTTTAACACAGCTTTGACAATATATGTAACTAATTAAAACTGCCCTTATAAGCTAAAATTTTAAACCGCGTTATTCGTTAATTGACAGCCAAATGTGGTCATTTTTTAATAAATGTGTAAAAAAGACTCTTAATTATAGACTGCATCTTTTGTGGAACCTTGTGGATACAGACAAATTCAATATGGGGTGATACTAGAGGTATTTTTCTAAACGAGGAACTTTATTTCGTCTGCAGTAACTTGCAGGTAAATTTAGGATAAGGCTCCAAAGTAGGGTCCATAAAAAGAAAAAAAAAAAAAAACTTATATATATTTCTTTTTTTAAATTTTTATTTTTCGAAATTATTAAATATCAGCTTCAACCTATTTAGATATTTACAAAAAAAAAAAATGGTGATGCTGCATAGGCTTGAGAAACTAACTAAATACCCAGCAAAATTTGGCATTACTAGTAATGGGATTTGTAATCCGGAACAAATGTTAATAAGTAGTTACTTGTTGAATCACTAATTATTTTAAAAAGGGCGTTAGACAAAAATAAATAGTGATGAGAATTAAGATAAATAAGTACTTAGTTACTCTCGTTTTACTAAAAAGGAGTTATAAACCATTACCAATAAAAAGTAAAAAAGCTATTTACCAAATGGAAGTAATAAACACATTTAAGTGTTAAAAATATAAAAAAAGTTAAAAATTGTCAAATTTTTATTGAGTTAACTAATTTTGGAGTTAATTGAATTGTAAAGGGCAAAGAGATATTATTAATTAAAAGTACTTCAATTTAATATATAACTGTATTTTAATATTACTTAAAAGTTTTTTAACAAGATAATATTCAAAAGTTGTTACTTTTGGGCTTAAAATAATGCAAATGGTAATGGGTAGTCATTATATATTATATTAACGTGCATTAACACAAGTGAAGAAATAAATGCAACCGAATTTAAAAAATATGCATTCGACACAGCAGAACTTATAATCTCAATGTATGGATGGTGGACAATGAGTCCTACTGTACATAAGGTCCTGATACACGGAAGTGATATTATTCAAAATTCGGTGTTACCAGTTGGTAATAAAAATATTTTGCTATATATATAGCAATTCATTAACTAACTTATACAATTTAAATATTTTAAGATTTACAAAAGCAATTTTAGCTGAAAAAATTCAAGAATAAACATTCTAAAAGATATTTTTCAAAAATTTATGGTAGAATCAGATCCAAAAATTTCCATTTTACGTGAAGAAACATCGAACTTCGTAAAAAAGGTTCCTTATTCAAAGGAACTATTGCAACTAATACAAAAGGATAAATTTTTTTTTTTATTTTTTTTATTACGATATTGCATTATCGTGTCTATGTTAATTGGTTTTTTAATGTTTTAATCCTGTTATTATTCATTTTTGGTTTATTACTACTATTTATTTATTATAAATCAATAAAATAAAATTGATAAAAAAGCCATACGTGCCGGATATTTTAGTGTAGGGTGAAAGGTAATGTTTCAAATATTAAATTTATCTTTTTTGTGCAATTTTAAACAGGCTTGATACAAGCAATTCCACTTATATATTTATATTGTCAGATTTGTTAACTAAAAAAGTCGATACATTTGGTCATAATTTAACTCAATTTTTTATATGTATTTTAACTAATAATGATGTATATTTACTCTATCCGAATGATATTCAGTAATAATATATCAAAATGTCAATGATCTTAACATTTTTTTAGCATTTGTTCATACAAATAAATTAACCAACTTTGCTATCAATTTATATGTAGGGTGCAAGGAGGACAACAAACTTTGATAACAGCTTTAATTGCTTAAGGTCCCTAGTTTTTAGAATGTCTTATTTTGTTTTACAACTCCTATCCGTTTAGAAGATATAGCCAAAAAACTTCGATGCGCGCGTTTTCCATACAAACCGTCCACTGTGCGATCTTTAAATACACTCAAAATAATAACTCTGTTAAATTAAAAAGGAACTCTGCTGAGCCAACAGAAAATTTACTAGATTTCCAACCTGCAACAAATTTTTGTTATATTACCAAAAAAAACTCTATAAATTTTTTTAATAAAAAAAGCTGGAAATTTACAGAATCATCTGTAAAATCTTGTTAAATGATTTAGTTTTATGCAATTTTTTAAGTTTTTTGAAAATTGATTACAGAGCAATAGGTAAAGTTACAGATGCAATTTATATGTGGAATTGAGATTACAGTAATTTTACAGAATATTTAACATAGTAATTATTTGGAGTGTAGTTGAGTTTAGTAAGGCTGATATATATGCAGAAAAAAAACTCAAAAAACACTCACAAAGAATTGTAATTCCTTGAAATTTTTTTCCAGAAAGCAATTGATAAAAGTATAAATAGGTTGTACTATATACACAGGAAATGTTAATAAGAAAGTATTTGAAAATATATAAATGTAGTATAATGTAACAAAGTCCATCCAATAATGGATTCTATACATGAATGCTTTGAAAATGAATGCATTTAAGATTATAAGATGGCAAAAACAAAAAAAAAATACTATTCTACGTATGTTTGTTTGCACTTATAAATACTTTACCGCCAACAATCTACTGCATCAATCTAGTATTTTGTTCTAACATAGAGAAACTACTCGTAAATATTTGAATGGTTTGAATGAAGAAATCCAATGCAATTCTATTGAAAGAATTTTTATATGTGAACAACATTAACTTTTTTTTTTCTATGAACAGCATGTCGGTTTTTGTAATACAAATCGACAGTCCCAAATTTGGTAAGACTTTGATATAATTGACCGCCATAATACAGGAAGATAAAATTGAAATTTTTTTGTTATAACATTTGCTGCATTTGGGTATGGTTTAGTCTTTCCAGATTGGGAAAAGAGAATAACCATACAATTTACTCAACTATTTGTCTATGTGTACATGTCTATGGTAAAACATTTACTAACATACAATGTTTATATGAACCACAATTTGTTCTTTAATGGTTTCTTGGCAAAGTAAAAATGCAATATACGAGGGATGATTAAAAGCTTTGAGAATTTTTTTATTTCTCAAAAAATTATGGATAAATTTGTTCCACTTGTTATAAATCTTAATTTTTTTGATGTTTTGTCCATATTTAATTTTTTGGTTTTTTAATATCAGATATTTTTTTAAAAACAGATTTCTGGTTTGAACTCATATGATGTCGACATTTTATTTAAACCATTTTCTTGTCTTTTAATTAGGGTTTTCTATAAAAATTAAAAAAAAAACACAAAAAAATTTAAATTTTTTTGTATAGAATCCCTACACAAAAACAAAAAAAAGTTTAAAAAAAGACAACATCATACAGGCTTAAAAAATTGTTGACTACTACAAAGTCTACTCTAGAAATAAAATGTACTGTTCCAAATAATTCATATGATTTTTTAACAGTTTAATTGAAGAGAAGCAAGATACAAATCTTTAATTAAATAGAAATAGAAAAGGTAAGAAAACTCATGAAACATCCATCCATCGTATTTTGCAAATATTTAAAAAATAAAACAGATGAGCTTATTCCTGTTTCCAAGCTAATGTTTTTCTCCACCATTTCTTCCTGTCTGTATCATTTCATAAGCTTGAAAAAACATAAAATTTATGCAGTATGAAAAAATCTGGCTTTAGAAAAATAATCTTAATAGTTTAAACTTGCATATGGGGCATACCAGGCCAAATCACTCAATTTTAGATACGACCCCCTTTCGATTATTTTTTTTTATATGTTTTAGTACCTAAATGCAACTTGCACTCAAATTTTCAGCCTTTTATAGGAAGTTGATGTTGAGTAATCAATTTTTAAAAGTGGCGATTTTTTCAAATAATTAAAAAATTTAAATTTTCAATTAATTCTGACCACCCGGTGAAAAATGAGCATATTATACATTAATCATTTTTCACCGGGCAGTAAAAAATATAGGGGGCATTCCATGTCAAATCGGATACTTTGAATAATTTTTTTTTAGATTTTCCTAATTTGTTATAACCCACTGTGGTTCCAAATCCAAATCTAGGTGGACAAAAGTCTAAAAAGTTTGAATCTCTAAATTAAAAAAACGGTAGGTGTTTTAAATAGCTAACAACATGCCTAGACTAGACGCAAAATATTTTGATTAAATAAGGGGTTTAACTTTGTCCCTGCAGCACTAGAACATCAATGTTTGTTCACGAAAATGTTTGTAATAAAAAACTAAGGAAATCAATACAAAACTAAGTAGCTTATACCAAGTGAATTATTTGCAGGAGATTGCCGTGAATTGTTTTTTATATAGCCATGGGTATATACTTATCAAAAAAATTTTCATGGGTTCGAAATTTTTTCGCGATTTCTTAATATCGGTTTTTGAAGTTTGGGTCATAAGTAAAAAAAAAAAGTTAGATTATCAGTCTTTCAAAGCTTGCCAAAGAAAACCGCTCCAAGTTGCGGGCAAGCCACTATATACATCTCTTAAAGTAACTATCAGAGAGTATGTTTCATCTTTCATCTCATCCAGCGGCATCCAGCTGCATTTTTTATAGCGTTTTTAAAAAAGTAATTTTTTCTGCAATATTTATAACTCTCAAGAAAATGCTTGTAATATTCAGGATCTTCTGCACATATTTTTGCAACAAATACCCCTAAAGTATTTTCTATACTTGTTATATCACATATTTTTCTTTTCCCGCAACTCTAGAAGCACAAAAAGGATTTAATTCGAACATTCTAAAAAAACTACACATTAAAAGTAATTCGACATAGCTGGGCTTTACTGTAATGCTCAGAAAAACTTTTTATATCATTTTTAAATACTTCCTTTAAATTTAGTGCCCTAAAGTAGCAAAAAGTAATTAACTTTTTCCAGTTGTAGCGAAAAGTCCAATTAAGTTGAAGCTATTTTAGTGAAACCCACTGTATTTTCAAAACTATTGAAGCTACAATTTTTTAAAGCATTTTTTTGAAATCAGCGACCATAAAAACATAAAATATCATGGTTAAATACTTTTGTCCACCTAGTTTTGGAATCGGAACCACAGTGTAACCCTCCGAAAACTCCTTTGTGGTAAATTTTCAGATTTTTTTGATGACCGGTTCAGAAGATATCGAATTTTTTAAAAATTGGTTGTTTGTTCCTTTACTCAAACTTTTTTTACTCATAACTTCTTCAATAGTGGTCCAAATTACATCTTTTTTTTTCAAAATTTTTGTTTTTTTATGTACTTTGAAAAAAAAAAATCCAAAAAAAATCTTAAAAGTGCTCTAGTCTGCAATTTTTAAGTTTTAAAATTTAGATCTCATTTTTAAAAATGTATGAACTCTTTGACTTTTATAAATTTTTTTTTTGTGTAAAACTTCTATCGATTCTACAAATTTTTTGCCCAGTAGGATCGTGAGATAACGATTATTACTATTTTTTAAATTTTTTTTTTAAAATTATATTGTAATTTTTCAATCTTATAATCATTTCTACTGCTCCAATGGTGCGTCATAGAGGGGTTCTTCATAAGACCGACCCCCATTAATTTTTACGTTTTAACATTTCTTTGGAACAAACTAATACCCTATCTCCAATTTCTAAGGAGGCTCCCACACAAAATGACATTTTTTAAAATTTGCTCCAACCGCCCTAACTGCCCTTAGAATGCCCATAGAGCAATCAAATATTTGGCCGGTCCACAATATTTTTATAGTCCAAACATTTTCTCTGAGCAAACCTACCCTCTATCTTTAACTATTAAGGCGGTCCCCATACAATTTTTTTTTATTTTTTGTAAATTTGTTTTACTTAATCAGCTTTTACCGGTCCAATGGTGCGTCCGAGAGGGGTCATTATTGAGACCGACCCCCATTTATTTTTACCCTACAACATTTTTTTAAATTATACCTACGCCCTATCTCCACACCCTAAGTAGGCTCCCATACAAAATTATTTGATTAAAACAAATTAACAAAAAATAAAAAAAATTGTATTGGGACCGCCTTAACAGTTAAAGATAGAGTAGGTAGGTGTGCTCAGAGAAAATGTTTGGACTAAAAAAATATTGTGGGTCGGTCATACATTTTGTTGCTCTAAGGGCACTATTAGGGCAGTTAGAGCGGTTGGAGCAAATTTGAAAAAATTTCGTTTTGTGTGGGAGCCCCTTTAGAAATTGGATATAGGGTATTAGTTTGTTCCAAAGAAATGTTAAGACGTAAAAATTAATGGGGGTCGGTCTTATAAAGGACCGCTCTATGACACACCATTGGAGCAGTAGAAATGATTTTAAGATTGGAAAATTACAATAAAATTTTTTAAAAAAATTTTAAAAAATAGTAATAATAGTTATCCCACGATCCTCCGGGGCAAAAAAATTTCAAAAAAATCGAAGAGTATAAACAAAAATACAAAAATTTTGAAAAAAAATATTTTGAAATTTGGACCATTGCACTTTGGCTGAATTTTCAATTTTGGCGGCAAAAGGTCAATTTTTCAAGTATAGATTTTAAAAAAATTTTGGAATTCCCAATATATTGGTAAGAAAATTTAAAAAAAAGTTATGATAGTTGGCAGCACTGTCTATGTGTAAACAGCTGCTAATGTATATAGTTTTTATAACACGTGTTGCAAGTTGTGAAGCAACCAATTACACTGTGCTACAAAAAACACAAAATCAAATATACTTTTGAAATGAGGTAGTTAAGGTTGTAGGTCTCGTCGAAAAGATCACAAAAATGCCCATCAAACTTGCCAGACACCCTCAAATTTTAAAGTTATTGTCAAAAAACGTTTTTTTGGGACTTTTCTCACTAAGCCACGTGTAACTTAAAAAGTTTTCCACCGATTTTCAATTTTTTAACTGGTTTGGATAGGAGAAATACAGGGCTTTTTAGGTGTGTGAATTGGTCTACACATTTAAGAATGGTATGTATTGATTTTTTCAACAATATCTAATTTTTTGGTTATTTTTTGAAAAATTTTTGAGTTTATCGATTTTTTTCTGCTATAGTTCGTTCAACATTATATATATTTATAAACTTATTCTTAAAGAAAATTTAATTGTGAATACGATGAGCTTTATGATGAAAAAATCGAATAAAAATTGACAGAGTTGTGATAATTTTTCTAAAAAATAAAATTAAGATTTTGCTTGAAATTGTCGTTCGGGCAACCCAGGAAAAAAAAAAAAATAAAAAAATAAACGAACAAACTGAGAGGTCGCGTACCATTATTTTAAAGGTTTTTGGCTCCCTGAATTGGAATTTGACCTTGAAATTGCGCTATCTTATTAAGTTTTTGATATATCAGTTTATGTTTAGTATCTCAAAAACCTGACGCGATAGAGCAACTTAAAGGCCAGATTCGGATTCAGCGCGCCAAAAACCTTTAAAAATATTGTACATGACCTCTTATGATAATTTTTTTTTTTTTGCCTTGGTTGTCTGAACGGCGATTTCCTGTAAAATCTTAATTTTCTTTTTTAGAAAAATTATCACAACTCTGTCAATTCTTATCTGATTTGTATGGGATAAAGCTCATCGAATTCAGAACTAAATTTGTTTTAAAAATATGTTTATAAATATAAAGGTTGTTAAACGAACTATAGCAGAAAAAAATCGAGAAACTCGAAAAATTTTAAAAAAATAACAAAAAAATTAGATATTATAGAAAAAATCAATAGATATCTATCTTATATGTGTAAACCATTTCACACACATGGAAAGCCCTATTCTTCTTCTATCTAAAACAGTTAAACAATTTAAAATCGGTTGAAAATTTTCTGAATTACACAAGGTTTAGTGAGCAAAGTCCCAAAAAAAGTTTTTTGACAATAACTCTAAAATTTGAGGGTGTCTGGCAAGTTAAATGGGCATTTTTGTGATCTACTCGACAAAACCAACAACCTATACCATGTCACATTAGAAGTATTTTATTACTGTAGCACAGTGTTATCAATAAATCTATATATATTTTTTTTAAATATATTTTGGTTAAAAAAATGTAGTGAATATGAATTTTAATAGTCGAGGTGAGTATTTTCTCCGAATTCTTAACATATTTGGAAAAAAAAAAATATTTCGTAGTTATTTTGGAGTTTTTTGATTTTTGTGAAATTGTGAATAGGTTTATCGTCTTTCGTGGAGTATAATATAAAATGTTAACAATTGTTAAAGCATTTTGATACATGTAAATCTTCTTAGAAAGCTCAGGTTTTATTGTATATTAATATGGTATCCGAACGAGTGCAAACGAATGAGTTATAAGCAAAAACGTGAATTTTGGATGTTTTTTTTTTCGCAAATTCATGTGTTGAAAAACACACTAAAAACGCTTTAAAGCTTAGTGGTAAGCTACAAAAATATTTAACAGTATTTCTTTCATTCAAAAAACTTTTTATTCTCAAACAAAAAAAAAACACACTCAAAAAAAGTTATACACTCAAAAAAAATTGTACACTCAAAAAAAATATTTTTTTTTATATTATTAAAAAACGAAATTTCCTCAAATTAATAATATTTTTAATAAATTACTATCGCTAAAAAAGTGTTTTTCTACTTGAATATGTTTTTCAACAATTGAGTAAAAATTTTTTACAATTACTCGGTATTCGGCCATATTCGTCCAAAAATGTGACCGAAGCCGAATAATGGCCGAAGAGTACTTTTTTTCCTACCGAATATTCGGTCAGACACTTCAAACTATAAAGGGAGATTTTAATTAAATATAGTTTTGTAAGCATAATTTTTTTTCGAAAATCCCCCTTATGGGCGGGCCACTAGAAAATGGGGGTGTGGACCGCCCATTTTTTCTCAAATCGAATATTTCGACAGTAGAACCCTGCATACAAAATTTGGTGAGGCTAGCATGTCGGGAAATAGTTTTTGACGCGACTTGGGGTTTTTCAGCCATAGTGCATTGTTGAAGAAGTTATGAGTAAAAGAAATTTGAATAAAGGAACCAATTTTTAAAAATTTGATATCTTTTGAACGGGTCATCAAAAAAATCTGAAAATTTACCACGAATGAGTTTTCGAAGGGTTCTAAAAACTGTTAACAAATTGGGAAAATCTAAAAAAAAATTTTCAAATATGTATAAAAATGTGTACAAATGATAGATTAATTTATATATAATTATATCAATAAAAATATGATTATATCAAAACTTTTTTACTCGAGAACACATGATTCGATATCCTTTTATACGACACCATATTAATTTTTATGTGTAAAACTTAATACAGGATACATTTACATATAATTATGTAAAGTACTGTGTATGGCCATATATAAATATTAGAATTAGAGTGGTTCAACATAACTTTTTTTTTGAGTTCTCACCCCCTCATTTTATGTTATTTGGTGCAAAAAGCTTTGCCTAATTTTTTTATTTGGTGCAAATATTTTTGCACCAAATAACATTAAATCACCCTGATTCACCCTGAGACCGAAAAAATTATCTTGAACCACTCTAATAAATATATTTAATAATGTGTTACTATATCTTAACTCTTTTAGTCGGGTAGTAAATTTTTTTTTACAGTCTAAAAAAATATAGCCTAATTTTTTACGCCCAAATTTTTTTTTTTTTTTTTTTACAAAAATTACAAAAAAATGCGTTTGCATTCAAAATGTTTGAAACATTGTGGGGTTAGGTTAGGTTAGAGGTGGCGGAGTCAAAGACTCCTCACATAGACCGGATGGTCCATAGCGAAACCACAATAATTCCTCAGCGACGCTGATAGAACGCGTTTGTCCTCATCGCGAATTGTAATATTTGCCTTAGGTCGACATTCGAAACGGTTTCCAAGCTCTCGAAGTCATGTCTGCCTAAAATGTGCAGTCGGGTTCTGGCCAAAGCAGGACATTGGCAAAGAATATGTTCGACCGTTTCTTCAGTGTTAGGTTCATCGCACCTTCTACAGCTTGCATCAGAAATAAGTCCCATCTTCTTTCTATGATAACCTATTAGGCAGTGCCCGGTGATCACTCCAGTAAGTACACGGCAGTTCCATCTAGTGAGTGAGAGTAAGTATTCAGTTTTTCTTAGATTGTAGCATGCCCACAATCTTTTACTGATCGCACTCGTCGTTAGCTCTCTCCACTTTCTATTAGCCATTGCAGTGTTTTGAATGTCGCGTAGCGATCTAAAGTGCTGGATTGGTGGATCAATATGCACAGAAATACCAATACCATCAGCACCTTGTTTCGCGAGCTCGTCCGCTCTCTCGTTTCCTTGAATACCTATGTGACCTGGTACCCATATTAGTTTCACCTTGTTCATACTCCCTAAACTTTGTAAGTTCTCGAAGCATTCGAAAACTACTTTCGACTTGATGTAAAAGCTTTTGAGAGCTTTTAGAGCAGCTTGGCTGTCAACGTAAATGTTAAATTCTCTGTTTGTCTCATCACCGAACTGTAAAGCCGCCCTGCTTATGGCAACTATTTCGGCCTGGAAAATGCTAGAGTCCAATGGAAGGATGAAAGTCTTCTCTAAATCTCGCAAACTCGTTGAAAAACCTGCACCGACTCCCATGGATTGTTTGGAGCCGTCTGTGAATATGTTAATAGCGTTCATTGGGGGGTTTTGCCAGTTTGACCAAAATTCTCGAGTCGGAAATTCTACGTCGTATTTCCGGTCGAAAATAAGTTTGGGCACTCTGTAATCGGTGGCAATATCATTTAAATTGTCCATGTTACTGTGTCCAAAATTGCGTTGCCTGAATAAATTTGACTCTTTGAGACGAAGGCAGGACTTATAAGCCTCCCCCTTAGCAAAGATGTCAATTGGTATCAGGTGCAGTAGCGTGTCAATAGATTCAGCTGATGTTGTTCTCAGAGCGCCTGTGATGCATAAACCCATGAGACGTTGAATTCTCTGAAATTTTAAGTGCGTCGCATTACGCTCCAGTGCGTTATACCAGACCATAACTCAATACAGTAAGATTGGTCTTACTACAGAAGTATAAATCCAGTAAGTGATCCTTGGTTCCAGTCCCCAAGTTGCGCCAAACATTTTCTTGCATGCGTAAAAGGCGTTGTATGCCTTCTTGACCCTTTCCTCGGTGTTTTGTTTCCATGACAGTTTACTGTCTAAAATGATTCCTAAAAATTTCGCTTGGTTTGATAACGGAATTCTAACTTCATTTATCTCGACCTTAAACGTCTCTATTTTGTACCTGTTCGTAAAAAGTACCATTTCCGTTTTTTCCGGGTTAACGTTTAGGCCATTATTATTAGCCCATTTCCACATTTGCCTCAGTGACACTTCTAAAAGTTCCGATACTGTGCCCAAAAACTTTCCACACGACATAATGACAACGTCGTCTGCATAAGCTACCACTGTTGTTCCTTGCGATTTCAACTTCTTTAAAATGGGGTCCACTACTAAAAGCCAGAGTAGTGGTGACAATACACCACCCTGTGGCGTTCCTTTTGACGCGTATCTTGTAACCTTTGCTGGTCCCCATTCTGCTGTCACCTCACGACATAATAGCAGTCGACCAATCCATTTTGTGATACATGGGTTGATCAATGCCGTCTCCATTGCGTTAATTATTGCCTCCATACTGACATTGTTGAAGGCACCTTCAATGTCCAGAAAAGCGGCCAGTGTAAATTCTTTATCATGCAAAGATTTTTCTATAGTGCTAACTACAGAGTGAAGCGCAGTTTCTATAGATTTTCCCTGTTGATAGGCGTGTTGCGAATCAGAGAGGAAGTGAAAACCTAGATTTTCCCTTATGAAAAGGTCTAGAATCCTTTCCAGAGTTTTCAAAATAAAAGATGATAAACTAATCGGTCTGTAGTCTTTTGCCATTACGTGATTCAATTTTCCACTTTTTGGTATGAAAACCGCCTTAGATTTTCTCCATGATTGCGGAACGTACGTTAGTTGAAGACAAGCAATAAAAATGTCCATTAAGTGAGGGATGATCTCATTTGCAGTATGTTGCAACATTGCTGGTAAGATTCCATCCGGTCCAGGCGATTTGTAGGGTTTGAAGGAACCTATAGCCCATGCCAGACGTTCTCTCGAGAACAAGTTTAAAGGACAAGTTAACGGTCCTATATGTTGATTTTCTGAAATCGATGTTTCCCTGCAACCTGGAAAGTGCGTCCTTAAGAGTACGTTCCATCACCTCTTTTTAGCAAAAGTGGGGGGATGGATTTCTTCGTTAAAATTTTTCTCAGTCTGGCAGCATCTGCAGTGTGTTCGATTTTACTACAGAGTTCATTCCAGCTGCTCTTTTTCGATTTCCTAATTAGCTTTTTAAAACTTTTAAGTTCTCTCCTGTAAACTGCCCAGTTATCATCATTGTTGTCTTTCCTTGCGTTTTTAAAAAGTGTCTGGATGTTTTTTCTGTGTTGCGAAAGCTCCTTTGACCACCATGGTGGTTGAATCCTTTTCTGTCGATACCTTACTGGACAGGCCTTCTCAAATGACTTGATTAGGATTGAAGTAAGGTTGTCATTTTTCCTATCGATATCAAGTTGATTAGTTAGTCGATTACGTTTCAGTTTTCCTAAATCCGTAATCGCATTCTCCCGAAACATTTCCCAGTTAGCCCTTTCGGGATTTCTGAAAGGTTTATTTATACTTGCTTCCCTAGTTAATATTCTGAAGCTAATGTACTTATGGTCGGAGAAGGAGGCCCTATTGAGAATTTCCCATTTAAGTACTTCCAGACCACTTTTATTTGAGAAAAGTGTTAAATCTAAAACGTTTCGACTATTAGGCCCTATATATGTTGGTTCAGAACCACTATTCGCTATGTTCAAGTTTCTCGAGTTGATATAGAGTAAAAGATCTTCCCCCCTATCATTTATATCAGTTGAGCCCCATACAGTATTGTGTGCATTAGCATCACAACCTATCACTAAGTACTCACCCGTTTTCTCTCTAATAAATGTTTGAAGATCGGGAGGCGGTGCTTCCCTGTTATGTGCCATGTACGACGATATCAGATGTAGTGTCCTATTCCCCATCTTGTATATTGCGATTGCTAGATCATTTGTACTATATTTTTGTAGAAGAAAAAAGTGGGGGCTATTCATAGATTCTGCTAACTCCAACTTAAGTTTTTTTCTTGATTCGTCTTCTCCTTTTACTCAATTGCCAATTTGTTTGCAATTGTTTACTACGCCTGTTGTTATTGTAGTTGATGTACATATGAAAATGTTTTGTGGGTTTTTGTTGTTTTGTGATGTAGTAACTGGTGTTAGTAATTCTATAGAAGATTCTTGGCTTTGTATTGTTTGAGTATATGTAAGCTTAGATTTTTTTTTCAAAGATAAATTGCAAATATTTAAATTTGTTACTTAAGCAAATTGCTTGAGTGAATTGTGCTTTCGGCACTCTTCAACTGTAGTTTATCAGAGAATCTCTAGCAAAAAAAAAAAAAAATAAAAATCAAAAAAGTCTTATGTGTATATGGTTTCGTGTTCGTTTTTTGTCTAACCAAGTTTGTTTTACCAAAAAAGTCTGAACATTTTTAAATTTTCTTTTTTATGTATTAGTTTTGTGGTAAATGCACATGCTATAATTGTTGTGGTTTTGTTCAGATTTTGATATTTTATAGTTTTTACTTACTTTTTTTTATTTTTTTTTTTTTTTGCAACTTTTATTTGACCATTACAAATTGGTTATTAACATTATGTAAAGGGTAAAGAATTGAACAATGTGTTTACTTATGGTAAATAATTTTTAAATTGTTTGACATATATACTAAATGCTGCAATAAATAACTTTTATTAGTTTTAAAATACGTTTTTTTTTTTTTTTAAATAAAGAATAAAATTTTTATACTAAATTTACGAGAGAATGTATTTTAAGGCTAAATTTTATTAAAATTTTAAAAGAACCGAATTAAAAATTTATAAATTAACAACTATCTAAGTTCTAAGAACAAAACAAACAAAAAAAAGAAATGTCGCTTCTTACCACAATTTAAATTACACTGTAAGTAAAATTTTAACTTCTGAAATGACTAGGGCTGTCAATCCCGAAATCCCGAATCCCGAAATCCCGGGATTTTTGTCATAAAATGAATCCCGAATCCCGGGATTTTTAAGCTCAAATCCCGGGATTTTTGAAATATTAAAAATGTTTGAGAATTTATTTTTAAAAATGCAACTTTGTTCAATTATTGTTACATTTACATAAACAAATTAAAACTAAAACTTTTTTTAATTTTCAACGTAGCTGGCCACGAATTTGGCTAGGCTGAGAACTCTACCCAGGCTTGCTGAATAATAGTCCAACGCACTAACCATTAAGCCACAGTCACGGAGCCCTTTGACCAAAGTTGCAGATTTTGGCGAACATTTTCTAAAAACCCGAAACTTTGATCGAAGGGCGCCACGGGTAAATTTAATCCGATTGGCCTCAAATTCGGACCACATAAATTTTAGGCGTAGGAGAATAAAAATGATCCGTTATAAAATAACTCTCCGTTAAATTGAACTTTTTCATACAAATTTTGATATAAGGCTCCGTTAAATCGGCAGTTAGCAGCTAACTTTTCATTGAGTAATCCGCCCTAAATGTTTTTATTATTTTAAATTTTCTTTAAACTAGTTTTAAAATTATACAGTGCACCAACCAAAATCGGAATGGGATGAAACCAAAAGCAAATTAAAGTTGTCATTTTCCATAACAAACCCCTCAAGGCTTTTTTTAGTTCATTGCTAAATATTTAATAATAATAATTATTTGAAAACTGCATAAGAGGCGGATACTTAATTTTTTAATTGCCTTTAAATAACAATCAGAATAATTAAAAATCATTTTTTTTTTAAATAATTTCGTTGTAGCGAAATCGACCCAAAGGTTTTCATGGGAATCAAACCCATGACTGCCTGCTTAATAGGCTAGCACGCTACCAACTTACCCACAGTAGCCCAATTAATATGCACAATAAAATTGAAACATAAAGCGTCTACTATTTTTTTTACTTTTATAATCAAAGAAATTTAGTCCCAAAAAATCCCGGAATCCCGAAAAATCCCGTAATTTTCAAATCCCGAATCCCGGGATTTTAAAAAGCCGATCCCGTTTGACAGCCCTAGAAATGACACACCAAAATGCCGAGACCCCTAAATTTAATTTTGAGTCGTAGAATACAGTGGCATTCTCCGTTTTGCCAAGTCAGGTCAAAATCAAGAGATATTTCGTTTTAAAGTTTTGCGATTTTCAAGCTAGTTTTTATTATTTTTTCCAAGGAGAATTCTTTTAAAAATCCTTTAAAATTTAATCCAAGACATTCTAGCAATTTTCGTCTACAGTCCAAACGAAAAAAGCTAAACTCCCGAAATTGGACATGAATTTGTCTTGAGTTACAATTCTGAAATGGACGAAATCGGAGTAGGGGAAAGAAGTTTCTTAAAGAAATTCGAAACAACTCCAACAAACAGAGACAGTGCTGCCAAAACGTAGCATTTAAAAATGACTAAATTCAGTCGAAAACACGGCTAAAATTTGATAAATAAGAGGCAAAAATATATGGGGCATTACAGGCAAACCACTTACTTTTAGACCCGACCCCTAGCAATTTATTCTATTTTTGGATATGTTTTAGCACTTATGAAATGCAACTTGGACACCAATTTTCAGCCTTTCATTCCAAGATGGTGTTGAGTAATCAATTTTTCAAAATGGCGATTTTCTCAAAAAAATTTAAAAATTTAAATTTTTAATTAATTTTGACCATTAAAAAATATAGATATTTTAAAAAAGTTGGACAACGTTTTGTTGGTATTTAAATGTAGTTGTAGAAAAAAAATATTTAAAAATTATTCGAAGTAGTTATCACTTATTTTTTAACGTTTAAAAATTAAAATCGACTTTTTGAAAAAAGATGGTGTTGAGTAATCAATTTTTCAAAATGGCGATTTTCTCAAAAAAATTAAAAAATTTAAATTTTTAATTAATTTTGACCATTAAAAAATATAGATATCATAAAAAAACTTGGACAACGTTTTGTTGGTATTTACCCAATTAGAAATTTTGTCTTTAAGACAATGTCAGTAATGATTCATCAGGTAGAAGTCAGCAAGTGAATACATTTTACTAAAGACAACTTAAGGACATGTCATAATTTTTGTCGGAGCTCCCCAAGTTCTATAAATGTACTGACTTGTCATGTAAGTTGTCTTATCAATTTAGAAAAATCATGTCTTTAATGCTGACAATTATATAGCAAATCCGACCAATCCCAAAAAATTTTTTTCCGATGTAAAATATATGTAATTTTGTTTAATCCTTTAAAACTCTTTTAATTTTCTTTGTAATTAAAAAAATAAAATTGAATTGGTCTTAAAACAAAAAAAAAATGTAAAAAAAAATTCGCGACCGGGGATTGAACCGAGGCCAAAAATCTACAACACGTAAGCTGTCGAACCTGCTAGACAACTAGGCAAACCACAACTTAAAATTGTTTGTAATAAAATATATTTTGAAATCATAATATTTTCAAATTTGTCAAAAACAAAATAAATTGAATATATCGTCACCTTAATTGTAAAGGGCTCCTGCAATATATTTTTTGTAAATATTTTTTTTTGTTTTGTATAAATAATATTAAAAACAACTAAGATACGCTTAAATAACTCTAATAAAATCTTGTTAAATAGGATGAAACCAAATTCCAATTAATATTTAAAAAACTGTTATATTTGAGGAAGAAAAATTCATATTGTAGCATTTTTCAATTCAGGTGACGGAATATATATAACAGGACAATTCAAATAATAAATTTATTTAAATTTGTTTTTAAATAAACACATTTATTATCAAAGTTTGGCTAAAGGGGTAAGGTGCTAGACCAGTGAACAGAAGGTGCTGAGTTCGCGGACCAAGTGAGGCAGATCAAAATAGTAAGTTTTAAAAAATTTAATTTAATAAATGGACAGATAAAAATAGTAAGTAGTGTAAATTAAAAGACGTGATTAATAAATTTTTAATTTTTTAACGATCTCAGACGTAATATGTACATGTCATAATGTAGT
Source organism: Pegoplata infirma (assembly GCA_963921195.1). Taxonomy (NCBI): domain Eukaryota; kingdom Metazoa; phylum Arthropoda; class Insecta; order Diptera; family Anthomyiidae; genus Pegoplata; species Pegoplata infirma. The sequence goes on from OY992537.1 coordinate 85,654,289, forward strand.
CAGCACTATTTTTTTTATTTTACTTTGAGCCAACACTCAGGGGATGCCCCCTACTAATGCAATGCATTGTGTTGGTATTAGGAAAATAGGTTATGAGGAGACTACCTGCATACTTGTCGGCGAGGAATTTTGACAAAATACTTGAAAAAGTCAGGAGGTGTCATGAGGTTTTTTGTATGGTCAGAGATTTTTCAGTCAGCAGGTACACTGACTTTGTCATAAGGAAGTCTTTGAGATGTCTTATCGACATTTCTAATTGGGATAAATGTAGTTTTAGAAAAAAATATAAAAAAAATATTCGAAGTAAATATCACTTATTTTTTGACGTTTCAAAATTAAAATCGACTTTTTGGAAATGTCCGTAACCTTAGATTTTTTTGTAAAAAACTATAAAAATTCTACTGTAAATTACGCAACTTTTAAGCTATAATTCGAGATATAATCACAATTCTTTCTATTTTTTTTTTCAAATTTTTAAAATTGCACATTTAATTTTTTGGTTTTGATTTATTTTTTACGGTGCTCCAAAAAAAAATAAATTGGTGCTCCAAAAAAAATAAAAATAACTTACCTTACCCTATATATATTCATTTGGAGGTATAAATACGTCTCACAAAAATTAACAACGATCGGACATGGGTAAGGCGTTCCGCATGGTCCTTGACGTTTTAAAAACGGATTACAAGGAAAAAATATGATTTTTTTCTGTTTTCGTAATTTTTTGGTATTTTAAGTAAAGTTGAAATTCAAGTGGTTACAGAATTATAATGCGGAGTAAAATGCCTTTCTAATAAGGTACTAAAAACTAAAATCGATTGAAAATCAGCCTAGTTATTACAACTTCCCCAGGCATCTAGCGTGTGTCATACCACTTGATTAAAGAATACGAGTCCCTTTTTTTAAATTTATCGAAATTATAAATAACAAGTGAGAGTGTTAAATTCGGCTGTGCCGAATCTTTTATACCCTCCAAAATGTAAAAAAAAAAAAAAAATTGACAGAGGCGTTTCTTTTTTTTTTTTTTGGGGGGGGGGAGTTGATAGGGTCAGTGGGGCACGTTGAGAGCACCTTCCCATCGCGATAAATATACCAAATGTTTCATTTATTTAACAAAAATACAAAAAAAACATGTAAAAACGTGTATTTTTTAGAGGTTGGTTTAGTTCTTCAAGGGGGAACTTTTTTCCCCCTTGTCCGATTTGGCCCATTTCCGAACTTGACCTGCCTAGGAACAAAAGACATATTTGTGCCAAACTTGAGGTTCCTAGCTCTTTTAGTTTGGACTGCATCGTGTTAACTACAGACGGACGGACGGACGGACGGACAGACGGACGGACGGACGGACGGACATCCCTAGAATGTCTTAGAATCGATCACTGATCAATAATATATGTACTTTATGGGGTCCCCGACCGATATTTCGATGCGTTACACACGGAATGACAAAGTGAGTATACCCCCATACTGTAGTTGGAGGGTATAAAAATAAAATAAAGAAATCTTTTGTTATACATTTGATACTGTTTTAACTTCTTTTAGATAAAAACACACGAGTTAAATTTTTTTTTTTTGCAAAAAAATATCTGTACGTTTTTGAACTACACCATTTACAGATGTACACCATTTACAGATGTAATTCGAAAAAGATCAATTGTAATTCGAAGATTCTATTTGTAATTCGAAGATTCCATTTGTAATTCGAAGATTCCATTTGTAATTCGAAGATTCCATTTGTAATTCGAATACTCCAATTGTAATTCGAAGATTCCATTTGTAATTCGAAGATTCCAATTGTAATTCGAAAAAGATCAATTGTAATTCGAAAAAGATCAATTGTATTTCGAAAAAGATCAATTGTAATTCGTAAAAGATCAATTGTAATTCGAAAAAGATCAATTGTAATTCGTAAAAGATCAATTGTAATTCGAAGATTCCAATTGTAATTCGTAAAAGATCAATTGTAATTCGTAAAAGATCAATTGTAATTCGAAAAAGATCAATTGTAATTCGAAAAAGATCAATTGTAATTCGTAAAAGATCAATTGTAATTCGTAAAAGATCAATTGTAATTCGTAAAAGATCAATTGTAATTCGAAAAAGATCAATTGTAATTCGTTAAAGATCAATTGTAATTCGAAAAAGATCAATTGTAATTCGTAAAAGATCAATTGTAATTCGAAAAAGATCAATTGTAATTCGTAAAAGATCAATTGTAATTCGTAAAAGATCAATTGTAATTCGAAGATTCCAATTGTAATTCGAAAAACATCAACTGAATTTACATTGATAATTTACGAATTACAATTGGAATCTTCGAATTACAATTGATCTTTTTCGAATTACAATTGATCTTTTACGAATTATAATTGATCTTTTTCGAATTACAATTGATCTTTTACGAATTACAATTGATCTTTTTCGAATTACAATTGATCTTTTACGAATTACAATTGATCTTTTACGAATTACAATTGATCTTTTACGAATTACAATTGATCTTTTTCGAATTACAATTAGAATCTTCGAATTACAATTGATCTTTTTCGAATTACATCTGTAAATGGTGTAGAAAAAATATTTGACGAATATAGAAATATGTTGGACGAACAAAAGAATAAACAAATGTTTTTGATAAAAAAAGCTTCGAAGAAAAAAAACTATTTTGTTTGACAAAAAAAAAAAAAAAATAGGAAAAAAAAATAATAAAAAACAAGCAAAAAAGTAAAATTTGGCCTTGCCAAAAGTATTGCTACCCCCCACAATGACAAGAGATAATTGCAAAAAACTTTATACAAAAAAGAAACTCCTTCTAAAATAAAAAAAATTAAAAAACCCGCAAAAAAAATTGGTGAAAAAAAATCCGCGATTTTTTTTTTTGTAAAAAAATATGTTTGTATTAGTTTAAATACCATTCGGTGATCAACTCTGTTCACAGGTGTCAACCAGCAGTCGAATTAAAGCATTTTGTATTTTAGGTTATTTTAAATGTACCACAATTTGGCACTTTGATGGTTACATTTTCGATCACTATCGATGAGTTACAAACGATGTGACGAACTCTAATAACCCTCTAATACTAACAAGGAAGGTCATTCACAGGGCACCTACCGAATTTAAAAAAGGGTTGCAACCTTAAGAAAAAATAAGGGCTTTCGGGAAAATCCATATAAAAGCCGAACTAGCATGAATTTCGCCAAACGAAAAAATACGGGTAAGCTTAATTTTGACGGAGATTATTATATATGATATTGGCGGTTGTACGAATATACATCTCCATATAAACTTCTCCATCGATTACACATTTTTAACAATAACAACCCAGCAGAAATTTTGCTGAAAGGAGCAAAAAGTCAAGGAGCGCATCCAAACCTGCTGATTTCATGCATGATTCTCTAAGGCGATGTCACACTTTAGAGCGCTAGTTGGATACACCAAAAAGCGCTCTTAAGATGCTCTGAATTCACATCTCTTTAGAGCGCTGAAAAAATCGCTATAAAGATGCAGTGAATTCATGTATCTTTCAGAGCTGATTTAAGCAAAATAAAGATAAAGCACATTTGACTATCTCTGATATACAAATTACAAAATCTGAAATACAATTGACAATTTCTGAAAACAATTGGAAAATCTTAAATACAATTGACTAATTCTAAAAATCAGTTGACTCCTTGAAAGCATTTGGAAGAAATATCGCCTAAGAGATTCAATTACATTTAAAAAATGTCCAATTATATTTCGAAAATTTCAAATTATATTTCAGAAACTTCCATTTATACTTCAGATATTACCAATTATAACCAAAAAAATTTTAATTACATTTCAAAAATTTTCAATTATATTGGAAATTTTTTAAATATAATTGGACATTTTAAAATATAATTGGAGATTCTAAAGATGCACAGAGAGATCAGTTTAGTTGTGCCAGCCGAATTTAGAGCCAACTGCATAGTTTAATAACAACAACCGAAATTTTTGGTTGCGATAACCAAAATTTGTTTTGAAAATTTAACTTCTGTTGGTTCAAATAAATGTTGGTAATTGCAACCGAAAATTTCGGTTGTTGTTATTAAACCATGAAGTTGGCTCCAAATTCGGCTGGCAGAATTAAACTGTTTTCTCTGTGTGATTGGGAATTGTTTGTAATATAATTTGTATTTTCTGAAACTAAAGTGAAAATGGTGTACTAAATATTTTTTCATTCCAAATGTGAGGTGTTATGAATGAAGCACTCTTTGCATGTGTCATGTGTCTTTGTCCAAAACTCAGTGTTTTTTTTATTAAAAAAGTGTTAAATATATTCATGCGCTCCTTTTGAATATATTTAACACTTTTTTAATAAAAAAACGTGAGTTTTGGACAAAGACACGTGATTTCACTGAATATGAAATTTTATCCAAATCTTAACAACAAATTTAAATTTTTTCCCCTTACTTTTACTGCGTCCTCAAGAGCGCTCTTTGGATGCGCTTCGGTATGCTATAAAAAGATACAGCATCTTTTTATAGCAAAAAAATCTCGATTTATTTTTGCTGGGAAACTTAACGAAGCTGAATTTGTACACGACCGGTAAACATTTGGATAGGCCTTCAGAAAAACCAATCGATCTGTATAAAATGTTCATATAGTTTCTTTTAAAGAAATGGTAAAAATCATAAAAAAACGAAAAAAATCCCGTTTTCCCCCTCCCCTTTGACTCGCTAAATGTGAGTTTGGGCAGCTATAAAAAAAAAGGTAGCTCTTATTTTGCTCCCCTCTTTCCTAAAAGCAAGTTTTAGGACAATAGGTGGGTGCCGTGTGAAAGACCTTTCTTGTCAGTTAATTTTTATAATTGGTTCTCAACACTTTCCTTCTAAAACACAATTCAGAGGAATTTCTCAATTATTTCTCTGAAACTAAATGTAACTGTTTCAGAGTAATGAAATTATAGGAAAATGTACCCAAAAAAAATTTAAAAGATTCTTTTTTCTAAAAGAAAAACCCTTTTAATTTCAGAGTCATTCCTTACACAGATTTTATATCAATTTATCGATTTAAAAAGAATCATGTTCAGAGACAAAAATATTTTCTATATAAAGAAATAATCATACTGCAAATTTTTCTAGTGCAGTAGTGCAATTCACTAAGTTTTTAACGACAAAAATCAGTAGTTAAATTGTCAAAAATAGTTAATTGACGACAACTGTCTTTGAAAGCGATTCTATAACATTTTTCTACCGAATTTTGTCGTTATTGAAAATCGTTAACTTATCAACAAAAAAATTTTTGAAGTTAAAGTTAACGAAATTTTTCGGTTCTCAATACAATTTAAAAATAAACAAATTTCAAATTAACTATTTTTGTCCTTATTTCTTGTCGTTAATTTAAAAATTTATAGAATCACATATTCGTTTAAACAACCGACAATTCTCGTTAGTTAACGATATCGATAATTTCGTTAAAAAAGTTACTGAATCGCACTACAGGTCACAGGAAAAAAAATTCTCAGCTTTTGAAAAAAGTATCAGGTTTTGATAATTATATCCTATCGAAGATTTAAATATTGTAAAACTGTTTTCATTTTGTAAGTATCAGATTTTATGACATTTTTTAGTTAGAAGGTCTGTCTTGAAAATACTTTTTGGGCCCTCCTGCTCCCTCCGCCATCAATTATTAAGAAATTTAATAAAATCTCTAAAAAATAACATACAAAATTATAAATAGAAGTCAAAAAATCAACAATTTCAAGGAAACGAAAATTCCCTGGAATTCCCGCTCTAGTTATCATGTTAAAAAAAGGAAAGGGAAATGAAAGGGAAAGAAAAACGATCACATATTTGATAGGTTACGAGTGCTGATGCTTGTCGTCATAGCCTCAATCCAAAGGATTTTTTTAAGGAACTTCATTTTTACAATATCTCAGAATAAAAGAAATCATTTCAGTTTTGAATATTTATTAAGGTTAATGAAATTTTTCTCGTAATATTATGCATTACGAAACACATCGTAAGTAAGTTATTATTATTCATTTCGAAATAATATGTTATTTAACCAAAAAATAATGCTATTGCAATATGTACATTACTTGTTCATGTATTATATAATCACCAGCCATTACACACTGTGTAATACACAGGTTAAGTTGGGATTTTAATTTACTGTACACAAAAACTTGTGACTTTATGCAAAACACGCGCAGTGTATAGAAAAATGGAATTGATAGAGAAAAAAATAAATAAGGTAAAAATAGATACCAAAAAGTTTATGAAAAAAAAAAACAACAAAATGGTTCAAAACGAAACAAAACATGAAAAACAAATGATCCATCTGTGTTTAGCGGTAGTTTAAATTACACATTATAACTCAAATCAAGAAAAAGTTTTTTTAGGTTGTTACATTGTATATATACAGTGTATTATACACACTTCCATACATATTTTCGCATATATGATGGGAGAAGTTGTAGAAAGCTGCGAGGATGGTGAAAAAAAATTTCCCGTGTAAAAAAAATGTATTTATATGAGGGTGGCAGCAAAATATATGGACAACATTTTTTTTTTTGGAATTTGAATGTCTCCCGGCAGGAATATTGTTCAAAATGGTGTTAAACTTGTGTAGAAGAAATTTTTAGTCAAATCGGAGAACTTTAACCTATGATTGAGTTATGACTATTTTCTATGAATCGACGCCTAAATATATGATCAAGAACGCCAAAAAATCACTAATGCTTTGTTGTCAAAACTAAAAAAATTTGAATTTTTTTATTTACGCCAATAACCAGCCTCAATTTTTTTTCGGTCAATTTTGGAACTGAGAAATTTGTCAGATCGAAATGAAATTTTTTGTATTAAATAAGCCAATAAAGCTCAATAATATTAAAAACAAAAAAATATAAAAATTCCAAAAAAAATAAAAAAAAAATTTACTTGTATGGATTTTTTTTAACCTTGTGAACATTGAAGGACAAAATCGGCTGCAGTTGTACAGCAAAAACTACTCAACCGATTTTGATAATTTTTTTTTGTAGATTATTAAATTATCTAGTTCTTACCGTGGCCACTTTTTGATATTTTAACCTAATTATCAGAGACTGGAACTTCATGCATCTAAAAACATTGTTTTAAGCGCTTAAAATATGCATTAAAAATCCTAAAATATGCAACAAAAATTTAAGAAATATGCATTTATTTTTTTTTTTAAATTTTATTTAAATAAAAACAATTCGATCTAAAAAAATTTTAAAAAGATCGTTCTACAGCTACGGATGTGATTAGAGCATAGGGTTGCCAGATTTTTTTTTCCAAAAAGCGGCACAAAGGCAACAAATTTTGGAAAATTATGGGATTTTAAAGTTTTTGGCGGGACAAAAACAATTAGTTTATATGCAGTTTGAAACAATATTTTTTATGTAAAGAGATGAAAATTTAAAGGTTTTTTCCAATATTTTTGGCGGGACAAAATAATGCATTTATTAATGATTTGGTCACTATCTTCTGAAATTGTCATTGATAAATTAACATTAACTGTAAGATCGTGTCGAAGTTCAAAATTAAGTACCTAAATGTATACCCATTTACTGCAGAAAAATCTGCTGGAAATAAACACCTTTTTGAGCCATATGAAAAAACTGCTGATTTAGGCTGGATTACTCAATGCTCCGTTATAAAATAACTCTCCGTTAAATTTAACTTTTTCATACAAATTTTGACACAAGGCTCCGTTAAATCGGCATTAGCAGCTAACTTTTCATTGAGTAATCCGCCCTTAAGCTGAAAAATTAGCTTATTTTACCAGAAAAGTCATCTGAGTTCAGCAGAAAAATCTGCTGACTTCAGCTGAGCAATCTAACGTGCATTTAATTTATGAAAAAAAGACAAAGCTATTTTTTATTTTTTTTTTGAAGAAATTTTTAATTTTTTTTTTTTCAAAAATTTGTTGCTTAATTTTTAATTTCTACGTCTAACTTTCTGACGCCTTAAAAAGCGGTAATTTGGAATCCAGCGCGGACGCGGGAAACGTTGACATAAAGCGGGATAATCCCGCTTCAAAATGGCATCATTTTAAAAATAAAAATCGAAAAATGTACTTTTTTAAAAACGATTGTAAAAAAATTATAACAAACAAAAATATGCAAATATATGCATTTTTACCAAAATATGCACTAACAAATCAATGCCATTTTAATGCAAATTTGTTGATTCGAAAAGATATCTCATGAACAATGTTCTCAGACAAACGAGAAAAAATATGCATTTGCATGAAGTTCCAGTCCCTGCTAATTATTATTTAAATGTATTCGCTCCTGGACTAGGAAGAGTCGAAATGAAAATTTCATTCAAACAACTTAGTCTAAGCTCCTATTTAAGAAAGAAATTATGTATTAAGGTTTATCCGATTACAAATTTCTCAATTCAGCCTAGGCAATGCAAAACATTTAGTAGATCTACGCAAGTATTTTATTACTCGGGGTATTGCTACTTGAACACAATGATAAAGCAGTAAAACATTATAGAATATTTGCAATGTTTTATGGTGTATATAAATAACCTAAATGTGGACACGTAACAACCTGTTTAAACTTTGAATTATAATCATTTTTTTTCTGTGTGAGTGTGTGATATATTTTGCAGAAAGGGAAGTACAAGATATACACTACATACAGGTTGTTGAATTGAATGTGCTTGTGTAAGATAAAAAAAATTGCACTGTGGTAACGAAAAACTTATTTTTTAGAGTTTGAAGTCGCTGCATCACACAGTGGGGTTGAATTAAGGTATTATGGAATTAAATTTACTATTTAGAACAGTCTTATCGGATTTAAATTAAAAACAAAGGAGAGTGTAAACTTTTGCTGTGCCGAATATAATTTTTAAAAATTTAAATTACAAAAGTTTATTTTGAAAATAAAACTTTTTTGTAGTAATTTTTGTAAAAAAAAAAATCTTTTGAATCTTAGCTACACTTACCTACAAAATTTGATATTTTTTCAATTTGGCTGAACTTTAAAAACTATATTTAGTTAGTATCCATTGCGAAATAATGTTAGAGACAAAAAAGTTGAAAGAAAGTATGAGGTGAGGTTGAGACTGCTAGAAATAGCATTGTAGTGTTGGAAACAGTCAACATTTATTCTGTAGAAACTACACTCAAAATAAATTCTCTGTCCAATCAGCAGAAAATTCTGCTGAAAATACACCCATTTTCAGCTATATGAGAAATCTGCTGATTTTAGCAGACACGGTTTGCTGAAAATCTGTCATGATTATCTAGGATACATATATCACCAGAGAAATCTGTCAGAAAAGCAGCGAAATCTGCGTAGACATTTTCTAGAATATTTTTGTTTTTACAAATTTGTTGTCATGAAAAATTTAATAGTTTTTTTTTATCATGATAATGTTTTTAGGCTGGTGTCTACTTTTAAAAAAGTTGCAGGACGCCACCTCAGCTTGACCATATAAGCTAACAATTAACGAAAAAGAAAATTAGAATTACTATTTTCATTTTCTTAAAACCAAAAATTTTAGTAACTTGGGTTTGTAACTTGGATAATAATTCACCTCGTGGTGAATAAAACCGTTTTTCACCAGCTGGCGGATAAAAAGTAACATAATAATTTTTTAACATAAAAAAAAAATTTTATCAAATCTTTTTTTATACCCTCCACTCTAGTGATAGAGGGTATATATAAGTTTGTCATTCCGTTTGTAACACCTCGAAATATTGGTCTAGGACCCCATAAAGTATATATATTTATGATCCTCGATCGATTTTAAGTCGATCTAGCGATGTCCGTCAGTCCGTCCGTCCGTCCGTCCGTCTGTCTGTCTGTCCGTAGAAAACACGCTAACTTTTGAAAGACTATACAGAGGCTACTGAAGTTTGGCATATATGTTTGTCATTTACCTGGTCAGATTGGTATTGCAATCCAGCCAAATCGGTCCAGTGGTTCAAAAGTTATGAGCAAATGAGTAAATTTCGGCAAGGGTGTTTCGCGAATTTACGAGATAAAAAACACGATAACTTTCGAAAGACAATAATGAGACTACTGAAACTTGGCGTGTATCTTTGCCGTTCCCCGGGTCTGTTAGATTTTAAATTTCAGCTCAATCGGTCCAGTGGTTCAAAAGTTATAGGCAAAACCCTGAATTTCAAATTAGTTTCATCTAAAATGCCACGTGTTTTAACAAGTTTAAAAAGCATTGGTGGTAACTAAACAATGCTTTTCAAACTTGTTTAAATTTTAAGCAGTGCTTTTTAAACTTGTTTAGTTTTAAAAGCATTGGTAACTTAAAAACTCCACTCGAAAAAAATTTACACTCAAAAAAAATTTTACGCTCAAAAAAAAAATTTTACACTCAACAAAAAATGTACACAAAAATTTTTATTTTTTTTTTTTACAAAAATTACAATATTTTGTGTACATACGTACGTGCATTCACTCAGAAATATTTTTACAGTAAAAAAAACATTACACTCGAAAAAAATTTTACGGCTGTAGGCAAAATCGCCCAAAGAAAAATGGCCCAAAAAATAAAACGAAAATTCGCCCAAAAATTTTTCATACAAATTTGGGTCATATTTCATATGAAAAGTTACCCAACATTTTTGGGCAAATTTTCATAGTTTTTGGGCAAAATTTCAAAATTAAAAATTGGGTGATTTTTCATTACGAAAAATTACCCAAAAATTATATATGAAAAATTGCCCAATTTTATTTTGGTTTTATTTTTTGTCAAAATCTTAAAATGTCAAAACTGAAATATGTATGTCTAACCTGACCAACTGCTTTTGACTGAAAAGCGGGATCGAAAGGTTGAAAAAGCGGGATTTTGATCTAAAAAGCGGGATTTTTTTTAATAAGTGAAATTTTCCTTGAACGAACCCACGAATACCCTCCAAAATGCACAAAATTCTGAAAATACTTTTATGGGATTGTAATTTTTTTTATGTAAAAAAATGCATAAGAACTTTGACTAGAAAAATTTTATTTTGATTACGTCAGCAAACATAGTCTCTAGTCTAAGGAATTTTTTTACCAACCTTGGAATAAAATATTTAAGAATCAAAAAAATTGCATATGAAAAACTAAAATTAAATTAGAGTCGTAGACTGAATCTGATAACTTTTCTTATCATTTTCTAAGAGAAAGTAAATCTAATTTTTTTTTATAGAAAAATGTTTCAGAACTCGAGACTGTCTTTAGAAAATTTTTAGATACTTATTTGACTTAGAATTTAAGAATATTTTAAAAGAAAAATTATCGAAAATTTTAAGAATTCTTCTGTAGGAAAAATGTTTAAGAATCTTATAAATTTTCTATAGAAAAAATCCTTTGGCAACTGTTAATTTCCTTAGAATAAAATATTTTAGAGTCTGAAAAGAATTTTTCTGTAAAAAAAAATCTAAAATCGGATAATTTTTCTACAGAAAAAACGTTTCAGAATCTGATAGTTTTTTTATGAGAAATATATTTCAGAATCTTCCCAGCAAAACTAAGATTACCAAATAAGGTATAAAATAAGGTATAGGATCTCTTATTTTATACATTGCAGCATTGATGATTTTAACAGGCGATGAGACTCAAAGTAATGCATCCACATTATCACAAAGAATACCAGTAAGGTATAAAATAAGTCATACATTTATAACGAAGAATACGAGTAAGGTGTAAAATATATGATATTTTATAGGTTACGAGAAATGAAATAATATAGCATACCAGAACATAATATATAAGGTGTTACGAGTAGTGAAAAAGTAATTTTGTATTAAATTTACTCACGTGATTGTACGTGAGTGTATGTAGATAAAATATGCTCGTGAGTGTGTGCCGTTGGAAATTTCCTGTCGTGAGCCCATCTCTAGTTTAAACTTATGCATTTTTTTAGAAAATAATTATTTTTTATGTTATTGTAATGCATTATGCATCCAATTATAAATAATGCATTATTTCAAACTTTCAAATAATACATAATGTAACGAAATATAAGTCATCCATGATTTAATGTTTAGAAATAATAAATATGAAATACATTTTTTCCAATAATCATGCATTACGTAGCAAATTATTAGTAATGCATTATTTTTCACTTGAAAATAATACGTTGAGGAACAAATGTTTGGTAAGACATCATAAAATAATGCTACAAATTAGTTATATGCATTACCTGGTAATGTGTTATATAATCACTACCCATTACCAAAGTTTTGCTGGGTTAGAATTTATTATATGAAAAAAGAGATTTTTCCTGTTTAAATAATACTTACTTTAGAATCAGAGAATTTTTCTATAGGAAAAGTTTTTCAAAATTTATGATTTTTTCCAACAAGAAAAATGTTTTGGAATTTTTCTATAGAAAATTATATCAGAATATAAGTTTTTTTGTATGAAAAATCTCCCAGAATCTGAAAATATTTCTGTTGAGAAATTTTATAAAGGAAGTGTGTCTTTGTAAATTTTTCTTCTGAAGTTGCGTCTTAAATTTTTCTTTAGAAAAATGCCTTAGAAACTAATAATTTGTCTATATGAAATTATCTTAGAAAACATTGGAACTTTAAAAATTCCCCTTCTTTTTTCCCCCTTTTCAAATATTTTCTATCGAAAAATGCCCCTTGAAAAAATCGGTTGGATCTGATTTAATCTGTTTGGATCTAAAAAATATAATTTTCCACACAATTTCAAGATCTGATCAGATTCAATTACGGATCAGAGTTCGAAATTGGAGACAAATTTCGTATCTGGTTGATCTTATCAGATACAAATGCCATCATTAGATTTTTACAAATCAGACCAGATCTAATCAATTTTTTTCACGGGGCTATAAAATTTAAGAATTTATTTTTAGAAAAGGGTATCAGATTTTTTTTCAAGGAAGAAGTTTTTAGAAACCGATAATTTTTTAGAATCTGAGATTTTTCTTTTTTGAAAAATGTTTCAGCATCTGAGGATTTTTGTATACAAAAAAATTCTAAGAATCTGAGAATTAGGAAACATGTATTTAAGTTTAATACTTTTTTATTGAAAGCTTTTTTCGGAATATTCGAAGTATCACAATGAAAATATTTTGTCTAAAAATTTAATTTTAATTTATTTTTGATTTAAATCAGTCCAGTAGGGTTCTCTTGTGAACAGTTTTTTTGAGTAAACAAAATTTTTCTTAAAATTTTCTTTACACGGTAAGAAATAGTTAATATGCTCAAAAATATACTTCTCAAAATATTATTAAAATAACCTAAAAAATTTACATACTTTGCTATTCCAAAAGTCAAAAAGCGGGATAAAGCGGGATGAAGCGGGACTTTTGTTTAAAAAGCGGGATCGAAATTCAAGGCGGGATGAGACAACAAAAAGCGGGATAATCCCGCCAAAAGCGGGATGGTTGGTCAGGTTATGTATGTCACAATAAATCAGTATATTATTATTTTTAGAAACAGTAAACGCATATCTTGTTTTTTTATAAATTATATATTTAACTAACCAAGAATAAGCTGAAACAAAACCGTTCCGTTGTTGCTAACATACAAAGGCTATGGTGGGAATCGAACCCAAACCTCCTGCTCTTACATGCAGATTACCACGCTATTTATTAGTCTATCGCAGCGCTGTAGAAAATCAAAAGTAATGAATTTAAAATCAGCATGTAACTCCGATGAAAGCGCCGCAGGCGAAAATTTTTAACCAACAAATTTTAACAAAAAATCGCGCGATTTTTTGTTAAAATTTGTTGGTTAAAAATTTTCGCCTGTGGCGCTTTCATCGGAGCTAATTCTTTTTTTTTATTTCGTTAAAGTTTAAGTTTCACACTTAAAACTTTTACATCAATTGCATATGCATTTTACGGGCTGGGCTGTATTCTCAAAACAACGATCTATAAAAATAAATAATAACCACGTAACCTATGGTCTTATCTTAAAAGTTTTTGTCTTTGTATTGAAGTTCTTCTGCGTAGCCGGCCTTCGGCCGGGCTTAGGGATTACAAACTCCATGCATTAGACCCACCCTCTCCGCAAAAGAAAGCTTTTCTGTGTAGTATGTGTTTTGAAAAAAATGTGTTAGATAAAATATTTTTTTTATTTTGGGCCATTATTCATTTCTTTTTTGGGCTTTTTTTCGTTAATTTTGGGCGAATTTTCGTATTTTTCTTTTTGGGTCATTTTTCATATTTTTTGGGCGATTTTGCATTTGGGCGATTTTTCATAAAATTTTTTGGGCGATTTTTCTTTGGGCGATTTTGCCTACAGCCAAATTTTACACTCATAGTAATTTTTTTTTTTTTTTAAAAATGACAAAAAAAGAGTTTTTTACTCAAAATAAAATATTTCTAATCAAAATTGTTAATTTTTTCACGTTAAAAAATGTACTACCCTTTAAAAAAAATGCATTGTGGAGGGTATTCATAGATTCGGCAAAGTCGAATTTAACTTTTCTACTTGTTTTTCTTAAATTTTTTTTTTTTTCATGATTTTTTTTTTTTTTTTCATCAAATTTTTTTTTCGTAATTTTTTTTTTTTATCAAAAATTTTTTTTCCCTTCAAATTTTTTTTCATCATTTTTATACCTTCCACTCTAGTGATAGAGGGTATATATAAGTTTGTCATTCCGTTTGTAACACATCGAAATATTGGTCTAGGACCCCATAAAGTATATATATTCATGATCCTCGATCGATTTTAAGTCGATCTAGCGATGTCCGTCCGTCCGTTCGTCCGTTTGTCTGTCCGTTGAAAACACGCTAACTTTTGAAAGACTTAACAGAGGCAACTGAAGTTTGGTATAAATATTGGCAATTTACCGGGTCAGGTTGGTATTGCAATTTAGCCAAATCGGTCCAGTGCACAGTGGTAAATTCCGGCCAAAACCCTATAACTTCTTTAATTTTCTATGTAAACTTATAAAATGTTGAAGGTAGGTTAAGAATATAATAATAAACCAATTTCGCGAAAAAAAAATTTTCCGCGAAATTTTTTTTTTTTCCGCGAAAAATTTTTTTTGTTCGCGAAAAAAAATTTTTTGAAGGTGTTTTAAGATGTTGTGTATTAATCGTCAGTATTTCATCCATCTTCTTTTTTTATGTGTTTTCCACAGCTCAAAAAGCTCTTTATTTGATATAAATGACCCAAATTTAAAAGGCTCTAACTGAAAGACTTGGTTTAACTTGGTACTGATGTTAATTAGTACTTACTTGGGAACCATTATACTAATTTCTGGTATAGCGACTTAAGAGCAATTTTGAGCAAAAAGTATTTTTTTGGGCTTTCCAAAGTTTGTATTTTTTATAATTTTTTTATTTTTTTAGATTTATTTTCACCACCACTGTTTAAATTAATCCACGCACTCGAAATTGCCGAAATGCATATGACATGTAAAAATAATGCTAAATTTTAAAAATATATCAATTTCAAGGCAAAAGTTTTTTTTTTTAAGCTTACAGCCTACTTGGATTTCAAAGTTGCAAATCACAACTTTTAAATTTAAAAAATAATAAATACAAACACTCAACTTTGCTTCGTTATAAAACCTAAACTAGTCATGGGATTTGCACAAAATTTTGTAATCGCATGTTTTGAAGTATTAGCTCTCTTTTGGCATCAATTTGGAAAAAAAGAAAAAAAAAATTTTTTTTTTAGTTTTGGCCGGTTTTTACCTCTGTGCAGTGGTTCAAAAGTTATGAACAAAAGAGTAAATTTCGGCCAGGAGTTTTCACGAATTTACGAGATAAAAAACACGATAACTTTCGAAAGACAATAATGAGACTACTGAAACTCGGCATGTATCTTAAAGTTCCCCAGGTCTGTTCGGTATTGAATTTCAGCTCAATCAGTCGAGTGGTTCGAAAGTTATAAGCAAAACCCTGATTTTAAGACTAGTTTCATCTTAAATGCCACGTGTTAAACAAGTTTTAAAAGCATTGGTGGTAACTTAACAATGCTTTTAAACCTTTTTTAGTTTTAAAAGCTTGGTAGCTTAAAAATTGCACTCGAAAAAAAAAATTACTCTCAAAAAAAATTTATTTTTTTTTACAAAAATGACAATATTTTGTGTACATACGTACGTGCATTCACTTAGAAATATTTTTACAGTAAAAAAAAAAGTTACTCTCAAAATAAGTTTTACACTAAAAAAAAATTAATAATTTTTCTTTTTTTAATGACAAAAAAAAAGTTTTTTACTCAAAATAAAATATTTCTAATCAAAATTGTTAATTTTTTCACGTTAAAAAATGCACTATCCTTTAAAAAAGGCATTGTGGACGGTATTCATAGATTCGGCAAAGTCGAATTTAACTTTTCTACTTGTTTTTTTTTATCGAATTTTTTTTTTTTTAATTTTTTTTTTTATTAAATTTTTTTTTTCATCATTTTTTTTTTTTCATATTGTAATTTTTTCTTGATTTTTTTGTTTTTACATAAATTTTTTTTTTCAAATTTTTTTATCAAATTTTTTTTATTAAATTTTTTATTACATCAATTTTTTTATCAATTTGTTTTCTAATCAAATTTTTTTATAATTTTTTTTTCATGAATTTTTTTTACATCAAAAAATTTTTCTTTTCATCAAAAAATGTTTCTTTTCATCAAAAAATGTTTCTTTTCATAAAAAATTTTTCTTTTCATCAAAAAAATGTTTGTTTTCATCAACATATTTGTTTCAATTTTTTTTTTTTCAAAAAAAAATTTTTTTTCTTTATCAAAATCTTGTTTTCATCAAACATTTGTTTTTACCAAAAATCATTCATCCAATTTTTTTGTAACAGAACTACTTTTTCAACAATTCACAACTTTTCACATAAAAATGTCCCACTTGTTATTAAATGTACATAAAACAAGTCATAATACAACTCTCCAAAATGTGAAAACACTTTTTTCCACTTTTTTTGTGCACTCATTTACCAAATGTGCAGCTCTTTTGGTTTGGCCTGAATCTTGCTTTCCGCAGACAGATGGACGGATGTATATAGCTAGAGTTTCTTAGAAATGGATCAATAATAAATAAACTTAATGGGGTCCTCGACTGATATTTCAATTCGTTTTGCATGGAATAGTAAAGTAATACAACATTATTTTTTTCTAAAAAAAAAAAACTTTGCTTTGGCAAGTACACCCAAATCTTCCGCAAAACATTATCATGATTTAATGTATTGGGCAAGAGTACAAAATTCGCAGGAATTTTTTATTTAAACTTTAAAAAAATGTTTCTGTAAAATTAGACATATAATCTATTTCAGTTTTCTTGCAAAATGTACAGTTACAGTTTTCTTGCAAAATGTCGTTAAATATTTGCTGATTTCGAGCCAGTTTTTCATCAAAAAAATTTGTAAAGTTAATGATTTTTAAATTGTATGGCATGGAAAACAAGGATATGACTTGTAGAAATATTTCTTTTGCAAATTTGGTTTAAAGCTTTTCATCTTAAGCCCTTAAATTCGCGAATTTCTTAATTTTTTGAGGTTTTCGCGAAATTAACCGCCAAGTTGGTCTTTGATTAAAAACTTGCTTTTAGTGAATCAAAAAGGCATCCCTAACAATACGAATTGTGAACAAAAAACAGCTATGATATATGGACCACCATGATGAAAATCGCGAAAAACAGTTTTTTGGAATATGGCAGCATCACTTTACGAGATAATTTAAGGATCCATCTTTTAGTATATAATGTCTGAACCTTAAACAATTAACTGACCAAAAATTTGGCGAAAAAAGTTTTCATTTGCTAAAGTTATCTTAACAAAAACTATAATTATTGTAGAGTTAACTTAATACTGAAATAATAGTTTTTGTTAAGATAACTTTTGCAAATGAAAACTTTTTTGGCCAAATTTTTGGTCAGTTAATTGTTTAAGGTTCCCTCATTATATACTAAAAGATGGAGTCTTAAATCATCTTGTAAAGTGATGCAGGCATATGCAAAAAACCGATTTTCGCTATTTTCATCATGATGGTCCTTATAACATAGCTGTTTTTTGTTCACTATTCGTATTGTAAGGGATGCCTTTTTGATTCACAAAAAGCAAGTTTTTAATCAAAGACCAACTTGGCGGTTAATTTCGCGAAAACCTCAAAAAATTAAGAAATTCGCGAATTTAAGGGCTTAAGATGAAAAACTTTAAACCAACTTTGCATACGAAATATTGCTACAAGTCATATCTTTGTTTTCCATGCCATACAATTTAAAAATCATTAACTTTTCAAATTTTTTTGATGAAAAACTGGCTCGAAATCAGCAAATCTTTAACGACATTTTGCAAGAAAACTGTACCATAAATCGAAAAACGGAGTACGCCATTCGAATCAGCATGTCTTAAATATATTGAAACGTTGGTCACACCTCTTGTTTTCTAAAATAGTGGTCAGTTTTGTCACGCTGTGTTATAAGTTTCAATCGTTTAAATTGTATATAAAAAAAAAAAAAATTTAACACTTTGACAAAAAATTTTAAGAAATTTTTCTTGAAAAAAGGATGACAGCAAACAATTTCTATAAAATTACAAAATAATCTTCTAAAAATATGTTCAAAATTATGTTAAAAATATCATTTTGATTGCATAAAAAACAGGCTTTATTTCAGGCTTTAAGATTTATTTAAAGCTTTAATCTTTATTAAAAGCTTTAAGCTTTATTAAAAGCTTTAAGCTTTATTAAAAGCTTTAAGCTTTGCTTAAAAGCTTCAAGCTTTTGGTTGAATAATTTATTTGTGTTTAAATGCTGTTAAATTCCGTTACTATTACCACTGTAAAAATTTGTTTTCTCAGTTCGTTCATTGACTTGATACCTGTGTAACATCAATTCACATATACCTACACAAAAAAAAAAATACTTAGTATCATAGATACCACACAAGAGTAGCATAATGCTAAATGTGACTTTTAAATAATTGATGAGAAAACTTTTTTAACTGTAAAAATGTTACCTTCGTTGTCTTTTCTGTTGTATTTTTTTTTTTTTTTTGTTTGCTAATACTTACCTTTTACAACTTTTGCTAATGATTAGAATAGCAATATATAAAATATACATTAAAAAAATACCAAAAAAAAAATTTTAAAAGAAAAAATACTAAAATACATCATTACATTTTTGTCTATGACAACGACAAGTGCTCAATTTTCAAGAAAAAAAAAAAACTTATGCAAAATTCATTGAATGATCTAAGCATCTTGTAGTTTAGAATGTTAAAATTAATGTAAAAACCATGTTTATATACAATCACACATTACAAATGAGTTTCCAAATTTTGTGTTTCTTTTTTTGTCAATTCATACGAAATACAAATTAGAACTTGGTATATTTTTAGTTAGTTTGGTTCATTCGTTTGTTTTTTTTTTTTTTTTGTCAAATAAACTTTTTGTTTGATAAAAACTAATGGTCAAAATAAAATGTCATTAATCATGTTTACTTTTTGTCATTCTTTTAAAATTCTCTATGTTTTACCAAAAATTCAATTTTTACAATTTGTTTAATTTAGATACATATTAAATTAAAGGTAATTAATTATATGATGCATTCTATACAAAAGCTTTACGTTTATTTAAAAAAAAACTTTGCAGTTACTCAATCACAATTATTTGGTTAATAAACTTAAGGGGGTGGCGGTGGTATAAACAAAAACAACCATCCTAATGTGAGCAATTCTTAAACAGGTATACAAAAATAAATACGCTACATATTTTTATTATGTTTTTTTTTTTATTTAAAAGATAAACTAGCTGTTTCCAGTTGTATTTCGGAATTTATCAATTGTATTTCAGAAATTGTTAATTGTTTTTCAGAAATTTTAAATTTTTGTTTGAGGAAATATCAATTGTATTTCAGAAGTTATCAATTTTATTTCAAAAATAATCGATTGTATTTCAGTAGTTATCAATTGTATTTCAGAAATAATCAATTGTATTTCAGAAATAATCAATTGTATTTCAGAAATTATCAATTGTATTTCAGAAACTAGACTTTGTAAATTAATAGAAAATTTCTGAAATGCAATTGATAATTTCCGAATTACAGTTGATTATTTCTGAAATATAATTGATAACTTTTGAAATACAATTGATATTTCCTAAAAAAAAATTAAAATTTCTGAAAAACAATTGAATAGTTCATGCGAATAAGGACGAATAGACCACTTTTTCGCAAACACGTTTTTTTGCATAAATGCATTTTATTAGCAGAGCCCTACAATCCTATGCAGAAATTTTGGGGAAATTTTGACTTTTAAGGCTAAAAAAATGACTTTAAAAGTGCAATAATTCGTATATTTTTATATTTTGTTTAAATTGGGAGTGAACTAACGCACAATTTTGATTAAATACAACACAAAAACATACAAAAATTTTACTTTCGGTAACAATGTGTTAAAAGAACATTACGAGGAACAAACCACGCTTATTATATTGGCAAACAATTTTACCGTTCTTGAGTTATAAGACTTTAAAGTGTGGAAAGCAAAAAGGGCGAATATCCATCCTTAACAAAATATTATATAAAAATTATTTAGCTGCGAGTTTAAAATTGATATTAGGTAAAATTTGAAATTGTACAAAAAAAAAAACAATCTTAGCACATACAAACAAATTAACCAGATTTGCGAAAAAAAAACAAAAATGTTTTTATGTCCTTTTATGTTACATCGTAATATGCAGTCAAGGGTTAATATTATAATTCCTAAAAATGTATTTAGTGTCATAAAGAATTACTACTGCATCAAAAGGCAGGAATATTAGAAAAAAAGTTAAAAAAAAAAATTTTTTGCATGTCCTTGCAATCCTTAAATAGTGTATCCTCGAAGTCCTTAAAGTGTTACAAACAAATACCAACCATAGTTCGTCAAGTTTTGCAAGTCTCGTGAAAATGTAGTCAAAATCTGCTGCAAAATAACACATTTTTATTCAAATTTCAATACATTTTTTTGGATATTCGCCCTTTTTTCATTTAAGCAAAAAATTGAAGTCCAATTTTTGGCAAGTTCTCCTTCGAATACCTTACTAAAATTTTGTATATAGGTAGATGTGACTTAAACCTTTAAGCTAATACCAAAAGGTTGACAAAAATATTATTTTTTAACCGTTTCCTGCGTTTTTATTGTCCCCTGTAAAATTCTACAAATGGTCTATTCGTCTTTATTCGCATGAACTATTCAATTGATAACTTCTGAAATACAATTGATAATTTCTAAAACACAATTGATAATTTCTGAAATACAATTGAAGGGCTTATTGTAAAAACTCGATAAGCAACATTTCATTTTATGGTGGTTTTTACCTTAAAACTTTTGAAATAATGTAAAAAATATAAATTTTGTAGAACTTTCATACTTAGGATAATTGACGAAGGGTTTCAGCCAGATTTCTGCCACAAATCTGTCAGTGGAACATCAGTAGAACGCAAAAAACACCAAAAAATTAAATGTTGCTTATCCAGTTTTTGGAGTAAGCCCTTCAATTGATAATTTCTGAAATACAATTGATAAATTCAGAAATACAATTGAAAATTTCTGAAATACAATTAATAATATCTGAAATACAGTTGATAAATTCTAAAATACAATTGATAATTTCTGAAATACAATTGATAAATTCTAAAATACAATTGATAATTTCTGAAATACAATTGATAATTTCTGAAATACAATTGATAAATTCTGAAATGCAATTGATAATTTCTGAAACACAATTGATAAATTCTAAAATACAATTGATAATTTCTGAAATACAATTGATAATTTCTGAAATACAATTGATAAATTCTGAAATACATTTAATAAGTTGTGAAATACAATTGATAACTTCTAAAATACAATTAAAAATTTCTGATATACAATTAATAAATTCTAAAATACAATGGATAATTTATGAAATACAATTGATAAATTCTGAAATATAATTGATAATTTCTGAAATACAACTGATAATTTCTGAAATACAATTAATACATTCTGAAATACAATTGATAAATTCTGAAATACAATTGATACCTTCTGAAATACAATTGGTAATTTCTGAAAAACAATTGGAAATGGTGTATTGTTATATTTTTAAAATTTTATAACACAAAATTTAGCCAACTAGCATTGCCAGGGTTGCCACTCAATTATAGAATGTTTTTTTTAAAGAACAAAATCGGCTGCAATTGTAGAGCAAAAACTGCTATACCGATTTTGATGATTTTTTTAATTGTAGATTATTTAATTCTCTAATACTTACCGTGACCAATTTTTGAAAAATATTGATTTTTGTGTAAGTTATGCTAATGTAAACTTAAGAAATGGAAAAATATAATTTTATTCATTCATAGAAAAATAATTAAGTCAAATTTTCAAAAAAAAAAAAATGGCCACGGTAAGTACTAGAGAATTTAATAACACTACTCTACATGGTTTTTGCACAGACATGTTAAATACATTTTGAAAAGTATTCAACAACAATTCCTACAATTGAATCTGTCATCAGAAAAGTTGTATCGAATTGCCTTCTCGAGATATAGGTATTTTAATTTTTTGTGGACCAAGCCCCCAAAACAGACAATTTTTTTAATATTGGAAAAGTGCATGCTAAATTTATTTATATTTTTTTTGAATTCCCAATAAAATCACCTAAATTTTTGCGAGAAAAAAAAATTCTGTTCAAAGCAGGTATAAAAGGAAGACACTCCAATAAAAAAAGCCTGGTATTAAAATCCAAAGTCCATTGAGTATCCCAGCAAAACTTTGATTACCATATAAGGTTTAAAGTAAGGTATAGGATTGCTTATTTTATACATTGCAGCATTGATGATTTTACCATGGGATGAGACTCAAAGTAATGCATACGAGTAAGTTATAAAATATAGCATACCAGAACGTAATATATAAGGTGTTACAAGTAGTGAACAAGTAACAATGTATTAAATTTACCAACGTGATTGTAAGTGAGTATGCTCGAGAGTGAATGTCCGTGATTCAAAAATTCCTGTCGTAAGCCCATCTCTAGTTTAAACTTATGCATTTTTGTATAAAATATTTATTTTTTATGTTATTATAATGCATTATGTAATCAATTCCAAATAATGCATTATTTCAAATTTTAAAATAATACATAATGTAACCAAATATAAGTCACTCATGATTTAGTGTTTAGAAATAATAAATATGAAATACAATTTTTGCAATAATCATGCATTACGTAACAAGTTATTAGTAAAACATTATTTTTCACCTTGAAATAATATGTTGTTGAACAAATGTCTGGTAAGACATCTTAAAATAATGCTACAAATAAAGGATATACATTACCTGGTAATGTGTTATATAATCACTACCCATTACCAAAGTTTTGCTGGCATATACAGAAACATTTGCAAAATGAGTCAAAATTTTTAACCAAATTTGTATATTTCTTTGGATTTTTGAAAATAAAAAAAAAATCTTGCGATACATAATTTTTATTAATTTTAGCATGCTGAGTAAGAATATCAAAAAATTTCAAAAATCGGTCGAGCGGTTTTCATTTTAAATTTGTAAAAAAAAATTTCCAAAATGGCAGTTTTTCCTACGTTAAAGAAATTTTTTTAAAAAAATCTCAAAATTTATTTACCTTGACCATTTCGTAGAGCTTCATATAATCTTTCATTTAAGCCTAATTTGAGCTAAACCCGATAATCTTGACCCGTGGAGCCTTTCGATCAAAGTCTAGACATTTTGGTGAAAAGTTTCTAAAAACTTTGATCGCCACTGGTTAAAATGTTCTGATTTGGCTCAGATTAAGTTCAAATGAAAGATTGTATCAAGCTCTATAAAAGAGTCAAGGCACACAAATGTTGAGACTTTTTTTAAAAAATTTCTTGAACGTAGAAAAAACCGCCATTTTTTTAAATTTAAAAAAAATATCTCGAAAACCGATTGAACGATTTTAAAATCGATCAATGCTCAGCGCATCGAAATTAACAAATATGATGTGTCGAAATATATTTTTTTTATTTTTTTTTATTTTCTGAAATTTTTCTAAAATCATACACTTTGACCGCCGGGCGCGCGCTACGACAATAAAATGTTTCCCGGACAATAAAATGTTTCCCGGACACTTGGGAAAATCGAAAGTTGAAGAAAAAATGCCAGCCTAATACCCCTTTAGTTTTTAGTTATTATCGCGAATATTTTCAATATTTTTTTTATTTTTCTAAGTTTTTTCCAAGCCAAACTTTTTTTACCAGGAATATTTTCTAAGTGTTTTATATAAAATTTTATATGACTCTAGTTTTTAAAATTTTTCTAAGTTTTTTTCAAAGAAAATTTTTTTTTATCGCAAATATTTGCTAAGTGTTTTATATAAAATGTTTATTTTTCACAGACAAATTTTTTGTGTGAATATTTTCTAAGAGATTTATATAAAATTTAACCGAAACACGTGTCGATTAAGTCTTGCAAAAATGACCAACATAAATAAATTTAAAACAAAAAAATAATTATCTTGAAAATTATGCTACGAGAATATCATGGTTTTAATTAGTAAAGAAAATAATGACCTCGAGCCAGAATAAACATCCTCAAAATATAATATTTTAAAGGTCAAAAACAATTTTTATTTTTAATAAAAATTAATCAGAATTTGAACATAATGGTTGGCAAGCCATAGTGATGAATAACCCTAATATGGATTATTACACTCACAACAACAAATAACATATTGTTGTAGTCCAATGGACTATCATATGTAAAATTATTTTAAATATTTTTGTTGGTTATTGACAATCGTTGCCATACTAGTATAGTACAATTTCTTCGTCTTTCTAATTCCCATTGTGGATAGAGGCGAATATGTATTAATATTTTTGTTTGTAGAAAAACAAAATAGTTTTCTTGAAAATTATGCTGTGAGAATATCATGATTTTAATTAGTAAAGAAAATAATGACCTCGAGCCAGAATAAACATCCTCAAATCATGACTCCAGTTTTTTAATTTTTTTTTTAAGTGTTTTACAAGAACAACTTATTTTTATTATTTTAATTTTTCAACTTTTTTTAAAAACTGAAAAAAACATCCGATTTATAATACTCGTATCAGAGTCGATATAAAGTTATATATATTGATATTAATGGTTAATATTCAATCAGATCTTATGAAACCATTTTTCGTATAAGATTTTATCAAATTAGACACGAGCCCATATTGAATTATATATAACGTCATATCATTTGTTTTACTCGGGTTGTCAGTCAATAGAATCCCTGCAAAAAATAGGGCGATATATCGCCAAAAAGATATTGCGGCGATACGAAAATTTATCATTTCAATAAAAAATCAAAGTAGTATTTTTATTATATCGCCGTTTTCTCATACGAACGATATTTTGGCGATAAACAAACAAAAAATATTGAAAATTTTTATTTCTTTGTCAATTTAAAATAAAATAATTTATCAAGCACAACAAGAAATCTTTGAAAGAAAACGAATTTGACCGAAAAACACAAATGTGCGTTTAAAGATAAAATAAAAAATTCAGCGAATGTTGCGGATATATTTTTCGGGTGAATGCAATTTTTTTAGTCCTGTTTACATGACCAAAATATGAATGAAAAAAATATTGTCTATTTTCAGCTTCAGGGAATCGATATAGCTGTATCGCCGGTTTATCATTTTGGTAATATTCCGGCGATACATATACATCTACGATTATGTGGCGATATTGCCCTTTTATCGCCATGATGAATCGTTTTCGTGTCGCCGGGATGTATTGCCGTCGGGTAACAGTTTCTCCCGAAAGGTGTATCGCCGGCGATACGAATTCGATAATTGCCGCAATAACATTTATCGTATCGGCAATACAACCGGCGAATCGATGTCGTATCGTTTTGTTTGCAGGGATGGAATTAAACTTATTCATATTTGTCCTGTAAGCAAAATACCTTGTAGTTATCAGATTTAGATCTTGTATTAATACACAAAAAATTTGTTAATTAAACGCATCTGTTTTGCAAATAGTTTATAATAACTAGGGATATGATTTTCATGCAAATGCATGTTTTTTGTCAATAGTATAAAAACAATATCGACCAATTACCTTTCCGAATCAAGAAATTTGCGTTAAAATGGCATTGATTTGCTTTTCCATATTATTGCATATTTTGGTGAAAAAGCATATTTTTGCATATTTTGGTTTTAATTGCATATTTTGTTTTTTATCGATAGTCTAAAAACGATCTTTCCAATTATCTTTCCGAATCAAGAAATTTTCGTTAAAATGGCATCGATTTGTTTTTGCATATTTTTGCATATTTTGGATTTAATGCATATATTTTGCATATTTCCAACTTTTTAGTGCATAATTTTGCATATTTTGGCATGAATGAGGAAAAATACAAATTGAAATTTATATGTTTCAAAAACTATTTAAAATTTTAAAAATTTATTTTGAAAATAAGAAAAATTATTATTTTTTTTTTCTTTTTTTAACTTTTAAACTTTATGTTAGCAAGATTTTTAAAAAATTATGACAATCTAATTTCTAAAATATCTGCTTACATAAAGTTTCAAATGATACTATTTAAGCCCGGCGTTATTTTTTGTTTTTTAAAAGTTTTTCGTATAATGATGAGTAACATTTTTGTGGCATTACTCATATCCCTGTTACAATTTAATTATTTAAATGATTTTTTAGTGTTCTAATGTCCATTGAAGAACTTTTAAAATAGATTGACTTTACAAAATACATTAAAATTACAAAAAAAAAATAAATAAACGTGGTAATTAAACAAAATTTGCAGAATCTTTATTTATTCTTAATAAAAAAAAAGATAAATACTCCATTTTTCCCTCGAATTTTTTTAAGAGAAAACATTAAATTCCTTTTAAAAATCTACATTTTCAAAGACCTTTATGAATTTAATTCCCTGTAAGAAGCGATATAAAAAAACCATAAACAAAAAAGCAAATTTATGATATTATTTTTTTATGCATTTCTTTTTTCTTTTGGTAGGTGTTAAATCATGTTTACACCAAGAGGCCAATTTAATTCTAGTTTTTCTTTTTTCTGAATTTGTACTGCTTGTATTCATTCATACTTTATCATCTTCGACTAACACAATGAACACCAGGATTTAAGACAAACTATTCTTATTTTATGCAAAAGCTTCTTTAGTTTAGTAACATGTTGTTGTAACATGTACAATGTACATTGAACATGTTTTTTTATATTTTGTAACTTATAAGGAAAGTTGTAGCATGTAACAAAGTGATTTTAAGTGGTCGATGTTAACGGAGGCAGATATGAAGCGGTTGCACGCGTATACTCCAGCCTTATAGCTCGTCGATTGGGGGGGTTCAGTGCTTCACTGCAACCAGTACCACACAGCTACCTTATAAATATTTTTATTTCGCGTGCAGGATAGAAAAAGACAGCGACAAAGAAACCGTAGAAAGAAAATTAAGAAAAAATATAAAAACCAATAAAACATGAATAAAATGCTAAATCTTTAACTTGCGACAGATACAAGGTGGAAATGTATCCGCGACTTTGCCCACCCATCCATGATCCAAAATAAATAAACCCTACTAAAATTATATTTAAGGATCCCACTTTGACTACCACAATAACCCTACCTCAGATCAAAATCAAACAGATTCTTTTAAATTTAGCACAAATCCATTATGATTTTATTAACAAAAATTCATATAAAACTATTCTTAAAATAAATTATTATAAAAACCCCGAAATTCAGAAACATTTAACCCGACAAATAATTCATCGAATTTAACGCAAAAAAATAAAATAAAAAAATAAAAAAAAATTTAAAAGAAATTAAAACGAATAAATAAATAAATTAAAAACTCAATTAAAAAAACTAACTAACATAATAATAAAAAAAAAAAATAAAAAAAAAAAGGTTAGTAAATAAATTAATAAAAAAAAAAAAAAAATATTAAATATGAAATATGAAATAAATAATTGTGTTTCAAAATTTATTCACACACTTAAATTTCTTAATTTCTTCAAAATAAAGCAAATAACATTAATTTAATTACTTTAAACTTTTAATATAAAAAAAAAATAATTTAACCACAAACAAATTTTACACCGTTGGTCACGTTAACCATCAAAATATCTTGAGTTCAAAGAACTTTAATTTTTATAAAAATTTTGAAGAAATTTAGAATGTAAACAAAAATTGCCAATAATAAAAAAACAGTAAGAAGAAGAATAAAATAAAAATAAAGAGAGTTTAAAGGCACTTACATTGCTGAATCACAAAGCTGCTCCTTCGCCGAAAGATCTTTCGATGTAGGTTGTAAGCTGTCTCTTCAAATATACCGCTCTCTTAGTTTCTCTTACTTAACATAAAATTTAAGAGAAATACCAATTACACTCAAACGTTCAGTAACAGAGTCTTGTCTCTGTTTTCAAGATTTTAAATATTTTGAAACACTGAATTTAAACTTACTTACTCATAAGGGATATTTACAAAAATTGAAAACTCTTTGAACCACTAATACCATAAAATTTCACTAAACCAAAGATCTCATTAAAACACGAACATTTTAAATATTTTAACACTGTTATCAACATAAAAAGTTGTGGGAGTTCAATTCTGTTAATAACAGAATTGACAATTTTGTTAATATCGAAAAAAACAAATATGTTAAAATGTGTGTTCAATATTAGACCATGCAAAATAAAACCGTTCGATCTTTGGTATAGCAAAACTATATAAAAAAAATTAGTAAAGAAAAAAAAAATATAACGAAAAATAATTTAAAACAAAGTAAATTCTTCTGTAAATTGAAGAAAAATAACTTTACACCATGGCACAAAAAAAGGAAAATTTACCACTTTTCTTTTATAAAAATTTTACAATAAAAAAAAAATAATTTGTAACAATAAAATTATATTTGTTTAAATTTTTAGAATTTACGAAATAGAATTCACTTTGCTTCAGAAAACTTTTAGTTTTTAATTTTAACACACTATCGATTTAAACACAATTTTTTTTTTCTCTAGCAAATTTTGAATTTTGAACACTGGCAATTTTATGTTGAATATTATGTTTGGTTCATGTATTCGTATTTTTGTTGTTGTATGTACTTCCGTAAAGTGCATATGCACATAAAAACGTTAATATGTTCAAATATTTAATTTATGATTTCTTTTTTTCTTTTTTTATTTTAACTGGTACAACACAACAACAAAAAAAAACACTTCGATTTTTAGCCAATTTAGGGATTCTTTAAATTTCTTTTCCCGGCGCAAATTTAGTTAAATAAAAAGGATTTTCTGCACATAGATCAATCCTTTTGTTCATAAAACGATTTACCGACGGCAAACACAATGTAGATAACCTGACGTAAAAAGGTTGACCGAACCGCACTTTTAAACTCTATTATTGTACTGACGTTGCACATCCAAACCAAGGAGAGAGAAAGTACAAGCAGAAGCTTTTGGTTATTCGTTTGATCGACGATGCTGTTGATTTAGCTATTGCCTACAAGTTCTTGTATCATACATAAGGTGCCAACTCTAATAAAACAAAAAGGTTTTATAAGAATTTTTATATAAACGATTAATAAAAAAATAAAAAAATTACCATAAAGGGATGGCACCAAAGGGACAAATGGTACAAAAATAAGTCCCGCCAAAAGCAAAAAATGAAGCCAACAAAAAAATAACGTATAGCAATCTAAAATCAATAAAAAAAATCTTTTAACTGATTGATTTAAACAAAAACTAATTCGTCGACGTGAGCATACCTTTAATAAAAATAACTTAACCAAATTTGGGAAATCTTTATTAGCCAAAATTCACCCTGAAGAGAATTTAGCCCTTTTATGTTAACTTGGTTCCTTTTTCCTTGATTTTTCTTTTTGTAGCCAAAGCTGAGCAACTAAAACAAATGAAATTGATGTTCGTTTATTTCACGAAAATTTAAGTAATATACTCTACAAAAGAAAAATTTTGCAAAATATAAAAAAAAGAAAATACTCACATAAAAAAAAATATATTTTTTTTATATATAAAAAAATATTGTTGAAAAACAATTAAATTTTCCTTAGAAAATTAAAAAAACTGTAGTACAAATTAAATTTGTCTAAATAAAAACTGCACTTTAAAGAAAATTTTTTTTTTTTTGGTTTTAACACTTTCACAAAAAAAACTTTATTATGTTTAGGTATACTTTTCACAACGGCTTCTGGACTTTACAATGACCAAGATACTTGCCTCTTGCTACCAAGAAACCTCGTATTTAGTAACGCGCTTCGGCGCGCTAAATACTTAACGTTTTATTTCCAAAAATTGAGAAAAAAATTATAAAATAAATACAGGATAAATGTCAGTACAACAAAGTGTAGCTACGAGTATCAAAGTGGCTACTGATGTACAGATGGCAGTGAATACAAAAAAAAATTATAGCAAAAATATTTAACGGATATATTTTAAAATAAAAAAATAAAAAAATATATTTTGAAGCAAGCGCCATTACAAAGTATCTCAACCTTTATGAACCGGTTTGACTGAAACTTGAAATATATATAAAAGGGACAATTCTAAGGTTGGGGTGTCTCGGCTTGTCGGCCATATCCGGGATTTAGGGGTTCAAAACATGGGTCAAAAAATAGCGAAAAAATCCTTTTTTGGATTTTTCAGCCATTTCTTTCTAAGAAACTATATGATGTTTACATATGAGAAGAAAGGTTTTTTTAATGCCTTTCCAACGGCGGCATTACTTCGTAAAAGTTCGGCTTTTTTAAGTATTTTTTTGATAAAAATGTGTAAATTTTGGTGGGTATTTATATGAAGACATAGACCAACGATATCCATATAAATACGAAATAATCTTTATTAAATTTAAGTCGACACATATTTTTGCGCTAAAGGATATTCCTGTTAGTTTGGGAGTTATCGAAATTTTCCCGAAGGTCCACATTGTTTCATAAGGGGACAACGAAATTTTTAAACACTGATATGGCCGATAAGCCGAAACACCCCAACCTTAAAATCGTCTCTTTTATATATATTTTAAGTTTCAGGCAAATCTGTTCATAAGGGTTGAGATACTTCCCTTGTTAGTGTGAGTAAAAGAAATACTGGTCATAAAACAATAAAATCTGTCTTTTAGTTTTCTTTTCTGGTTTTTGTTAAACTAAGTTTTTATAAGTAAGTATTTACAAAGGGTGTTTAAAGTTAATCATTTCATTTGTAACTCATCGATTTCTTTATTTCTTTAGGGTGACGTTTAATAAACCACGCCCACTTCTAAGCCCACTTTTGGTCAAAAAACGTAAAATTTAGATAATTTACGAACATTTTTTTTAACTTTAATGGAAACATACAATATTCCATTGCATGTGTTCATTTAATGACAAAAGCTTTTTATAAAGCTTTACTCATATTAAGAGAGATTTAACATTAATGATATCTATAATAAATTAAATACCCAAAAAAAAACGAAATAAATAAGGCTAAATTATTTTTTCATCAATTTTTTTTCCATATTTTTTTTTTTTAACAAAAAATTTTTGTTTTCCAATTTGTTCCATTTGTTTAACAAAAGTACAAAAACTAAATGAGAGTGATTAAATCATCTGTGCCGAATCATTCATACCCTCCAAAATGTTAAAATACTTTTTTTATCGTTTTTCAGGGGAAAATTTCTTCCCCTTCATCTTTTATTTTCGATTGCAGTGTGGTTTCCACAGACGGATGCGCAGACGAATATCGCTAGAATGTCTTAGATTCGATTTATTTTTGTTTAGCAAATTTACATCTCTTTTGATTTGGACTGTATCTTACTGTCCACAGACAGACGTATCCATTTTGTCAGTTACCAAATTTACAGTTCTTTGGTTTGGACTGCTTTCCAGACACAGACGGATGATTATCCTTAGATTCTAAAATATTTTTCGAATTAGAAAAAGCTTCAGACACATTTTTCCTATAGAAAAAGTATCATATTTATTTATGTCGAAAAATTCTCAGGTTATGTGAACTTTTTTCTATAGAAAATGTCTCAGATCCTGATATATTTTTTATTTGGAAAAATTCTCAAATTGTTGGTGAAGAAATTTTTCAGATATTTTATATAGAAAAATTCTGAGTGTTTCCCAATAGAAAAATTGCTAGATTCCGTGACTTTTTGTGTTGACAACTTCTATGATTTCAAATCTTTTTTTGGAAAATTGTTGATACTCTTACGATTTTTTCTTAGAAAAAAAAAAAATGTCATAAATTTCGAGACTTTTTTCTATAGAAAAAAAAATTCTTGTTGTTATAAATTGTTCCTGGAAAAATTCTAAGATTTTTTTCTTCCTTCTACCCCTCTCTTTATATTTTTATACCCCCCAACTACAGTATGGAGGTATACACATTTTGTTATTCCGTGTGTAACTCATCAAAAATAAAGTATATGGGGCATTCCATGTCAAATCGGACACATTAAATAATTTTTTTTTAGATTTTCCCGATTTGTTGACAGTTTTTAATACCCTTTGAAAACTCCTTCGTATTAAATTTTCAGATTTTTTTGATGATCCGTTGAAAAGATATCGAATTTTTAAGAATTGGTAGTTTGTTCCTTTACGCAAACTTCTTTTACTCATAACTTCTTCAATAATGGTCCAAATTGCAATTTTTTTTTGTTTCAAAATTTTTGTTTTTTTACGTACTTTTTAAAACAAAATTCAGAAAAGTTCTTAAAAGTGCTTGGTAGGTGTGTTCAGGGAAATTGTTTGGACTAAAAAAATATTGTGGGTCGGTCATACATTTTATTTCTCTCAAAGCAATCGTAGGGCAGTTAGAGCGGTTGGAGCAAATTATAAAAGAATTCATTTTGTGTAGGAGTCCTATTATAAATTGGAGAAAGGCTATTAGTTTGTTTTGAAGAAATGTTTAGACGTAAAAATTAATGGGGGTCGGTCTTGGAAATGCCCCCCTATGACGCACCATTGGAGCAGTAGAAATTATTTTAAGATTGGAAAATTACAATAAAATTTTTTCAAAAAATTTTAAAAAATTGTAATAATCGTTATCCACGATCCTCCTAGGCAAAGAATTTGTAGAATCGATAGAAGTTTTACGCAAAAAAAAATTAAAAACAAATTGATGAGTACAAACATTTTCAAAAATGAGATTTATATTTTAAAACTTAAAAATCGCATACTAGAGCGCTTTTAAGAATTTTTTGGATTTTTTTTTTTAAAATATGTAAGAAAACAAAAATTTAAAAAACAAAAAAAAATTGAAATTTGGACCAGTATTGAAGAAGTTATGAGTAAAAGAAGTTTGAGTAAAGGAACAAACTACCAATTTTTAAAAATTCGATATCTTTTGAACGGGTCATCAAAAAAAAACTGAAAATTTACCACGAAGGAGTTTTCGAAGGGTACTAAAAACTGTTAACAAATTGGGAAAATCTAAAAAAAAAAAGTGTCAAAGTATCCGATTTGACATGGAATGCCCCATATATTTATGATCATTGATCGATTCTAAGACATTCTTGCGATGTCCTTCCGTCCGTATGTCTGTCCGTCTGTAGTTAAAACGATGCAGCCCAAAATAAAAGAGCTAGACTCCCGAAGTCTTGCACGTATATGACTTATGTTCCTAGGCGGGTTAAGTTCGTAAATGAGCAAAATCGGACCAGGGGAAAAAAGTTCCTCCTTGAAAAACTAAGCCAACCTCTGAAAAACACCATATTTTCAAATGAGTTTTTGTGCTTTTGTTTAAAAAATTCAACATTTTCTTACGACAAGAAGTTAAAAGACCTGCATTTGGACCCGGAGGATAAGAAAATGTCATTTTTGTCCACCCACCTTTTCTGGGCGTAGACT
The DNA here is from genome assembly GCA_963921195.1 of Pegoplata infirma. NCBI lineage: Eukaryota > Metazoa > Arthropoda > Insecta > Diptera > Anthomyiidae > Pegoplata > Pegoplata infirma. Next base: position 85,688,048 of record OY992537.1, read on the forward strand.
ACACATAATTGATAAATAATGATAAACTTGTATTTATTTAGTGCAAAAAGAATATGCATGAATTTTCACTCATATATTTCGAGGGAAAATTTGTCAGTGGTCATTAGGTGGATAAAACCGCGAGTTTTTCGAGAGTTTTTGGTTTGATGAATGAAATTTGTAAATACCTATACCTAATGTATGGTGGAATAATTGATATTTAAAAAAAAAAAAAAATCAAAAATCCAAATTTTTCATCGCCGGGCGCTGCGGGTTAATTTAATCCGATTAGCATTAAATTTGTAACACATAACTTTTAGGTCTAGGTTAAGTTAGGTTATGTTGGTTTGCGTTAGGTTGTATGTGGCACGTAGACTCTGAGGTCCTTGAAAAACTTTTAGGTTTAAAGGAATCAAAATTTGTCCGGACACTTGGGAAAAATAAAAATTGAAGAAAAATGTGTTTATGGCAGGGTTGGCAACCGATACCCACCTAGAATAACGGTATATGGCTATTGTACCGCAACCAATAAAGATATGGTAATTTTCAAAAGCGATTATGAAAGCTGGTGAAATTTCTAGTATTTTATATGTGTTACTTCGTGTTTCTACCGGTTCAATATCATTATAATACCGTTTGAAACGGTATTACAACGGTATTGGCCTATATAATTAAAACGAACCGGTAGAAACACGAAGTGACACACTTAAAATACTAGAAATTTCATCAGCTTTCATAATCGCTTTTGAAAATGTCCATATCTTTATTGGTTGCGGTACAATAGCCAAATACCGTTATTCTAGGTGGGTATCGGTTGCCAACCCTGGTTTATGGCAAACCCACAATAGTATTATTTTTTTTTTTTTTTTTAATTTTAAAGGATATTTTTAATTCGGACAAGCCGAGTGTAACACTCTTACTTGTTTTTAGTTTTGAAAGACATTGGTAAGCAACAAAAATATTTTCAACACTGTTTTTCACACTCAAAAACAAAAATTATAAAAAAAATACATTCAAGAATTTTTTTACATCAAAAATCTCGAAAAATTATTTAAATTTTTTAACATTGTGTAGGGATTCATAAATTGTTTATTTGTGTTTTTTTTTTTTTTTTTTGTTATAAAGTTCTTAGCATTTGCCACTAAAATTGCATGCAAAAAAAAAAACAAAACAAGAAATAAAAACGTTTGCTACATTCATTTTATGCTAAACATAACGACATTTTAGTGTATTCAACAAAAATATTATACATTTATTATTAATCCTTATTGTTTTTGACATTCTCTAGTTGCGTCTATGCTTTTTTTTTATAGTTTTTCTCCATTAAGATTTGTTCATTCATTTGTTTTACTTTATGTGCCACGTTGTTGCAAAGATTCTTTGAATTTATCGCTGTGTTTACAGTTTATAGTTTGTATGTGAGGATATCAAAAATGTATACTCTTTATGATTGTGTTAAATGAAATGTTAAAGGATAGACTGAAAAAAAAGCACTTAGGAAATGATATTTTGATCTACTATTATTTTTTTGCTGTTTCAATTTTTATTTAAAATTAAAATGATTTTTTTTTAGGAAAATAGGACGAGGGCATTTTTGAATTTTTTTTTTTACTAATCTATGATATTTTAATAATAACAAATTTTCAAGTAAAAATAATATGTGGAACAATTTTTTTTTTATTTATTTATTTTAATTTTTTTTTTTATATAAAAATTTGAACATTTTATAATATAAAATATTATTCATCGTGCGTATGATTTACATATATTTAATAGAACAAAAATATCAATTATACGCTCCGAATTTCAAAAAATTATAATATTTATCTGAAATAAAAATGATAACGAGATTTATATGATTAATTTGAGCTTGAGCGTGGAAAAAAATGGTGGAAGAAGATTTCAAAAATGGGTTTGTTCAGAAAAATGTTGGTGTGTAAAAATAAATGCAGTTCGGACTAACTTTGCAGGCAAAGAATGCACAGTGGCTTATTATAATTTATTTTTGGAAATAATTCGGGCATTCAGTAAGTAATAAACCGATTGCAGTAAAATTTATACCGGTTATAGGTAACATAATTTCGATGTTAAGTTTGTACGAAGGACCCCACATTTCCAATAAGGGTGCCTCCAGGGGGCCCTAAAGTGGGACACCTTTTGCATACAAAGGCTTTAAGTGCTTGCCAATTTGTTGTTTATTGTCAGTTTTTTATGAAATTCTGATTTTTTTAAAGCGCTAGTAAATATTAAAACAAAAGTGCTTGAAGTAGTAATTATCTCTTTAACTTTCCGATTTATAGCCATTTGAATGGAGAAAAATTTTTTTTCCGATCCTGGTCCAGTCCAGGATTTTTCCGATTTTTTAACGCCCGATTTTTTCAAGCCTAAATTTTTAGTAAGCTAGATAAATTTGTGATATTTTAAAACCATAACGAATAAAATATATTTTTTTGTTAAAAAGTAACACAATTTTAAACTTTTTAAAAAAAAAAATGGGAATTTTTGCCCAAAAAGTACCAACACTATTGTGCTTCCATCTTAAAAGTTTCGTTCAGGTCATACATTCAACTCATCTAGGGGCAACCCTGGGAGAGTTAGAACGGTGGAAGCAAATTGTTAAAAAATTTGGAACTCATTTAGGGAGTGAAGAAAGGGGTTATGTATTTTCGAAAAAAAGTGTTTGGAGGGAAAAAGTAATTAAGGGTCGGTCATACATTTTACCCCTCTAGGGGGAACCATATGAGCGCTATGGGGACCACCATAAGCGTTAAAAATTGAGGGTAGGTATGGTCTGAAAAAATGTTGGTATTGAAAAATTTTGGAGGTCGGTCATAGATTTGGCTCGCCGCAGTTAGAGCAATGGAAACAAGATCCATAAAAATTTAATTTTGAGTGGCATCCCCCTTAAGGAGTGGAGATTAAGAGTAGGTTTGTTTAGAAAAATGTTTGGGGTGTAAGAATTATTATGGGTCGGCCTTACATTGCACCCCTCTTGAAGCGACTCCATGGCAAGTGCGGTACAAATGGGTTCTCATCCGGGCAAAGGTGGCGGTAAGAAAAACGAAAATCCCCCATCAGACTAGCTCCTAGAGGAGCAAAATGTAAGGTTGATCCCTATTATTTTTTACAACCCAACATTTTTTCTGGCAAACCTACTCCCTATCTCCACTCCTTAAGGGGGCTTCTATACAAAATGGCATTTTTATGAAATTTGCTCCCACCGCTCTAACTGGCTCAAAGTGGCCCATAGACAAGTGAAATGTATGACCGACCTCCAATATTTTTTTAATACCAAGATTTTCTCTGAACAAACCTATCCTCAATCTTCAACCTTTAATGTGGTCCCCATACATTTTTTGTTTTTAAATTTTTTTTTAGGACATCAGCTCATAGCGCTCACATTGTTCACCCAAGAGGGGTAAGATGCATGGCCGAACCCCATTATTTTTCCACCCAACATTTTTTCAGAACATACCTTCCCCTTACTCCACTTCTTAAGGGGTCTCCCATACATAATTAAATTTTTTTTTTAAATATTGGGCGAAATTCTAACAAGTAAATTTTCAATATACAATAAAATTTTTGTTTTTGAGCATATTGTAATGAAATTTTAAATTTATATATGGGTTACTTTATCAAATTTAAACACAAAACAAAATATAAAGATTTTAGGAAAGGAATCCCCCTGCCACGCCTATATTAAAGGCGGAGGATTATTAGCTATTCATGTTGTTAGCTACTTACATATCTTTGTTTGCTTTAGTACGTCCAACAAAGGCGTGCACTTTTTTCCAGGGGGGTAAAGTTGAAATTTGGGTTAAAATGGGTCAAATTTAGGTTGAGTCTGGGAAGCTCAAAGTAAGAAAGTTTCACACGCTATTATATTTTAAAATCATGTACGTGGTATTGCCTTTCAGATCAATCGAAAAAATTTACATGTTCTGAACGAAACTTTTAAGATGGAAGCAAAAGAGTGTTTTTACTTTTTGGGCAAAAATTCCCAATTTTTTTTTTTATTGTTTTTAAAGTTTAAAATAGTGTAACTTTTTAAAAAACATTTTATTTGCTATGATTTTAGAATATCATAAATTTATCTAGCTAACTAAAAATTTAGGTTTGAAAAAAATCGGAAGTCAGGGGACCAACCTAAGTCCGAACAACTGGACCAGGATCGGAAAAAATAAAATTTTTCTCATTCAAATGGCTATTAATCGGAAAGTAAAAGAGAAAACGACTACTTTAGGCATGTTTTTTTTAGGTATTTTCTAGCGCCTTAAAAATGGGATAATAAACAACAAATTGGCAAGCAATTAAAGCATTTGCATTCAAAAGGTGTCCCATTTTAGTGGTCCCTAGAGGCGCCCTTATTGGACTTGTGGGGTCTTCCGTCCAAAGTTAAGCTCGAAATTACGTTTCCTATAACTGTTATAAATTTCACTTCAATCGGTCCAGTACTTACTGAATGGCGGAATTATTTCCAAAAAAAAACTAGTATAAACCACCACTTGGGAAAGGGTAAAAAAAAACACAAAAACCACCACAATTGCTAGAGTAGTTCCTAAAGGTGTGCAATAAAAGACCGACCCCTATTAATTTTTAAATTCTAACAACTCCTTCAACTTCTTATGGTGGTTCTTAAAAAAATTATATTTTGAAGAAATTTTCTCCCATCGCTCTAACTGGCTAAGGAATGCCCCTAGAGGAATTAAATATTAATATTTATTCAACCCAAAAAAAATTTCAAATCATGCCTTTCCCTATCTTGAAGCGGTTCATATAAAACTTTTTTATACCCTCCACCTAATGTTAGTGGTATGTAAAAAAAACTCGAAAATGTTGGTACATTTAACATAACCTAAAAAAAGAAAATGTTAAAAACTGCCTCTGGTGGACACATGTGAACAGAATTGGATATCGAATGTTATGTTTGCAAGAATTTAATTTAAAAAAATGTAACCACCACCTCGACAGTAAAAATGAAAAACTCTAGCCCCTGGCGTAGATCTTTTTTAAATTTTTTATTTAATATTTTGTATGTAGGCATTTTTGCATTTTTTGAGTTTAACACATATTTTTTATTAAAATCAAAAATTTTGAAATCTGGCTACGTCAGGGACAAGATTTTTTAATATTCTATTAAACAGAATTACCAGAACTCAAATCGGTCCACCCGTTTTTTCTTTTGCTATATCGTAGAAGCTGGTTCTGCTGTTTAAAAACACCCCATAAATATATGATGACCATGCAACCTTGGCACTGCAAAGTCCACATATTTTTGCAAAAAAGAAGTTTTTAATCATACTTTTTTTATTTTTTTAATATATGTACGTTTAATTTTTTTTTATTTTAGAAGAGAGCTAAAGGTTGAGCCCCCTTCAATCAGCTTCTAACTCTTCTATGGTGCCTTATAGAGGAGAGAAATGCAAGACCGACCCAGATTAATTTTTGCTCAACAACATTTTTCTAGAACTTACCTACCTCTCATCTACAATCCCCAATCCATACAAAATTTACATTCGGGAAAAATCTAACAAAGTTTTAAAATGTAAATTTTCGATGCAAAGCTTTTGTTTTTAGGTACAATGTCATGAAAATTTTGTATTTAAATAATTCCTACTAATGGTAATGTAAAAGAAAAAAAAATTATGAAATTAATTCCAAAATTTCCAATTTTGTTTCTCATAATTTCCTGCTGCCACGCCCACAATAAAGGCGGTATTAAAAACGTCGCATGCTGAAATTCACCAACACAACGGTGCATCCATATCTACTTTTGTTGGCTCATGATTTAAGACCCAAAAATTGGTCAATTTTGAATTGGTCAGGCGGGCGCAATATTAACAGCTCTGCCTCTATTGTTCTTTAAAACTCATCAGCGTTATGTTACCTTAAAAAAAAAAAATACAAAAAAGTAAGTTTGTTCTGAACGAAACTTTTTATTTGAAGCCAAAAGAATGTTGGTACTTCTTACGAAAAAAAAAATCGTATAGTTTTGCTTAATTTTTAACTTAAGAATAGTTTAACTTCTGACTGAAACAACATCGCTTAGCTTTTTACTTACCAAAAACCAGAAATCTATCTAGCTTATACTTAAAGTTGGTTTAAAATAAATCGGATGAAATGCGGCCGCGTAATTGGCATAAAACTGAAGCAGGAGTGGTTGAAAATTTTAAATTTTACTTTATAAAATGCCTACATCTCGGAAAGTATAAATGATATCCACACCCAAAAAATTTGACAAGCACGTATCAAATAAAAGTTATACTCCTAATGTTTATTACGTATTTACTGTTAAGTTTTATTTTTCTCTCCTGTTGAAACGGATATACATCAACACCACTTAACAACAGACAGTTTTGTGACTTTAAGAGATTAAAGATTAAAAATTGAAAACAACAGCAACATAATACGCAATACTAGTAAACCATAAACAAAGCCCAAAAGTCTAGCTTCATTATAACAGTAATGAAATCCAATGAACAAGAAAAAAAAATAATTCAAAACTTTTATTTTCTCTTTTTTGATGAAATTGATGATGAGTGGTGAAAACTTCTTATTGAAGTAATAAAACTACATCGAAGACAACCAACAGTCAACATCACCCGTGATAATAGTGGTGATTCACCGCTTCTATACTTACAAAGTAACACAATTTAACACCCATACATATACAAAAAAAAAAATATAAAAAAAAAAATAGAATCAAAAGTTAATTCTAAGGCATCAATTTCACAACACAATTTTTTTTTTATAATTTTTTGTCAACTAAAAGTTTTTCTTTATGGCTCTTTTTATGGTTTAAAAAGTTGTAGAGTTTGTTAATATTTTTTATTTTGTTTTGCTTGCCTCGTACTTGTTCGTCTGTGGGTTGATTTGTAATTTGACTGAAGAGAAGTTTAGTTTAACTAAAAGTCAAAAATTGATGGTCATTTAATAATCTACTTCAAAAAAGATGTTGGTGTTTTAAATTTTTTATTTTATATGTCATACCTTTAAGTCCAAAAATTGGTATGAAGTTTATTAAGCAATGTCTGTCTGACTTTTTATCCAAGAGTGGATTTGGGAAACATTGTTTATATGCTGGTATAGGGCATTATACGGTCAGTTTGGATCGACCATATAATAATTTCGTAACTTGATTTTTTTTTTTTGGTTTGTTTATAAAAAGTCTTGTGATGTTTCGTAATACTTTATTTTATTTTTTGGTTTTCTTTTTAATAAAACTTTCTTAAGGTGGTTTTCGTTTTGAACATAACATAAATTTAAACTATATTGGGTTAAAAAGTTACTTGTATCTCATGATTTGACTTGAAGTTTGTAAGTTCTATTACACAGAAAAAAAAGATTTTTTGCCTTGAACTTTTTACGCAAAAATACAAAGTAAAAGTCAATGACATTTGTTATGCGAACGGCTAAGAATGCAAAAGGTCTAAACTACAATTCGCACAATATTTAAAAAATTCATAATTTTATGTATGTATGTATGGTTGCTTGAGTTACAAATTGTATAATATAGCAGTGGCGGCTGCAGCTGCCAAGAAGGGGACAAAACTATTTTTTTTTTTTAACTCATTTTTAATATATGTGATTTGGTATTAATTTCACAGTGCAAATACCAAAATCGGAAAGGAATGAAACCAAATGCAAATGAAAGTTGATATATTCCATAACAAAACCCACATGGCTTTTTCTAGTTTTGCGCTAGAATTTTTTTTTACACGCATTTGAAGTTGGTGAACTTTTATTACAATTATAATAACACTGTGCTCGAATTTGACAATTTTTTTATTTTTTTTTTAAATAAAACTAAAAAAAATTTTATTTTTCGACACATCATATTTGTTAATTTCGATGCGCTGAGCACGAATACCAAAAAAAAAATTCAAATTGCTCGATCGGTTTTCGAGATATCGCCATTTCAAATTTGTAAAAAATTGTGGTTTTTTTCTACACTCAAAAAATTTTGTTAGTAAAATCAACTGAAAATGTCAGTTAAAATAACTACTTTGTAAGTTGTTTTGGGGTCAACTACTTTTTCAGTTAAATCAACTAACAATGTTAGTTATTTTAACTGACAAAAAAACAACTGACTTATGTAGTAAAAACTACTTACATTTGTAGTCAAAACAACTAAAATGTAGTAAAAATAAAATAATCAATAAATATTTTTTTTTTTTCAAAAAATTTTTCAGAAAAAAATTTAAAGACCAAAATTTTTCAAAGTTGTGAAAAAATAAAAAAAAATAAAATTTATTTTTATTGTTTGGAAAAAAACTTTGAAAGTTTTTCAGAGATAAAAAAAAATAAAATTAACTACTTTAAATAACTGTTACTACATCACAGTACTTTTTTGTTAGTTATTCAAAAAAACTACTTAAAATAACTAACAGAAATAGTTGTTTGATATTTTTCAAACAAAAACAACTGACTTTGTAGTTAAAAAAAACTTACTACTGTAAAATATACAAACAACTAACATGTAGCAACTTACATAATTTTCTGAGTGTAGGCTCAAAAAATTTCATTCCGCCTACCCTTTTGTAGAGCTTGAGACAATATTTCATTTAAAACTAATTTGAACCAAATCGGATCATTTTAAGCCGCGGCGCCCATCGATCAAAGTTTTGGCTTTTAAGAAACTTTTTACCAAAAACCCTTAACTTTGATCGAATTAAGCCAAAGGTTAAAATGATCGGATTTGGCTCCAATTAAGCTTAAATGAAAGATTGCATAAAGCTCAATAAAAGGGTTAAAATAAAGAAATTTTTTGAGTTTTTTTAAAAAAAATTCTTAAACGTAGGAAAAAACCCCCAATCTGGAATTTTTTGACAAATTTCAAATGGCGATATCTCGAAAACAGTTCGACCGATTTTATAAATTTTTTGATATTCGTATTCAGCATGCTAAAATTAATAAAAATAATGTATCGCAAGAAATATATATTTTTTTATTTTTTCATTTTTAAAAATCCAAAATATTGGTGGAAATTTTCCAAAACTTTGATCGAAGGGCGCCACGGGTTAAAATGATCGAATTTGGCTCAAATTAGTTTTAAATGAAAGATTGTCTCGGCGGAATGAAATTTTGAGACTTTTTTTAAAAAATTTCTTGAACGTAGGATAAAACCGCCATTTTTTGCAAATTTCAAATAGCGATATCTCGAAAACTGTTCGACCGATTTTAATTTTTTTTTTGATATTCGTGCTCAGCACATCAAAATAAACAAAAATTATGTGTCGAAAGATATATATTTTTTTTTTTTTTTTTTTTAATTTTTTAAAAATCCGAAATTTTGACCGCCGGGCGCCACGGGTTAATTTAATCCAAATCTCAAATTTGTACCACATGAGGTTTAGGCCTAGCAGAATAAAAAAAATGCCCAGACTTTGAAAATCGGAGAAGAAAAATTTAGCTATACAGAAAAATGTCAGTCTACTGGGCACCCTTCTGGTTAATTTGAGTACGCTGAATTCAATGGTGCTAACCATTTCTTGAAGTTAGCGCTATTCGCGATTTAAAAATTTGATGCTCAAGTACAGTGACTCAAAGTAATAATGGAACAGCATATATTTGTTAGCAGATCTTTAAAGGAAAAGTTATCAATACTAAGCCTGATTATTATCAATCGACTATTTCTGATAAAAGTTCTGTATAGAAAATTTTCCAAGCATTAATTTAAGCTTGAGAGCTTCCAGATTGAGCAAATATTAAATGAGATACGAGGGTCACACTGGAAAATGAAATTATTTGTAGATATTTTTTTGAATTTTTTTTTTTAAATAGTTCTAAGTCGTTTTTTTCCAAGTTCAAACATTAAAAATTTAAAAAGTTATCCAATAATTTTTATTTAGTTACCAGCTAGTTTTTTAAGCAGCCCAAACAAAAAATAAAAAATACAGTAGAAGAAATCGGCATTTTTGACCTCCAACTCTTTCGACCACCAATTTGTTGTAAACAAAGAAAATATTTTATTGTTTATTAATTTGAGTACACCTAAGTGAATAGTAATGATAAATTAAATTATAAAATTATAAATTAAATTTTTTCTTTGTTTACAAAAAATTGTTGGTCGAGAGAGTTGGAGGTCAAAAAATGAGGATTTCTTCCACTGTATATAAAAAATTTAATTTTTTGCTTGAGTTATTGAAAAAACTAGCTGATAACTTAATAAAAATTATTGGATAATTTTTTAAATTTTTAATGTTTAAACTTGGAAATGATCGACTAAGAAATATTTTTAAAAAAATTTCAAAAAAAAACATCTACAAATAATTTCATTTTCCAGTGCGACCCTTGTATCTTATTTAATATTTGCTCAATCTTGACGCTATCAAGCTTAAATTAAAGCTCAACAAATTTCCGATATAGCAAAAATAGTCGATTGATAATAATCAGGTTTAGTACTGATAACTTTTCCTTTAAAGAACTGCTAACAAATATATGCTGCTGCATTACTTATTACTTTGAGGGACTGTACAATAAAAGCGATCTTTTTAAACTTTTGCAATAATTTTTAAATTTAAAACCATTCAAGTCTATTATCCTAATATAACAAACCATAAAACCGTGATTTTTTTTTCGCGAAAAATATTTTTTGTTCCCGAAAAATCTTTATTTTCGTGAAAAAATTGGTTCAATACATATATTTTATATGGTTTGAATTGTAAGACGTGTGAAAGAAAAATTTATTTTTCTAAAAATTTAAGACAATTTATTCCAGTTCTTGGCGGCTGCGATCTGTTAATAATTTTCACATATCTATATATATAAAAGAGTTGGGTGAGTGAGTGAGTGACTGACTGACTGACTGACTGATTCATCATCGCCCAGCCCAAACCGCTGAAGCTAGAGACTTGAAATTTGGACTGTAGGTTCACCTCCCGGAATATAGATCCACTAAGGCTGGATTTTTGCCAGTGTTGATTCTAAGGGGGTAAAAAGGGTAAAAAACTGTACTTTTGGTACTTTTTATATCTCATAAAATAATGGTCATAGCGACTTGAAATTTGGACTGTATGTTCACCTCCCGGTATGTAGATCCACTAAGGCCGGATTTTTGCCAGTGTTGATTCTAAGGGGGTAAAAAGGGTAAAAAACTGTACTTTTGGTACTTTTTATATCTCCTGAAATAATGGTCATAGAGACTTGAAATTTGGACTGTATGTTCACATCCTGGAATATAGATCCAGTAAGACCGGATTTTTGCCAGTGTTGATTCTATGGGGGTAAAAAGGGTAAAAAACTGTACTTTTGGTACCATTTATATTTCATTGAGTAATGGTCCTAGAAACTTGAAATTTGGAATGTAGATTCATCTCCCGGAAAATAGGTTCACTAGGGTTGGGTTTTTGCCAATGTTGATTCTAATGGGGTAAAATGGGTAAAAAAGTGTACTTTTGGTACCTTTTATATTTCCTTAAATAATGGTCTTAGAGACTTGAAATTTGGACTGTTTGTTCACCTCACGGATTATACAGGGTGATTCAGTCACGACCCGCCGAATTTTACCAGCGTATTCCTTGGCTCATTTCATGAAAATATGTCCATTACGACCATCCCCCGAAAATGCATGTGTGCGAAATGGCAGCGGTTTGAAAATTTTCGGATTAGTGGTTAGAGGGAAGTAGGGTAAAATTGATAACTTCTTAGCCTGTGGTCCGATTTTTTTTTGTTTTTGGGCTTATTGGAAAGTTCATTAGGAGACCTTTCAGATTCAATAACAAAAAAAATAAAATAAAGTGAAATCGTCGAGATACAGAGCTTTTAAAAATAAAATTTGAAAAAAAAGACATACAAATTTGCACATAACCTCAATTTATTCAGCCAGATGGTAGGTAACTTATATTTTTTTTCTCTCTTAAAAGATAGCCCTACGTCTTACCTTTCCAAAATGCCCTAAAAGAAACCCAGAGGTCTTTCTGTTCTAAAGTTATGACCATTTGACTGAAATGCAAACATTTTTTTTTTTGGGTTTGGAGGCGAAATAACAGCACACATTTATTTGTTTTTGTAAATTAACAAGTTTAAGATTTTATTTTATTAAAATTTTTGAAAGGCAAATGGTCATAACTTTGGAATGGTAATACCTCTGGGCTTCTTTTAGGGCATTTTGGAAAGGTAAGACGTAGGGCTATCTTTTAAGAGAGAAAAAAATATAAGTTACCTGCCATCTGGCTGAATAAATTGAGGTTATGTGCAAATTTGTATGTCTTTTTTTTCAAATTTTATTTTTAAAAGCTCTGTATCTCGACGATTTGCCTTTATTTTAATTTTTTTGTTATTGATTCTGAAAGGTCTCCTAATGAACTTTCCAACACGCCCAAAAACAAAAAAATCGGACCACAGGTTCAGAAGTTATCAATTTTACCCTACTACCCTCTAACCACTAATCCGAAAATTTTCAAATCGCTGCCATTTCGCACACATGCATTTTCGGGGGATGGTCGTAATGGATATATTTTCATGAAATGAGCCAAGGAATACGCTGGTAAAATTCGGCGGGTCCTGACTGAATCACCCTGTAGATCCTCTAAGGCAGGATTTTTTCCAATGTTGATTCTAAGGGGGTAAAAAGGCTAAAAAACTGTGCTCTTGGTACCTTTTATATTTCCTTAAATAATAGTCCAAGAAACTTTAAATTTTCAATGTAGGTTCACCTCCCGAGAAAAAGATCCACTATGGCTGGGTTTTAGGTCAATGTTGATACTACGGGGGTAAAATGGGTAAAAAAGTGTACTTTTGGTTCTTTTTCTATTTACTGAAATAATGGTCATACAAACTTGAAATTTGGAATGTAGGATCCTTTGCTAAAAAAACAATATGGAAAGGTACTTTTTGAAAATTTTGAGTCTAAGGGGGATAAAAGAGGTAAAAAGTGTACTTTTGGTATTTTTTTTTATTTCTTAAAATTGTGGTCATAGAAACTTGAAATTTGGAATGTAGCATCCTTCGCTGAAAAAGTACTTTTTGGAAAATGCGTTTCTTAGGGGGAACCTTTTATAAAAAGTACCTTTTATAAAAAGTACCTTTTATAAAAAGTACCTTTTATAAAAAGTACCTTTTATGAAAAGTACCTTTTATAAAAAGTACCTTTTATAAAAAGTACCTTTTATAAAAAGTACCTTTTATAAAAAGTACCTTTTATAAAAAGTACCTTTTATAAAAAGTACCTTTTATAAAAAGTACCTTTTATAAAAAGTACCTTTTATAAAAAGTACCTTTTATAAAAAGTACCTTTTATAAAAAGTACCTTTTATAAAAAGTACCTTTTATAAAAAGTACCTTTTATAAAAAGTACCTTTTATAAAAAGTACCTTTTATAAAAAGTACCTTTTATAAAAAGTACCTTTTATAAAAAGTACCTTTTATAAAAAGTACCTTTTATAAAAAGTACATTTTATAAAAAGTACCTTTTATAAAAAATACCTTTTATAAAAAGTACCTTTTATAAAAAGTACCTTTTATAAAAAGTACCTTTTATAAAAAGTACCTTTTATAAAAAGTACCTTTTATAAAAAGTACCTTTTATAAAAAGTACCTTTTATAAAAAGTACCTTTTATAAAAAGTACCTTTTATAAAAAGTACCTTTTATAAAAAGTACCTTTTATAAAAAGTACCTTTTATAAAAAGTACCTTTTATAAAAAGTACCTTTTATAAAAAGTACCTTTTATAAAAAGTTCCTTTTATAAAAAGTACCTTTTATAAAAAGTACCTTTTATAAAAAGTACCTTTTATAAAAAGTACCTTTTTTAAAAAGTACCTTTTATAAAAAAGTACCTTTTATAAAAAGTACCTTTTATAAAAAGTAAATTTTTTTTAAAGTACCTTTAATAAAAAGTACCTTTTTTAAAAAGTACCTTTTTTAAAAAGTACCTTTTTTAAAAAGTACCTTTAATAAAAAGTACCTTTTATAAAAAGTACCTTTTATAAAAAGTACCTTTTATAAAAAGTACCATTTATAAAAAGTACATTTTACAAAAAGTACCTTTTATAAAAAGTATCTTTTAATAAAAGTACCATTATAAAATTACTTTAATTTTTATAAAATTTACCTTTTGTAAAAATGACCTTTTGCAAAAAAAAACATTCTAGGAAAAGTACTTTTTGAAAATTCCTTTTCATAAGGGGAAAAATAATACTTATGGTACTTTTTATATATCCTGAAATAATGATCATAGAAACTTGATATTTGGAATGTAGGATTCTTAAGTGACAACAAATTCCGGAAAAAGTAATTTTTTGAAATTTCCTTTTCTTAGGGTGGAACGGGTAAAAATTTAAACGTTCTAATTACGTTCTAATTTTTTACGTTCTAATTTCCGGTAGTAGTGGCCCTAGAATCTTGAAATTTGTAATGTAGGATCATTCGGTTAAAAAACATTCTGGAAAAAATACTTTTTGGAAATTACGCTTCTTAGTAGGGTAAAACGGCTAAAAAAGTGTACTTCCGGTAATTTTGATATTTTCTAACGTAATGGTTCTTGAAACTTAAAATTTTGGATGTAAAATTCTTTGGTGAAAACCAGAATTTTGGGAAAGTATTTTTTGGAAATTCCGTTTCTTAACGGGGTTAAAAAGTATACTTTTTGTACTTTTAATATTTGGTGAAATAATATTCTAGATAATTGCAATTTGTAATGTAGGATCCTTTGGTGAAGAAAAAACATACTGGAAAAAGTACTTTTTGGAAATTCCATTTCTAACGGGGGTAATAAAGTATAATTTTTTTACTATTTTTTTTTTCCTATAATAATTGTTTTAGAAGCTTGAATTTTGGAATGTGGGGTCCTTCGGTATAAAAAAAACACACTGCTATGCTAAAGTATTTTTAAAAGATTCAGTTTCTAGGGGTGTAGAAAAGTGTTTTTTATACTTTTAATACTTCTTGAAATAATGATCCTAGGTAGTGAAAATTTGAATGCTGTATTCTTTAGTGAAAAAATATTTTGGAAAAAGTACTTTTTGGAAATTCTGTTTTTAAGAGTCGTAAAGGGCATAAAAAAGTGTAAGTTTGGTACTTCTTATATTTCTTGAAATAACGGTTGAAATAAAGGTTTTTGGAAAATTTAATTTTAAGTGGAAAAGGTGGCAAATGTTTATTTGTACCTATCTAACTATTAAAGCCTAGAAACTAAAAATTTGACGTGCAGTATCCTCCAGCCGAAATAACACCCAAGAGATGGAAAAGGTAAATAGGGGTACCTAAATTGGTACAAGTGGTGTAAAACGGTATTTTTATATCTATAAGATAAATACAACAGCACTTTTTATTTCTGTAACGCATATTATATGGAGAGGAATGAAACTTGCATTCAGATTGAATTGGAAATGAAATGGAGTAAAAAGGGGAACGAAATGGAATTTAGCGGGTAACAACATAGAATGATACTTTTTACTAAAATTTTTCGTATTAAACTTTTTAACTCCATATTTTTTGTGTCTATATGTTTTTTTACCCAAAATTTTTTTTATTCCAATTTTTTTTTTCACTGAAATAATTATTCACTCAAGATCCAAAATCCCCATATAAGGGCTCGAAAATTGTCAAAATCCTTTTCACCGTAACGTGCATGACAACGTACCACCGAAATTATTAAAATTTTATTGTTTAAGTTATTCAATGAAATATTATTTTATGAAAGACTTAAACGTCCACACTTAAATAAAACAAAGACTACATATTAGTAATTTTTTGAAATCGGTACGGTAATCCTAATCCTTCTATTATCCGGTATTTAACATAACCGGTAACGAAGTTCCGGCGGGCGAGCTAGTAGAATATAATTGACTATTAACTGAATAAATTTGACATTTAAAGTTTCTCTGAAGATTATAATACCTAGATTAAATGAAACTAGTAAAAACGAAACAGGATGTCTTTAATTTACAGAAAAATAAGTTTTTGTTTCACACCTTTCTCAATTCAAACCATTCATGATTACAAAATTATAATGCATAATTAGAGCCTTAGCTCAACTGTCTTTACAAAAAAACAAAAATTTAAAAAATTTTTAGTTTGATCTAAATTTACGACAAACATCTGGCAAAGCTAGTTCGTGTACACTTAATCCCATTGTAATATCAGTTTTTACAAAAAAATTTTATTCGCGAATTTTTTTTTCCAAATTTTTTTTATATCGCTATTGATTTATAAAAATTAATAGAATACGATAAAATTCAGACACAAAATTTTTCGAAAAAATAAAAAATTTTCGCGGATTTTGTTTATGCGAATTTTTTTTCGCGAAAAAAAAACAATGGATTTTCTAAATTTATATTTAAAAACTATCTCAAAAGCAAAAAAAAAATAATTTTTGTAGAACCTAATATCGCGAATATCACGAATATCGGGAATATCGCGCATATCGTGAATATCGCGAATATATCGAATAAGAGCGCTAACTTCGAAAAACGGCTAGCACCATCGTTTTCAGCGTACCCGGATTAGCTTTAACAGCAGGGTTTCCAGGTTGTTAATTTTTGCGACTAGCACAGTGTAATTTATCCGTTATTTGGTTTTACGAAAATAAAGGAAAATGTAGAAAAGTTTTTTGATTTTGAAACAATTTTTCTTTAAACAATTTATTAGGAATCGTAGGTAATTTTCGTTTTGACAAAATCAATCTCGCAATTTTGCTCATTTATTTCCCTCCCCCCCCCCCTACACTCTTTACATCCGCACATGGAGGTAGACAATAGTTTTAAACAAAAAAAATAATTGGCATAGTTAAAGGACATGGAAAAGGTTGTGGTATACATAATAAAACAACTCACTTTACCTTTTGTTTTCCAACACTACCATGGTAAAACATAATTAAAACATTCAATGAGGCAACAACTTTTATTTTTTGCATTCGCTGGTTTATTTTTAAGAGGCTCATTGCATGGCTAGTTTTATTATTCTCTTTGCAACTTTAACAAAAGTAGAGAAAAATTACACTTGTTAAAAATATTCATATCTTAAAAAAAAGTGCACTGCACTTCCGTTTCCTTTAGAGCCGTCATTTTATGATATGCACATTAATTTACAGCATTAACAAAGTTGCTGATACCACTACTACTTTTTGTAGCCATATTCAATTGTTGTAATTGTAGTCATGGTGAGTTGTCATTAACAAACACACACATATGCAAACACGCACACATTAATTTTCAACTTCCTTTAATGAAGTTTTTTTTTTTTTGTTGCATATTTATAATTAAAAAAAAAAATATTTCCGGGAAAAACAATTTTAATTTTATTAACTGTCATCGTTGGCATTAATTTGTTGTTGTCCTTTTATTTATATCAAACTTACAAGCATTTGTGTAATCGTAAATTTATCTCATTTACTACCGCATGATCACACAAAGTTTATAATTTACAATATTTCAGTGTTATGTTATTCATAAAACCCCACAAAACATTAATAACACTAACAAGGGAAGTATCTAAACCATTATGAACCAATTTGCCTGAAACTTAAATTTATAGGCTACATCAGTGGCTGTAGGCAAAATCGCCCAAAGAAAAATCGCCCAAAAAATTTTATGAAAAATCGCCCAAATGCAAAATCGCCCAAAAAATATGAAAAATGACCCAAAAAGAAAAATACGAAACTTCGCCCAAAATTAACGAAAAAAAGCCCAAAAAAGAAATGAAAAATGGCCCAAAATAAAAAAAGATTTTTTCTAACACATTTTTTTCCAAACACATACTACACAGAAAAGCTTTCTTTTGCGGAGAGGGTGGGTCTAAGGCATGAAGTTTGTAATCCCTAAGCCCGGCCGAAAGCCGGCTAGGTAGAAGACCAACAAATTTTAACAAAAAATCGCGCGATTTTTTGTTAAAATTTGTTGGTAAAGTTTTTCGCCTGCGGCGCTTTCATCGGAGTTGCATGCTGTTTTTAAATTCATTATTTTTGATTTTATACTGCGCTGTGATAGAATAATATGTAGTGTGGTAATCTACATGTAAGAGGAGGTGTTTTGGGTTCGATTCCCACCAGAGCCTTTGTATGTTAGCAACAACGGAACGGTTTTGCTTCAGCTTATTCTTGGTTAGTTAAATACATATATAATTTATAAAAAAAATATTTTTTTATCTGTTTCTAAAAATATTAATATATTTATTTATTGTGACATACATATTTCAGTTTTGACATTTTAAGATTTTGACAAAAAATAAAACCAAAATAAAATTGGGCAATTTTTCATATAAAGTTTTTGGGTAATTTTTCGTGGCGTACGGACATAGCGCCCAAGGTCTTATCGCCCAAAATCGTAAATGACATATCGCCCACGCTGCGACATATAGCCCAAAATGATAGGTCTAAAAATGTTATTTCTCCCAAAACAAAATTGTCAAAAAATCCAAAATATTTTTTTTGGGCGAAGTGTCGAAATTTCGACTTCTATGATTTGTTTTATTGTAATAAAGGTTTTCTGCGTAGCCGGCCTTCGGCCGGGCTTAGGGATTACATACTCCATGCATTAAACCCACCCTCTCTGCAAACCAAAGCTATTTTGGTTATCAGGCCTTTTTGAGGCATAACAAATTTGGTAGCGTAAAGGACCCTAGAAAACTTTACTTTGCGGAGAGGGTGGGTCTAATGCATGGATTTTGTAATCCCTAAGCCCGGCCGAAGGCCGGCTACGCATAAATCTTTAAAATATTGTGTTAAAAAAAAAACAATTTTGGTGAGTTTTATGATTATTTTTTTGGGTGCTATGACATTTTATAAATATAACATTTTGATATTTGGGTAACATGACATTTTTGATAATTTATATAAATTTAAAGAAAATTGTTAAAATACCCAAAAATAATGGCCATATCGTCCAAAAAATTTTGCAACAACAACTAACACACATTTTTTTTGGGTGGCATGACTTTTTTAAATTGGGCGATATGCACTTGGGCGCTATGTCCGTACGCCATTTTTCGTAATGAAAAATCACCCAATTTTTAATTTCGAAATTTTGCCCAAAAACTATGAAAATTTGCCCAAAAATGTTGGGTAACTTTTCATATGAAATATGGCCCAAATTTGTATGAAAAATTTTTGGGCGAATTTTCGTTTTCTTTTTTGGGCCATTTTTCTTTGGGCGATTTTGCCTACAGCCTACATCAGTGTTTAAAAATACCGGTGTCATCTTATGAAACAATGTGGACCTTAGGGAAAATTTCGATAATTCCCGAACTAACAGGAATATCGTCTAGCGCAAAAATACGTGTCAAATGGATATCGTAGGTCTACGCCTTCACATAAATACCCCCCAAAATTTATACATTTTCATGAAAAAAATATTTTTCGAAACCAAATTTTTTCAAGGTTATGGAACATTATATAGTTTCTGAAAAAGAAATCTTTGAAAAATCCAAAAAACTATTTTTTCGTTATTTTTTGACCCATTTTTTGAACCCCGATATGGCCGAGTAGACCATCAAATAGACAAAATCACCAAAGGGTTTTGCAAGGTCAGTTCGCATTTATTTTTTATGGCCTACTGAAGTTTATTTTTAAAAAACTATAATAAATACACATATAAGCTTCAAAATAGGCTTTGATGTCTTCAATGAAATTGCATAGCTGTCATTTTAAGGGGTCATTTTAGTCCCATAAGCTAATTAAATGCACATTTAAAGGGTTAACATTTTCTACAAATATTTTCC
Organism: Pegoplata infirma; assembly: GCA_963921195.1. Lineage (NCBI taxonomy): Eukaryota > Metazoa > Arthropoda > Insecta > Diptera > Anthomyiidae > Pegoplata > Pegoplata infirma. Next base: position 85,707,683 of record OY992537.1, read on the forward strand.
TCATGAAATTTCACTAAGGGTTGTCTAAGGCCGAAAATTTGTGAGACATGCGCAAAATGCTTAAAAGTTGACAAATATAAACAATCAATGCGCCAAATATATAAAGTCAAAAAAGTTGAGAGATTTGTTGAAAAATTTAAATTGCTAAAAATATAATTTATTTCGCAGTAAACGTTAACTTCTCTCTAAAGAAACTATTAATATGTTGATTAATAATAGTTGAATACAAAAACGGGTATTTGTCCACAGCATATTCTAACAACACGGTGGTTGTGCAAACTAAAGTGCCTACCAATCAGTATTTTCAATGGTATGAATATGGCAAAAATATCCAAGGTTCGATTCTCGTTGGGGTATGCATTAGAGATGGACACGTGAGTGATTTTTTACTCACACTCATTCACGCTCACGACAGGAATTTTTTAATCACGCACACTCACTCACGAGCATATTTTTTTTACTCACACTCACTCACTCACAATCGCGCGAGTAAATTTAAAACAACTCACGTACTCACGTACTCACGAAACTCTTATTTATAGAAAAAAAATTTCAAAAAGTATAATTTCAAAAATCTTTCAAAATTTTCAGCAAAATTTAAAGTTTAGCGAAATTTCACATTTTTTTTTTTAATTTTTTTGGCACGAAATCTTAAGTTAAGCCAAATTTTACATTTTAAATGAATTTTTTCACTCACGCAAAAATCCTACTCACGCACACTCACTAACGCAATTTTTTTCTTCACTCACACTCACTCACAATTACGTGAGAAAAATCGAATTCAGTCACACTCACGCGTGATTCACGTGAATCACGCTCTAATCTGGGCATCTAAAGATGGGCACATATCTCGACTCACGCACACTCACTCGCGCAAAAATCTTACTCAAGCACACTCCGTCACGCAATTTTTTTCTTCACTCACACTAACTCACAATCACGTGAGTAAAATTGAATTCAGTCACACTCACGCGTGATTCACGTGAATCACGCTCTAATCTGGGCATCTAAAGATGGGCACATATCTCTAATTTGTGCTAATTTAACAATGCTTTTCAGAGTTGTTTAGTTTTAAAGCAATGCTTTTTAACTTGTTTAGTTTTAAAAATTAAAAAAAAAAAAAAAAATTACACTCGAAAAAAAATTTTACACTAAAAAAAAAAATTTTTACACTCAAAAAAAATTTAGTTGTTTTTTTTACAAAAATGAAAATATTTTGTGTACATATGTACGTACGTGCGTTCACTCAGAAATATTTTTACAGTAAAAAAAAACAATACACGAAAAAAATTTACACTACAAAAAAAAAAAAAATTGTAGTTTTTCTTTATTTAAAAAAAATGACAAAAAAAGAATTTTTTACTCAAAAAAAATATTTCAATTAAAATTGTTATTTTTTTTTCACGTTAAAAAATTTACTATCCTTTAAAAAATGAATTGTGGAGGGTATTCATAGATTCGGCAAAGTCGAGTTTAACTTTTCTACTTGTTTAACACAGCTTTGGTAAAAACAATACAATAAAAATTTGATTCTTTATATATTTCCATTTTGTAAAACATTTTAACCCTTTAAATGGACGTTTTATTAGAATTATATGTTTAGTTTTTGAAAAAGGACTAAAATGGCCCCTTAAAATGGTAGTTAGAGGGTTAAACAGCTCTAAGAAAAGAACCGCCATACAATTTTACTGCAGTCATCAAACCATTTTATGAAGCTCAGATGTGTTTTACTAAAGTTTTATTTTGACGATTTCCAAACGCCTTTGATAAAAAATTAAAAATTTCAGTGGGCCATAAAAAAGAAATCCGAACTGACTTGGCAAAACCCTTTGGTGATTTTGTCTATTTCATGGTGTACTGTTATATGGCATTGAAGTAATTGAAGCTCAACGCGAGGACCTGAAATTTGTTGAACAGTGTAATTTATTGACATTCGTTAATTATTTTACGTTGTACACACGTATTTTGTCATACTTATTTGAGACATTTCACAACAACTTTGTGCCTATTAAGTTTGAAAAGTTAAGTTTTTCAGGGTTTTACAATTAGCAATGCATTTTCTTGATACTACATTGCTTTTTGACAGCGTAACAATTGGTGGGGAATGCCTTACATATAAATGTTTTAAACAATGTTAAGCAATTGAAGTTGCTTTTGCAACAATTTCGCAGAAATACTATAATACGAATGTTAAATTTATTGTGGTATGTCAATGAAAGAGACAAAATGCCGATAACTTTTGATAATTATTTATGACCTTAAGGAATTTAATATATAAAACATGCGCTATGGTTGGTCAAGATTGACAATTTAATACCGTAAAACTTGAGTTTTTGATAACACTAAAAACAAATCTCCAAAAAAAAGGGAAATTGTCCAAAATTTTTTATTTTAATAATTATTTTTTAATAAAATAATTTATTTCTAACGGTCGTTTAATTGTAAATTAAGCCTATAAAGCATGAATTACTTGTTGGAAGTTAAATTTTTCCTTCAAAAAAATGTAGCAGAAATAATGCAATATATTGCAGATGAAACACATGGGCTGCGAAGGGTTTTTGGTCGATTCTATTTTATATTTGTTTTAAAAAAATATTTTTTTTTTCAGCAAACCTTAACAGAAATTCTTAGAAAATATGTATATATGGGGCATTCCAAGCCAAATCACTCACTTTTACCATGTTGGTGTTGAGTGATAAATTTTTCAAAATGGCGATTTTTTCAAAAAAAAATAAAAACTTGAAATTTTCAATTAGTTTTGAACAGTAAAAAATACAGATATCTTAAAAAAAGTTGGACATTGTTTTTTTGGTATTTAAATGTTGTTTTAAATTGTTTAAAAATTTAAATCGACTTTTTGAAAAAATCCGAACGGCGCCATGAAATAGCTCCCAATGAAATAAGTCCCAATGAAATAACTCTCAATGAAATAAATCCCAAATAAAATGAAATATCTCCCAAAACAAAAAAATGAAATAAGTCCCAAGAAAAATGAAATAAGTCCCTAACAAAAAATGAAAAAAGTCCCAACGAAATAACTCCCAATGGAAATGAAGTAAATCCCAATTTTTTAATATTAAATTTTTAACTCTTTAAATCATAAAAACACTTTAATTCTCTTTAAAAAACAAATCTCTTAAGTGCCTTCAAGTGCCTTTCTCAACTTTTTTGGGATGCAACTTACTGACACATTGATTACAATTCTTTAAATGTTTGAATGATATCATTATAATATTTCATGCAATAGCTAACCAAAAAATAAACTCCATAAAATATTAACTGAAATCTCAATATAAATGGATGTATAACATGTACTCAAATCATTCTCCTTAAATTTTATAACTTACAAGAACTTGTGGAAGAAATACCTTTTTATAATTGGGAGTTATTTCATGGCGCCATCCGAAACCTTCGATTTTTTTTAAATCTAAAAATTCTACTCTAAATAACGAAACTTTTAAGGCATAATTCGAGATGTGATCACAGCTCATTAAATTTTTTTTCAAATTTTGAAATTTGCACTTTTTTTTACTCTGGTTTATTTTATATGGTGTTCCAAAAAAATTAAGTTGTTAGATATTTACCGCAACTCCAATTAGATGATTTATTTGGATGTAGAAACACGTCTCACGAAATTTCAGGATAATCGGACATGTCTAAGGTGTGCTACATCGGTCTTGAAGTTTAAAAACGAATTAAACGGGGAAAATATGTTTTTGTTAATTTTCTAAATTTTTTCAATATTTTGATTTAAGTTTGAATTCAAGTGGTTACAGAATTTTGATAAGGAGTTGAATACCTCTCTAATAAGGAACGAAAAACTAAAATCGGTTGAAAATCAGGCAAGTTATTAAAACTTCTCCAGGCATCTAACGTGTGTCATCCCAGCAGAAATTTTGCTGAACTGGCAGCAGCTTTTGGAAAGGAAACTTGAGTCAAGGAGCGCATCCAATCCTGCTGAACACATGCATGATTCTCTAAGGCGATGTCACACTTTAGAGCGCTAGTCGCATACACCGAAAAAGCGCTCTTAAGATGCTCTGAATTGACATCTCTTTAAAGCGCTGAAAAAATCGCTATAAAGATGCAGTAAATTCATGTATCTTTTTAGAACTGATTTATGCAGAATAAAGATGAAGCACATTTGACTATTTCTGAAATACAAATTACAAAATCTGAAATACAATTGACTATTTCAAAATACAATTGGAAAACCTTAAATACAATTGACTAATTCTGAAAATCAGTTGTCTCCCTGCAAGCATTTGGAAGAAATATCGCCTAAGAGATCCAATTACTTAAAAAAAATTACCAATTATATTTCTAAAATTTCAAATTATATTTTAGAAACTTCCATTTATATTTCAGATATTACCATTTATAATTAAAAAAATTTTAATTACATTTCAAAAAATTTCAATTATATTTGAAATTTTAGAAATATAATTGTAGATTCTAAAATATGATTGGACATTTTTTTTAATATAATTTGTATTTTCTGAAACTAAAGTGAAAATAGTGTACTCAATTTTTTTTTCATTCAAAATGTGAGGTGTTATGATTAAGCACTCTTTGCAGCGCTGATTAATGTGCAATAATGATGCAGTGAAATCATGTATCTTTGTCCAAAACTCATGGTTTTTTATTCAAAAAGTGTTAAATATATTAAACAGGAAAGCATGTATGAAATTTTATCAAAATATAATTTTATATTTTGAGTTTGATAAAAAAATCTTAACAAAAAATTTTAATTTTTTCCTCTTACTTTTACTGCATCCTCAAGAGTGCTTCTTGGATGCGCTTCGGTATGATATAAAAAGATGCTGTGTCACCAAAATCTCGATTTATTTTTGCTGGGATACTACATGATAAATGAATACGAGTCAAATTTTTGAAATTTATTGAAATTATCTACTGTAGTAATATTTTTTATTCTTCATGTTCCAGTGTAATATTTTTTTGGTTTTACAAATTTTTTTTGTAAAAAACAAAAAAATAATTAAAAATGGAGATTTTAAACGAATGTTGAAAAATGCAGGCATTTTTAGCATTAATTTAAAACATGTTAGCAAAACACAATATGAAAAATACTTTTCATCTAACATTTGAACTTGAAGAATAAAAATATGTTATTACAGTAGAAAATTTCAATGAATTTCATAAATCGGTTGTATTCCTTATCCAAGTGGTCTGCCAAACATTAGATGCCTGGGGAAGTTTTTATAACTTGGCTGATTTTCAACCGATTTTAGTTTTTAGTACCTTATTTGGGAGAGATTTTACTCCAAATCAAAATTCTGTAATAGCCTGAATTCAATTCTAACTTAAAATACAAAAAAAAAAATTGAGAAAACTGAAAAAAAAAATCATATTTTCCTTGTAATCCGTTTTTTTTTTTAATTCAAGGCCGATGCTGCACGCGTTACCCATGTCCGATCAACCTTCATTTTTGTGTGACATATTTTTACCCGCAAATGAATATATCTTGGGTAAGTTAGGGTCAATATCTACCCATCTAATTTTTTTGAAGCACCATATAAAATAAACCAGAGTAAAAAAAAAGGTGCAATTTCAAAATTTTCAAAATAAGAACGAATTGTGATCACATCTCGAATTATGGCTTAAAAGTTGAGTAATTTAGAATAGAATTTTTAAATAAAAAAAAATCGAAGGTTTCGGCCTTTTCAAAAAGTCGATTTTAATTTTTAAATGTTAAAAAATAAGAGATAATTACTTCGAACAATTTTTTCATATTTTTTTTTTCTAAAACTACGGCCTCTGTTCTGTCTTTCACAACTTTTCAATTCACATGAAAATTTCCGAATCGCATGAAATCAAGTTTAGTGTTTTGTTGATCACGTTTTCATTCGAAGTTGAAATCGAATAATAAAAATTTAAAAATTATTAGGAGGAAACTGCATTCGTTTTACTTTCACCAAATTTTATTTATGTTAAACAAAACAAAAAAAAAATTCGGATGTGAAATTTAGAACACCAAAAACATTTGGAAATTTTTTTTTAATTTTTTATGTGAATTATTTTTTTGGAACAGCGGCCTACATTTAAATACCAACAAAACGTTGTTCAACTTTTTTTTCGTTTTTTTGAAATCGACATTTTGAAAAATTGATTACTCAACAACAACATGGTATAAAAATCTGAAAATTTGAGAGCAAGTTGCATTTAACACGTATCAAAAAAAAAAAAAATAATCGAAGTGGGTCGGGTCTTAAAGTGAGTGATTTGGCCTGGAATGCCAAACACTCCTCTTCTTTTATTTTTGCTGTCTAACAATATTTTAGTCCTGTTACATTTTTAAACTAGCGTAAGCCGCATTATCATGTTAAAAAATCATATATAGTGATCGAAATTTTGAATGAATGTCAACAATAATCTTAAGACATACCATTTTTTTGCGATCGGTATACTTCAGTAAGTTACAAGCATCAGCACAAACTCATTATGCCCTTTACCACAGAGTGTATAAATACTATAGTATATAATTAATTTTACTACTTGGTCACGCAAAAATCTTCCGCAATCCCTTATATCAATAAAAACAAAAGTATGTACATAAAATTTAAATAATGTTTTAATTTTTGCGCAGTAACTTATTGAACTTATTTCATGAAAAAATTAATAATTAATCGGAATTTTGTTGATTTAATGATAGTTAATTAAAATGAGAAACACTTTATGTGCAAAAATATGATTAAATTACAATGGATAACACATAAATTGGAAATATCTGGTAACATTCATTTTTCAATATGTTCATCATAAAAGGCAAAGAATTATTTGAAGTTTCTTGGTAAAAGTGTGACTATTGTAATATGTTTTTTGTTGAGGTTTATTAAAATTTTACATATTCAAATTTACTGTATTTTTCGTAATACTATACTAACTCCCATATTTTTTTTATTTTCAGAAATCTTAAAATCTTAATGCATAAGGTAAGTTGATCATTAAAAGTTTACTTTAAACGTAAGTAGATAAACATAAGAAAATATTAAAAAAAACTTTGTTTAAAAAAAAAGCTTCAAACTTTTCGAAAATTCTAATAGAAGATACTCATATAATATAATTTTTAATAGCATAAGTTCAAACAATTTTAGTAGGTATATTGCAATATGTTGACATTTAAAGTGGTTACTTTAAAAAAAGTATACGAAAATGTATATTTAAGGACTTTACATAATACCTACACTGTTTCCGAAATAAGTAAATCAGACATTTTCTAATTGTGAAAGTCTGAATAAGGGAAAAAGAATTGCACAGAGGGGTGGGCCTAGTACAGTTTGAGGCATCAACTAAACCGCTAAGTTTTTATACAAGTTATGCACATGGTTCAAAAGAGGATTACTTCTAGATATCAGAAATGTGAAAAAAGATATTTGCGCAGTTCAAATATTTTTTCCAAATCGCAAAATATTGAGATCGCATGCTCAACCGCTAAATTTTGAAATAAGTTCTGTACACGGTTGAAAATAGGATCATATTCAGATATCAGAAACGTGAAAAATATATTTGCGTAGTGCAAAGTTTTTTTTTTCAAATTGCAAAAAACCGAATTCGCATACTAATCCGCTAAGTTTTTATATAAGTTCTGCACATGGTTGAAAAGTTTTGAAAATATTTTTCCCAAATCGCGAACGAAACAAATTTGCATAGTCAGCAGTAACGTTTTTATATAAAATATGAAAAGGGGATCACAAATTTATATTAAAATAGTAAAAAAAATATATATTTTAAAAGTGCAAATATTTTTCGAAAATCGCAGAAATCCCGGTTGTAGGGTCTATCTCCCCTGTGTTCAAAATATATGGCCCCTGAAACATCAAGTTTTTCTTGTTTTTTTCTTAAAAAAATTATAACGTCTATATGTTACCAGCATCTTTTTTTACAAATATATAAACATGAAAAATTTTTGATTCAGTATTACTACTAATGATTTATTACTTATGGGTAGTGACCTAAGTGGTTAACTGACTTATATTAAAACACATTTTTAAAATAAAAAAATTTTGTTTGAAACAAAACTTTGACTTTGACTGTTTGTTACCGTACCAATAAATAGAATAATTTAAAAAGCATAACGGAACTAGTTTCGGCAATGTCTTGTCTATTAGATTTGCCAAATAATAAGGAAAAATTCGAAGATTTAAAATTGGACTTTTTGCCGGAGGCTTCCCCAACTTAAATTATGGTAAATTTCGTTTTGTTCGTTTACTGATAAATATTTGGCTTAATGCGAAAATGAGCTAAAGCTAATTCAATAAATTTCTCGGATGGATAAGGAACTTGTTTAAATCTTTTTCTATACTAAATGTAGTAAAACCGCATTTAAAGTTTTTTATTTCATGATCCTGTTTCCATTTATATGGACTTCAGAGTTTTGGATGATTACATTTATGCAAAATATTTTTTAAATAAATATACTTGTCATATAATGCCACAAGTGACGGCAAATTAAAAAGGAGCATCTTCGCTAATTTTGCCATTTTGACATATCGTGTAAAAGGAGGTATGTAATATGCTTTCAAACCTTTATCCTGCAATATCATTTAAAGTTTTTAACAAAATATTTTGATAAAACTTTGAAAAGACATTATTCACATAATTTTTTCTGATATTGGAAAATAAAAAAAATTAAAAATTAGCAGAGATGCTCTTCTTTCATTTGCCATCAATATGGACTTTATAGGACAGGTACAAATTAAAAACTAGTAGAAAATGCATTTTTTTAAAGGGTAGTACATTTTTTAACGTGAAAAAATTAATAATTTTGATTAGAAATATTTTATTTTGAGTAAAAAACTCTTTTTTGTCATTTAAAAAAAAAAAAAAAAAAATTACAAATTTTTTTTTGAGTGTACAATTTTTTCGAGTGTAATGTTTTTTTACTGTAAAAATATTTCTGAGTGAATGCACGTACGTATGTACACAAAATATTGTCATTTTTGTAAAAAAAAAAAACTAAATTTTTTTTGTGTAAAATTTTTTTTAATGTAAAATTTTTTTTGAGTGTAAAATTTTTTTTGAGTGTAAAATTTTTTTTGAGTGTAAAATTTTTTTCGAGTGTAATTTTTAAGTTACCAATGCTTTTAAAACTAAACAAATTTAAAAAGCATTGCTTTAAAATTAAACAAGTTTAAAAAGCATTGTTTAGTTACCACCAATCCAATGCTTTTAAAACTTGTTAAAACACGTGGCATTTTAAATGAAACTAATCTGAAATTCAGGGTTTTTCTTATAACTTTTGAACCACTAGACCGATTGAGCTGAAATTCATTACTAAACAGACCTGGGGAACGGCAAAGACACATGCCACTTTCAGCGGCCTCATTATTGTCTTTCGAAAGTTATCGTGATTTTTATCTCGTAAATTAGCGAAAAACCCTTGCCGAAATTTCCTCTTTTGCTCATAACTTTTGAACCACTGGACCGATTTAGCTGGATTGCAATACGAACCTGACCAAGTAAATGACCAACATATATGCTAAACTTCAGTAGCCTCTGTAAAGTCTTTCAAAAGTTAGCGTGTTTTCTACGGACAGACAGACAGACGGACGGACATCGCTAGATCGACTTAAAATCGATCGAGGATCATAAATATATAAACTTTATGGGATTCTAGACCAATATTTCGATGTGTTACAAACGGAATGACAAACTTATATATACCCGCTATCACTAGAGTGGAGGGTATAAAAAATTACAAAATGTAACCCTTTAAAACTCTGAAATAATTTGAAAATGAAACAGGATGTGTCGCTTCGTTTTTGTACCGGCTAATTTTCGAAATACAGGCCAATACCTTTATAATACCGTTGGAACACTTTTCGTTCCCTGAATTTTCTAATTTTCCGGGAATCTTTTCTTATTCTCTTTGCTAAAACCTTATGCGACCTCTTACTTACTTTAAAAAATTGATCAGATCGGTCCAGTCGTTCGTAGTCGACTCACACCTATTTTACACATTAAGAAAAAACTACTCGTAAAAATTTATGTTGTCACTTAAACTTGTATGTAACATTTTATCATTTACACGATGTATTAGCGGAATCAATAAAGATATAAATTTTTTTTATAAAGAGGGAATTCGGGTAAATAGGAATTTTAGATATTTGTTAAAAAATTGGGGCTTGTACAATTTTTTTCCTGTAAAAAACCTTATTTTGACTTCTACTAACATTAAAAAAAGCCAAATCGGCCTAACCGCTCTCGAGTGTAGCGATTTGAAATATATCAAAGAAAGTGGGCGTAGTTTGATTTCCGTAAAAGCCTTATGCGGACTAGTACGAACATAAAAAAACAAGTGCAAGTGTTACATTCGGCTGTGCCGAATCTTTTACACCCTCCAAAATGTTAAAAACAATATAAAAAAATCCAGGGGCATCTTTTTTGGGGTTGGTGGGGGACGTTAAAGGGCACCTTTCACTTGCGATTAAGAACTTCTTCTGAGATAAGAATGTTGGGTAAATCCATCTATAACCATCCAATAAAATGAGCATTTTGGACATGACCCCTTTCAAACTTGATGAAACTTGGTAAAAATGTTGTATTCAAGTAGGAAAAGAAAAACTCCAATTTTTGGGCCGCTGGACCAAATAGTTCCGGAGATACCAGGGTTTGAAAAATGAAAAAATCATAAATATCTTACTGAAGTGGTGATACGTTTTTTACCATATCTTTGTCAATCTTAATGATACGAATCTCAGCGATATCTCATTTTAAAGGTAATGTGGTCCACATTAAAATAAAATTTAGCAAGATTTTTTTGTTGATGCTTAAATGTCATATTTAGGAAATCCGTGGTTTAAGATGAAATATCTCAAAAAAGGGTATTTTTAAATCTTTTAAAAAAATATATGTTAATCCTTTATCCCTTCTTTATACTTATGTTCAAACCGTAGAGTGGTGTCTCAACTGGTTCTCGAGTTATGCAAAAAATTGTTACGCCGCATTAGAAAAAATTTGTTATTTTCATGGTCGAATTTTCAAAATTTTTTAAAGTTGACGAGTTAGTGATGCTGTTCTTCGATTCTAATAGGTTTTGGGATGTAGATTACGAATATGATCTTAAAGTTGCGAAATTAGCACTTGCTCTAGAATTATTTGCAAAAAAATCGCATTTCTTAAAGTTGATTCATTTGTCATGCCACACTTCGTTTCTGATAGATTTTGGGCTAAAGATAACGAATATGATTTCAAAATTTCAAAATATGCAATTGTTATGGATTTTTTTTTGCGAAAAAATCGTTTTTTTTTTAATTTAATTGCTACGTGATGCTGTACTTCGTTTCTAAAAGATTTTGGGACGAAGATCACGAATATGATGCAGAAATTTCAAAATGAGCTCTGGTTCTTGAGTTTTTTGCAAAAAAATTGCAAACTTTTTTTTTTGCAAATATTTTAAAAAACAGAGCTAATATTGCAATTTTAATATCAAATTCGTCTTCTGCATCAAAAAATCTATTGGAATCGAAGTGCAGCATCACAAACTCGTCAACTTAAAAAATGTTTGTAAATTTAACCCTGAAAATAACAACTTTTTTCTAATGTGGCGTTACATTTTTTTGCATAACTGAAGAACCAGTTGAGACACCACTCTACGGTTTGAACATAAGTATAAAGAAGGGATAAAGGACTAACATATATTTTTTTAAAAGATTTAAAAATACCCTTTTTTGAGATATTTCATCTTGAACCACGGATTTCCTAAATATGACATTTAAGCATCAACAAAAAAATTTTGCTAAATTTTATTTTAATGTGGACCCCATTACCTTTAAAATGAGATATCACTGAAATTCGTATCATTAGGATTGACAGAGTTATGGTTAAAAACGTATGACCACTTCAGTAAAATATTTATGATTTTTTCATTTTTCAAACCGTAGTATCTCCGAAACTATTTGGTCCAGCGTCCCAAAAATTGGAATTTTTCTTTTCCTACTTGTATACAATATTTCCACCAATTTTTATCCAGTTCTGAAAGGGTGATGCAGATCGGTCAGATGGTTATATATATTTTTACCCTGTTGCATTTTCTTAGCAAAAGTACAAAAACCCTGCAAAAAATGCAGTTTTTCTTAGGTTGGTTTAGTTCCCCAAGGGGGAACTTTCTCCCCTTGGTCTGATTTTGCCCATTTCCGAACTTAACCTGCCTAATAATATAAGACATATTTGTGCAGAACTTCGGAAGTCTAGCTCTTTTATTTTGGACTGTATCGTGTCCTCAACAGACGGACAGACTCATTTTAAGGGGGGGGGGGGGGTCAATTTGTATGGGGGAAGTTGACCATTTTCAGTTTTTTACGATTTACGCCTATTAATTCAAAATATTGAGTAAAATTTTGGCAATTTTCTCAATATGACGAAAAGTTGTGCATGATTGGACATTTTCTTACTACACGACGGTATGTTTTCCAAAGAATAACATGACTAGGTTTCTTTACATAATATAGGCGATAAACGCAAAAACCTGAAAAATTACCGTTTCTTCCCCCATAGTTTTCACTCGCTAAATATGAATTTGGACTGCTTAAAAAAATATGTGTCCCTTTATTTTTCGTGCTCTTCAAAATAATATCAATTCCATAAAGGTCGGCGGGTGACAGCAGGAAGACTTCCTTGTAAGTTGGAGTACAAAGAACACAAAAAAAAATTAGCCAATTCGGTTCAGCTGTTTTAAAGTGATGCGATTACTAACGAACGCCATCTGTTTTTTATTTATATAAAATAGCCAAATCGATCCGGGCGTTCTACAATTTTAGATATATCGAAAAAAGTGGGCGTGGTCAACATTTAATAAAAAAAAATAGCCAATTCGTTGCATCCGTTTTCCAATTTTAGATAAATTGAAAAAAAGTGGGCCGAATGGTGGACGTTTTCAAATTTTCTTTGCGTAAAAACCTTTGTTGGACTATGACGAACATTATAAAAAAAATTATCCAAATCGGTCCATTCGTTCTCAACTGATTCAATTACCAACGAATGACATTCAATTTTTATTTATATAGATTGGCCTTAATTTTGTTCTACATCAGTTTCAGACCTCATGGAATGACAATTTGCCCAACAATTTTAAAGTTGGAAAGTATGTATACTAGGGTGGCACGAATAATGACTTTTTTCAATTCCGTCGTATATGTTTAAATTTTTAGCCAAATCAAACAATTTTAACCCGTGCCTCAAGTGGTTAAAATTTGGTCCTAAAAAAGGTTTTGGTATGTGTGAAAAACTCTTATTTTACACGGTACTGCACTTAAACCCAGGGGATTAAAAAATTTAATTTTTGGAACTTATCCAAATAATGATCAATTTGACATTTGTTGCAAAGAGTTATCTGAAAAAAAAAAAATTTAATTTTTAATTTTTTGTAAATACATTTGTAAATGGTGTATTTTATAAGAGTATATAAATGTTTCAACACTTAAATATATTTTCCCATCACATACACTAAACTTTAAATGACATACAGTAACGAAACAACAAAAATTCTAGTCATAAAAATTGTTATAGACTGGCATACGAAAAAAAAATACTAAAACCTCGATTTTCACACTAAACCATACATAGGAAAGCTTTATGTGAATAAAAGCGAACAGAAAATTTAATTTTAATGGGTTTGATTTAAAAAAAAAACAGACGGGCGGTCATAGATGAATCAAATTAAAATCTAATCGAGGATCATGAATATATACCTACGAAGCAGGGCCGTCTTTTCTGATAAAACTTCAATGCTCTTATAGACTAATTTGGATTTTATCTAATACGTTTTTTATGAAAACAAAATATCTTAAAATCTGAAACTTTTTCTATGGGAAAAATGTCTCAGAATCTGATACTTTTTGTTGAGTAACAATCTGAAACTTTTTCTATACGACATATATCTCTGAATCTGACTCTTTTTCGAAACGAAAAATTTATCAGAATCTGAAATTTTTTCTAAATGAAAATTGTAACAGAAATTGATATTTACTCTATTTGAAAAATGTCTTAAATTCAGGGAATTTTTTTTAAATAAAAAATGGTTTGTATTTCGATATTCGAGAGAATTATTTAATTAATTTACCATTTGACTTAATGATTTGGTTTATGGTCGATTACTGTCTTAAATTTGTAAACCCTTTTTTATTTACTGCGATTAGTGAGAAGGTCTCCTAAAATAATCACGTATATCAAGGAATAGTTGTAAAACTTAAAAAACAAAGTACCAATCAGTAAAGAAACGTTCAACTTTAAACTCTTGTTATCGACACAGATGGCGAGATACTTTTGAAAAGTATACAGAGTCTATAAAAAAAAATTATTTAGTATCAAAGGCACTTACTGCGGCACACATATACACACACACATACTCACTCATAGTAATTGTTATAAAGTACTTTGTACATACATACATATCTATTAGTATTGGCAAGGACTCTAGACAAGACATTTTCAGCAAGGAAACTTTAAATCGATTTAGAAAGTAAAGTGCTCATACACATGTATTGACTTTTTTTCCCAAATTAACTTCATCAACAACAAAAGAAAAGTTTTTGTTCTTCCTTACAAGAGTTTCTTAGGAAAATGGATAAGAACAAGATTAAGATCCTTTGAATATATGTATGGGAAAATGTTGATGCCAAACTAAAGTTATCAAACAAATAAAACAAAAAGACAAATTTATTAGAATGATGATACAAATGATAACATTGTTATTGATAATTGTTGATATAATAGTACACTAAGATAACCGAGTAAAAAAGTTGAGGACATATATCGATAACAATATAATTTTTCTATGAAAAAATTTATGTAATCTGTACATGGATTACCATATTTTTAAGAAAATATAATATAAACAAATTTGTGTTATCGCTTCATCGATAACTATATAAATCTTTATACCCTCCACTCCAGTGATAGAGGGTATATATAAGTTTGTCATTCCGTTTGTAACACCTCGAAATATTGGTCTAGGACCCCATAAAGTATATATATTCATGATCCTCGATCGATTTTAAGACGATCTAGCGATGTCCGTCCGTCCGTCCGTCCGTCTGTCCGTCTGTCTGTCTGTCTGTTGAAAACACGCTAACTTTTGAAAGACTTTACAGAGGCTCCTGAAGTTTGCATATATGTTAGGCATTTACCTGGTCAGGTTTGTATTGCAATCCAGCGAAATCGGTCCAGTGGTTCAAAAGTTATAAGCAAATGAGTGAATTTCGGCAAGGGTTTTTCTGGAATTTACGAGATAAAACAAACGGTAACTTTCGAGCGGCAATACTGAGGGTGCTGAAGTGTGGCATATATATTTGCCGTTCCTCTGGTCCGATTTGTTTTAAATTTCAGCCAAATCGGTCCAGTGGTTCAAAAGTTATTAGCAAAACCGTAAATTTCAGATTCGCCTCACCTTAAATTCACGTGTTGAAACCCCGTTAAACAGGTTTTAAAAACATTGGTAAGTCACAAAAATATTTTACAACGCATTTTTGTCACTCAAAAATATTTTTACACTAAAAGAAAAAAAAATTCACTCGAAAAAAATTTTACACTCAAAAAAAATTTTACACTCAAAAAAAAATTTAGTAAATTATTTTTTTTTTTTCAAAAAGTAGTTAAAAAAAAAGTTTTTTTAAACAAAATAAAACATTTCTAATCAAAAATGTTATTTTTTCACTCTAGAAAATTTACTATAACTTAAAAAGGGCATTGTGGAGGGTATTCATAGATTCGGCCAAGTCGAATTTAACTTTTCTACTTGTTTATAGAAAATTTTGTTTTATCGATACATCAATAACTATATAAATTGTTAATAGAACATTTTTTTGTCCATGCCTTAATAACTGTGATACATAGATACGATGTATCGCTTACTATATAAATCGCCAATATAAAATTTTGTGTTATCGATACATCGAAAACTATATAAATTTTCTATAGCAAATTTCGTATTTTTGATACATTGTAGTTATCATTTTTAATATAAAACATGTTGTGTTATCGATACATTGATAACTATATACATTTTCTATTGAAAATTTTTTCATAATCGATAACTACATAAATTTTCTATAGAAAATTTTGTGTTATCGATACATCGACAACTGCTGAAATTGTCTATTGACAATTTTGTGTGATCGGTAAATCGATAACTGAAATTTTCTATAGAAATTTTTTAGTCATCGATACGTCAATAACTACATAAAATATCTTTAGACAATTTTGTGTTATCGATAGAACGATTAATTTTTTTATAAAAATTTTTATGTTATCGATACATCTATAACTATATAAAATTTCTGTTGAAAACTTTACATTATCGATAACTATGTAAATTTTCTATTGAAAATTTTGCGTTATCGATACATATATAGTGTTATTGATAACTGTAAAAATTGTCTATGGAAAATTTTTTGTCATCGATAAATAAATAACTGAAACGTTCTATAGAAAATTTTATCGATACGTCAATAACTACATAAACTTTCAATAGAAAATTTTGTGTTATCGATGGAACGATAGTTTTATAAATTTTCAATAGAAAATTTGGTGTTATCGATACACAGATTGATTTTTTTAAAGAAATTTTGTGTTATCGATACATCGATAACTATATCAATTTTCTATTGAAAATTTTTCGTTATCGATAACTATATAAATTTTCTATTGAACATTTTTCGATAACTATATAAATTTTCTATTGAAAATTTTTCGATATCTTCATAAATTTTCTATTGAAAATTTTTCGATAACTATATAAATTTTCTATTGAAAATTTTGCGTTATCGATAACTACATAAATTTTCTATAGAAAATTGTGTGTTATCGATACATCGACAACTATTAAATTTGTCTATAGAAAATTTTGTGTGATCGGTAAATCGATAACTGAAATTTTCTATAGAAAATTTTGTGTTATCGATGCATCGATAACTACACAAACTTTCTATAGAAAAATTTTTATTATCGATAGAACAATAACTTAATTTATTTTTACAGAAAAATTGGTGTTATTGATACAACAATGACTTTTTTTATAAAAATTATGTGTTATCGATTCATCGATAACTATATAAATTTTTAATTGAAAATTTTGCGTTATCGATAACTATATAAATTTTCTATTCGATACGTCGATAACTGTTGAAATAGTCTATAGAAAATTTTGTGCGATCGGTAAATCGATAACTGAAATTTTCTATAGAAAATTTTGTGTTATCGATAACTACATAAACTTTCTAAAGAAAATTTTGTGCTATCGAGAGCACGATAAATTTATACATTTTCTACAGGAAATTTGGTGTTATCGATCGAATTTTTTATAGAAGTTTTTTTGTTTTCGATACATCTATAACTATATAAATTTGATATTGAAAATTTTGCGTTATCGATAACCAAATAAATTTTCTATAGAATATTGTGTGTTATCGAAACATCGACAACTGTTGAAATTGTCTAGAGAAAATTTTGTGTGATCGATAAATCGATAACTGAAACTTTCTATAAAAAATTGTTATCCATACGTTGATAAAAACATAAACTTTCTATAGAAAATTTTGTGTTATCGATAGAACTATAAATTTATTCATTTTCTAAAGAAAATTTGGTGTTATCGATTGATGTTTTTATAAAAATTTTGTGTTATCGATGCATCGATAACTATATAAATTTTCTATTGACAATTCTACGTCATCGAAAACTATATAAATTTTCTATTGTGTGTTATCGATACATCGACAACTGTTTAAATTGTCTAAAAATTTTCGATAAATCGATAACTGAAACTTTTTAAAGAAAATTTTGTTTTATCGATACGTCGAAAACTACATCAACATTCTTTAGATAACTTAATTAAAGTTCTACAGAAAATTTGATGTTATCGATTGATTTTTTTATATAAATTTTTATATTATCGATACATGGATTATTATATAAATTTTCTATAGAAAATTTCGTAATATTTCAAATTTAATAACTATCAACATCAACATTTTCTATAAAAAATGATGTGTTATCGATATATTGATAACTACATACATTTTCTATAGAAAATCCATAATTTTATAAATTTCTTATACCAAATTGGTATTAACGATAGATTGATAACAATATAAATTTTCATTGATAACTATTTAAATTTTCTATAGGAAATGTTGTGTTATCGATGCATCGATAACTGTTTTAAAAAACTGTATCGATAATTTACATACATTTTCTATAGAAAATTTTGTGTTACCGAAAACTAAATAATTTTTTTTGTAAACAATCGATACATCGATTACTGTACAAATTTCTACTGAAAATTTTTTGTTATCGATATATAGGCTATCTTTTTTGCTATCGATAGCTTTAAAACTTTGTTATAGATCCTTTTATGTTATCGATACATTGATAACTATTGAATTTTTAATAGTAAATTTTGTGTTATCGATACATCGATAACTATAGAAGTTTTCTTTAAAAAATTTTGAGACATCGATAGTACGATAACTAAATATATTTTCTACAGAAAATTTTTTGTTTTCGATAACTCGATAACTATGTTAATTTTCTATGGACAATTTTTTTTAGACGATACATCGATGACAATATAAAATTTATATAGAAAATGTTGTGTTATCTATAAATCGATAACAATATACATTTTTTGCAGTAAATTTGGGTTATCGATACATCGATAACTGTATCGATTGAAAATTTTGGGTTATGGATACATAGATTATTATTTAATTTTTTTAAAAGAAAATTTTATGCAATCGATAACACTTGAAATGTTCTACAGAAAATTTGATATTATTGAGACATCGATAAATGTTGAAATTATGGGTAGAAAATTTTGTGTTGTCGATACATCGATAACTGTTAAAATTTTCGACAGAATATTTTGTGTTACCGATACATCCTTTACTGTTGAAATTTTTTATAGAAATATGTTTGTAATCGATACATTGTTAACTATTTAAATTTTTCATAGAAAATTCTGTGTTATCGATAACTGTTGAATTCTTCAATAGTAAAATTTGTTATATGGCTAGGTTGGTAACTGTTGAAATTTTCTATAGATAATTTTGTGTTATCGATAACTATTGTTAATATTTTTTATAGTAAATTTCAACAGTTCCCGACCTATCCATATAACAAAATTTACTATTGAAAATTTCAAAAGTTATCGATATATCGATAACACAGAATTTTCTATAAAAATTTTGCAAAATATCGATACATCAATTACTTTTTTATCGATATATATATTTCGGCACACATTTTCTATAGAATCTTTTTTATTATCGATAGCTATAAAAAGTTCTTATAGATCATTTTATGTTATCGATACACTGATAACTATTGAATTTTTAATAGAAAATTTTGTGTAATCGATGAATTGATAGCCATACAATTTTTCTTAGACGATACATCGGTGACTATATTAAATTTATATAGAAAATTTGTTGTTATCGATACATCGATAACTGAAGAAATTTTCAATAGTATATGGATAGGTCGGTAACTGTTAAAATTTTCTTTAAATAATTTTGTGTTATCGATAACTATTGTTAAAATTGTCAATAGAAAATTTTATGTTATCGATACATCGATTACTAATGTTTAAATTTTCTATAGAAAATTTTGAGCTATCGATAATGTTGAAATTTTTCATAGAAAATTCTTTGTTATCGATATATCTATAGCTGTTGGAATTTTCAATAATAAAATTTGTTATATGGATAATATCCATTGGATCCCAGGAAAATTTTTCAGAACCGATTCCGATAACATTTGTTCTAGAACAGGTTCTGTTGACACGAAGGTAAGTAAATTAAATTTTGATTGTCTGGGTCGGGACAAATACTAATAAAATAATGTTTTTAATTTTTGTTTGCAGAAAATCCATGTTCTGGTATATCTTTATCGCAAGGCCCAAAATGCAATTTTGGAGACGAAAAAGGATGTAAAAAAATAACATACGATGTCATAAAGGATTATTTTTATCGTTTTTTAATAAATTAATGCAATTCTAAATATTTCTTTAATTCTCATTTCTGTTCTAAATTTTACTTCTAGAACCGATTCCGAAGAACAAAAATGTGTTCCAATTTTGCTTACAAACACCTGTTGCTTTTGGGACAATCCGTTTGTTAAAAGAATCGGTGTTGCACAAGAATTAGAACAGGTTCTAGGGAAGTATAAGTTGTTCCACAATCGGTTCTTTGCAACCGAAAATTTTGCTGGGATATATCGTTAATTGTTAAAATTTTCTATAGAAAATTTCATGTATCGATGCATCGATTATTATTGCTTAAATTTTCTATAGAAAATTTAGTGTTATGAATACATCGATAATTTTCTAAAGAAAATTTTACATTGATACCTGTGAAATCTTCTATAGAAAATTTGGTGTTATCGGTACATCGATAAATGTTAAAATTTTCTACAGAAAATTTGATGTTATCGAGACATCGATAACTGTTGAAATTTTTTGTGGATTATTTTGTAAAGTCGATACATTGATAACTGTTGATATTTTCTATATTGGATTTTTTTGTTTTCGATGTATCGATAACGTTAAATGTTCTAAATAAAACTTTTTTTTTATCGATTCATAACATAACAATTGATAACAAAAAGTTAATAACCACTTTAGTACTGGCTAACATATGAATATTGAAATATTTAGGAAAACCAAAGTCAAACGATGTAAATCGACTTTATGATTTGAACATTATGTATTCATATTGGCAAGTGTCAATAATTGTTGTATCTCTGGCCAGCTTTACACCACATGTAAAAGTATGAATTTTGAATTTTCATGATGATGATTTTCACAATTATGTTCCTTAAATGAACTATGTGTGTGGTGGTACGAGTATATACAGGTCAATGATGAGAATACGGCATTGCATAAACTTGACTCGAAATATTTTTTGTGTAATCTGCATTTTTTTTTTTGTTTATTTTTGATACTCTTTGAGTTTGGAGTTTGCCAGTTGCTTTTTTTTTAAGTGGAAAGGAAAGGCGAGTAAATATATTTAGTAATGAATAAACATTTTGTTACACTTTAAAGTGCAACTACATCATCATCATCATAAACATTTATGTCATCAGTAACATGCTGACGTGATTTGAATTTAAATTTACGATTTTTATATGAGTAGTTTATTTTCATTGACAAAACTTCAAAGTTTATTTTTGTTTTTCAGTAAAGTAAATTTAATTTAAACTTTAAAAATTTTGTTTATATTGTTTATGCTATAAAACTGGTTTGGCTTATAAGGAAGCTCAGCCAGTGGGCCCAAGTGATAGTCATGAAATTACATACATTATTCAAAACAAAAATTCGTTAGGTACTTCTTCATTAATAAAGTCCATATCTTACTTTTTTAAGGAGGTTCGATTTGTGGTCAGGGAAACGGATTTTTTTGTAGTTTTATAAGTTCATTTCCGAACATGGTAAACACCATTATAAGGGTGAATCCATTTTTGTATGGAGAAGACTTTTTGAGCTCGTTTTGCGCCGTGGTCGAAGCAGTTGCCTTTTAAGGTCAATATTAAGACAAACAAATATATATCGGGAAATATCTTGATTTAAAAATTGAAAAATTCGGAGCAAAATATTTTAACAATCTCTAGGTACTCATTCAATTACATCCCTTGTTAATACAAAGTGTTTTCATTAGTATATACCGTCTTAAACTAATATGTATTTTAGCTCCCACTATTGTAATTATTAAGGCCATTGGGTGTTTGCTTCAAAGTTTATTACCATTTACAAAATAGTTCAACAAAACACAAACAAATTTGTTTTTGGGAAAATTGTTGCTAATTGGCAAAATATTTATATTAAAGTCAACAATTAAGAGTTGGTGGCACACAATTATATTTTGATACCTAAGAGCACAAAATAGTCTCTACTGTAGGGCAAATTCTACTAGCAAATTTGAAAATTAAAATTCCTTAACAATAACACTGTGCAACAAATAAAAACTTTTTGAAAAGCACAATAACTTGACTACATAGGTTTGATTTTAATACCAAAAGATAGTAAAACCCTATACTCAGATTGGGCCTGCAAAGATTCAGAAAATCAGTGGGATCCTCATGATATGGTGTCATCATTTTTTGCCCAACAGCTTAATCAGCGTAGGTGCTATCGGTGAAGTTTTTTTGGAAAAAAATATGGCTAATAGACCGTTGAACAAATTTTGGAAACATTTTATATTAAACAAGTAAAAAAGTTAAGTTCGACGTTGCCGAATTTATTGATACCCTACACAATGTCAAAAAAAGTTTACTTGCAAAGGCAACAAAAAATTTTTTTTGAAAAAAAAATCCGCGAAAAAAAATGTTGGTGGAAAAAAATGTTTGTAAAAAAATATGTTTGTAGTTGTTTAAATACTATTCGGTAATTAGTTCTGTGAACAGCAGCCAAATTAAAGCATTTTGTATTTTTAGGTTATGTTGAATGTACCAACATTTGCGATGTGTGCTTACATTTTCTTTTATAACTTTTGAACCGCTAAACCGATTTCACTCAAATGCAATACCAAACTGCTTAGGGTTACCACAAGTAAATATGCTAAGTCTTAGTCATATCTGTTAAATACGTTGGCCGTGATCACCATTTCCACAGAATTATTTCTTATATAGCTTTGTATGGGCTATCGATTAACATTTTTTTTTTTTTGGAAAATTTTCAGAACCCGTTCTGAAATTTTCCATTTTTTAAAAAAGTCAATTTATCAAAAATCCGGCCACTTTTTTTTTCTTTTTTATTTATTTTTTTAAAAGTGTAGATGTTTGTCCATCCACACAAAAAAAATCAGAAACACGTTCATCTTTTTTTTCGAGAAAATCGCCTTTGAACTTTAAATTTCATAACAATTTTGTTATTTGCTTGTATTTCTTTGTTTTAAAGTTGCGAATGAGTAATATTAATTGCATAAATATTCGTCATACGCTCTGTTGACACAAGAAAATACAAGCAAATTACTAAATTGTTATGAAATTTAAAATTCAAATGCGATTTTCTCGAAAAAAAAAGATGAACGTGTTTTTGATTTTTTTTGTGTGGATGGACAAACATCTAAACTTTTAAAAAAATAAATAAAAAAGAAAAAAAAAAAAAGTGGCCGGATTTTTAATAAATTGACTTTTTTAAAAAATGGAAAATTTCAGAACGGGTTCTGAAAATTTTCCAAAAAAAAAAAAATTTGATCGATAGCCCATACAAAACTATATAAGACTGTAAATTTTTGAGATTGTGGTGCATTCCGTTTTAATGTGATAAATATTTAATCAAGGCAACTCGTCACAAATTTGACCATTTTTCCAATATTTGACCACGCCTTCTAAGCCCAGTTTTTGAAAAATTGAAAAACCAAAAACGCAATTTTCTAAGTTCCATATAGGGCTATCCATACCACCTATTCAAAAGTTTACGGTACACATGTTTTTTTTCGCTGGACATTTGGTATGGAATGCCTCATATATACTTTACCACATAATTCAATTTTGTTGCAGTAGTTTTAAGCCTTAACAAAAAATCATATTACGAGGCGAATATTAAAACAAAAAAATTGTTGAACAATAAAGCAATCATGGTTAGAAAAATGCTGGGCACTACTTGTTGGACTTGAACATTTCCATTAGGGTTATGCTTCCGTCAAAAAAGTTCCCGCACCAAACGAGATGAAATTTGGTCCATATTTTCTAAGTTTAATTAAAACTAAGAAAATATGAGACTCAAACGATGCGTATGAAAAGCTACTTACGGTAAAAATGGCAAATGCTTTTTGGTGGGACTTTTCTGATACCTTTAAGAATAACATTTGGCGGTTTAACCCTTAACTGCATAGCGGTAACTATTTTTAACGTCAACTTTGCCAGCATGCAGCTCCAAAACTAAAAGTCCAGGCGTCTTTATTTTTGTTCCTTACTGTTCACAAGATCTTTTTTATATAATTCATTCATTACAAGGTTTAAAATTAACCTTATTTTTTTAAAAAATAGGACTAAAAACAAAAATTATCTGTGACTTTTTAGAAATTGCGTTTGGTGCGGAAGGTTTTTTGCCAAAAGGACCCGCAAATACGATTTTTAATATTAATTTTGTATTGCCTATCACGTAATGATAGGCAAAAAATTTTTAAAAAATGGGTCATAACCCTAATGTCCATATACACGTGACACTAGATATCGTGTATAGAAAAACTGTATACTCAGTTTCGCATTTTTTTTGATCTTTTCTCTTATTAAAAGGACTATAAAGTTTTAAAGATATAAAAATTTCTAAAAAAATGGATGTAAATATTTTAACCCATCTCTTTAAGTCAATATGGGTTGCAAATGAAAAAGGATGACTTTAGTTTTCCCTTTTTAATATTTTCTCCTTTTTAAAGGACTTTAAGGGATGTACAAATTTTCAAAAAATTTATTTAAATATTTCTACCCATCAACTTATGTCAATATGCGTATCAAACGAAAGAAGACGATATCAGATTTTATTTTTTCATATTTTCTTCTTTAAGAGGATTTCCAAGGATACATAATTTTTTTAAAAATTAATTTTAATATATCAGCCCAAATCAAAGAGAACGGTCTGTGGAAATGACGTATATTAAAAAAAAAAAAAAAGAAATGCAAATTCTCAAGGATATAAAAGGATTAAATTTTCAAAGACATTTTTTTACAATTTTTCGTCATAAAAATAAAACATAAAATTGTTTTTTTTTTTAGAGATTGTCCTCTTTCATTTGATGGGTAGAAATAATAAAATACATTTTTAAGAAATTTCTTTATCCTTTGAAATCCTTTGAAAAGACAAAATACCAAAAAATAAAAATTGAGATCGTCCTCTCTCATTTGATACCCATATTGGCATAAATAAATGGGTAGAAATATTTAAATAAAATTGTATATCCTTTGAAAAAGAGGAAATTATCAAAAAATGAAAACTGAGATTTGATACCCATATTGACATAAATTAATCGGTAGAAATATTTAAATAAATTTTTATATCCCAAATTTTCAAAGAACATTTTCACAATTTTTGGTCCTGAAAAATTAAAAAATAAAAATGTTTTCATTTTTAGAAATTGTTCACTTTTTTATTTGATACCCATATTCCCGTAAACTGATGGGTAGAAATATTAAAACAAAAATTTGGAAATTTTTATATCCTTATAACTTTGAAGTCCTCTTAAATGGTGAAAAGATCACGAAATGAAAAACTAAGAACGCAGTTTTACTCTATTCGACTTCTACTTACACGTGTATGTGGTCTTGTTCAGGTCCAAAACAAAAAATGTAATTTTATTAGCTAAAATTCGAAAGAAGAAAAACTAAAATCGGTTAAGAATTACGACCTGTAGGCAAAATTGGACAAAAAAGCAAATTTTTTTTCACTGTGCAGCGGTTCAAAAGTTATGAACGAAAATGTAAGGACACCTTGAAAACTTTGGTACATTCTACTTAACGTAAAATTAAAAAAGCTTTAAGTTGGCTGCTGGTGGACGTATGCGAACAAAATTGGACACCGGATGGTAATTAAATAAGTACACCGCATTGTTTCGAAAAAAAAATCCTAACTTTTTTTTCACCAACTTTTTTTCCGCGGGAATTTTTTTTTATTATTATTTTTTGCAAATAATTGTGAAGGGTATCAACAAATTCGGAAAGGCCGAATTTAAATTTTTTACTTTAAAAAGCCCATATCTTTTAAAATATTGATCCAAAAAAAAAAGTGTTTTAACCATTTATAAATCTCTTTCAAATTACCAAAAATTAAGAAACATGGATTTGCTCATATTTGTATATTATTAAAAGAATATTGAATCTAAGATATTATAGCAATGTTCGTTGGCCCGTCAGTGAAAGCCACGATGCAGTCCAACCCAAAAGAGCTCCCTTTTTGAAGTTTGACACGAACATGTCTTTTGTTATGTTGAGGGAAAAAAGTTCCTCTTCGAAGAACCAAAAAACTCCAGAAAAACACAATAATTTTAAATGTTTTTTTCATATGCCATATGAAGTTCATTGACCTGCACTTGGATAGATTTTTTTCTGTCCCTCCGCCTTTTTGGGGGTAGAATTTAAACGCAAATACCATAATAAATTTTTTCTTAAACATTTATCATGAGGAGGAAGTTGGAGAAGTTGATCTCACAATATCAGAGCATTTAAATTTTTTTTTTTTTTTTTTTTTTCTAAATTAAACCTCAGCAAAATGTATCTATCAATCCCCATTTTACCCTAATTATCCTGGTAACTCCAAAAAAAAAAATGTCACCCTTATTTTAATAGTCATACAGTTAGTCAGTGATAGATGGGTGGGCGGACAGTTTACATATCAAAAATATATTTTAACATTTTGGAAATTCATAGATCTCAGCATGTTGTCTTGCCATTAGCTAAGAAATGGTACTGGTTCAAAAACATATTCTTTGATTTGAATCTGGCTGTTTTTGTGGTTGGTTGTGCAATATACATACATATTTAGTGAAAATTTACATAAATTGTTGAAATATTTCTTTTTTTAGAATTAATTTTTGTCTGTAACTTTGTATTTATTGTTGTTGTCAACACCATGATTGTAAATACTATTTTGTGTATACCCTACTAGTGGTGTTAGTGAATAAACATTTGTTTTTTTTTAATATTTGTGGTAAAAAGAAAAATGTGGATCTAGTTTCTTGATCGAATTTTTAAAAAAATACTTAAAAAATAAAAAAACAAGTAAAAATGTAAATTTGGTCTGGCCAAATGTATTGATACCCTCCACAATGCACTATGGCCGAAAAACGCCGAATCGCGGCAAAAACTATTTCCCAACAAGCTAGCCTCACCAAATTTGGCATGCAGGGTTCTACTGTCGAAATATTCGATTTGAGAAAAAATGGACGGTCCACGCCCCCTTTTTCTAGTGGCCCGCCCATAAGGGGGATTTTCGAAAAAAGTTAATGCTCACAAAACTGTATTTAATTAAAATCTTCCTTTATAATTTGATGTGTCTGACCGAATATTTGGTAGGCAAAAAAGTACTATTCGGCCATTATTCGGCTTCGGTCACATTTTTGGACGAATATGGCCGAATACCGAATAATTGTTAAAAAAAATGTAGTCAATTGTTGAAAAACATATTCAAGTAGAAAAACACTTTTTAGTGATAGTAATTTATTAAAAATATTATTATTTTAAGGAAATTACGGTTTTTAATAATATAAAAAAAAATTTTTTTTGAGTGTACAATTTTTTTGAGTGTATAATTTTTTTGAGAGTAATTTTTTTTGTTTGAGAATTAAAAGTTTTTTGAATGAAAGAAACACTGTAAAATATTTTTGTAGCTTTCTTTGAAGCGTTTTTCAATAAGTGAATTTGCGAAAAAAAACCATCCAAAATTCACGTTTTTGCTAATAACTCATTCGTTCGCACTCGTTCGCATACCATATTAATATACAATAAAACCTGAGCTTTCTTCGAAGATTAACATGTACAAAAATGTTTTAACAATTGTTAACATTTTAAGTTATACTCCACGAAAGACGATAAAACTATTGATAATTTCACAAAAAATTACCCCTAAAAAAAATCCAAAATAACTACGAAATAATTTTTTTTTCCAAATATGTTAAGAATTCGTAAAAATACTCAGCTCGAGTATTAAAATTCATATTCCCCAGCAAAACTTTTCGGAGTCATTCAAAAATAACTAGTTCTAGAAGTCCTTCAAAGGTTGTCACGATAGGTTCTCAAAGAGCATCCTGGAACTAGTGATGTCACAACTACTTCTAGAAGTGATCCAAAAGGGTAATATTGTGATTCCAAAGAGCTTTTTTGGAGTAGTTTGGGAACTAGTGATTTGGAACTAGTCGTACATGACTTCTGCACCACTTCCATGAAGCAAATACTGGTTCTCAAATAACATCTTGGAAGCTGTTTCAAAAACTTATAATTTTTTTCAAAAAAGAAAAAAATATATATTTGATTACGCATTTCTCTGTTGCATCTTCTATTTTGAAAAAGTCAAACTTTTTGAAATATGTACAGAGGGGCTAAAAATATTATTAAGTATGCTCCAGTGGGAGTTAGAGGAACATATATATATATTGGGTAATTTGTTTGGTATTATTAAGTATTGGGGCATTAGTGCAAATAGGTTTTTATAGATCAATTCAATTACCGTATTACAATCTGCAATATACTACTTTATTTTATACAGATGGATTTTTTTATTACAAAAAGTAAACAAAACTTTCCAATTGTAGCAAAATTAGTAAGCAATTTGAGTAATCCAACTAAGCATATAATCGTATATTTTTTGGTCCCTACAATATTTTTTTTTTTCTTCAAAAATCGCTTATTTTCCTTCTAGATAATTTCAAATTAATGACTAAAAAAATAATACGGAAACAAAAAATACTACTAAAAGGGCATTTACATTGTTATACTTTGTGTGTTGAAATGTTTTATTCAAACAAAATTTTTGTTTGAATTTTAAATAAACACAATAAAATTGAGAAATATTATTTTTTGAAAAATTTCAAAATATTTTCTGTTACGTTATACATTTCAAAAAAAAAAAGTAAATTATACAAAATCCATTATACAAAGTGTGATAATGTAAAACCTGCTCAATTTTGCTCAGTAAAGTGCTGATATTGCGTTATATTTTCAACAAAAAATAATTCAAAATGTTGTTTTTTTGCAAAAAAAAAAATGTACAAATTGTTCCTAGACTGCTTCTCTAGAACTAGTTCTGATGATGACAATTTCAAACAAAAATCATGGGTTAAAGAATAGGATAAAGAATTTGTTCTAGAATGACTTAAAGAACCGTTCCATACATTGGTTCCTAGACTACTTCCCTAGAACCAGTTCTGATGGTGACAATTTCAAACAAAAATCATCACTCTGAGAACGAGATAGAGAACTAGTGACTAAGAAGTAGTCGTACATGACTTCTACACCACTTCTATAAAACAAATACTATAAAACTAAAAAAAAAAATTGTGCCAAGGACTTGGTAAATTTTATTTTTTTTCTGGACTTATAAGGAGTTCACACTTACGACCTTATACCCTGTTCTCACGTACAGCTAAAACCCGTTTTAAACAACAATATTTTTAGGATTTTCTTTGCCATCTTTAATTTTGAAAAATATGTATTGTTTATTATTAATATGTTACGAGTATACCCTAAAATTTTACATTTCTCGTCAGTTAGTGGTTATCTTGTTTCTTGATTATACTAATTTGTTTCCGTTTTTTGTGAACTAAACTTTATTTGTTGTTTTCTAGTTTGCGTTTTTTTAAAATTTGAATTAAAACTATTTTAATGAATTTGTTGAGAAAAAAATTAATAATTTTTTTAGTATTTAAACTGGTTACACATTTATGCTCGAACTAGTTTTTTATAGTAAAATAGAATTAGTGAATACACAACTTCTAGAATGCAATCCTGAAGTACTTCCACATTCATGCCACAATAGCTTCTTGGAAGTAGTTCCTGTCGTGATTATTTCAAAGAAAAATCATGGGTTAAAGAATGGGATAAAGAACTGGTTCTAGAACTAGTTCTGGTGGTGACAATTTCAAACAAAAATCATGGGTTACAGAATGGGATAAACAATTGGTTCTAGAATGACTTATGGAACCGTTCCAGTGAAGGTGTGATTGTTCCTAGACTACTTCCCAAGAACTAGTTCTGAGGGTGACAATTTCAAACAAAAATCATGACTCTGAGAACGAGATAGAGAACTAGTCGAGCTAAAAAGAAGGACTCTAGCACTAGTTCTGGAAGTCCTCCAAGTTTTGCTGGGTCACAACATTTTTTTAACAAATATATATTTAAAAAAAAAAAATATATAGATTTATTAAAATTTTGTTGCTTTACAACTTGCAAGATGTGTTATAAAAACTGTATACATTAGCTGCTTTTTACACATCGACAGTGTTGCCAACTATTATAACTTTTTTAAATTTTTTGTTGTTTCTTGTTGAAATACCATTCGGTATCCATTTCATTTTACATATGTAAACTAGCAGCCGAATTGAAACGTTTTGTATTTTTAGTTCATGTTGAATGTACCAAAATTTTCGAGGTATCCATACATTTTTGTTGATAACTTTTGAACTGCTGAACTAATAACGCTGATACCAATACCAAACGGTTTGGGACAACAAAAAGCAAATATGTCATGTTTAAGTCATATCTGTGTAATATTTTAGCCGTGATCGAAATTTCAACAGACAGACAAAAAAAAAATTTAAAAAAAAAACAAACTAGAACGTCGGGTTTTATTATTGAGATTTAATACTTTTTGTAAACAGTTAAATGCAAAATTTTTTAAGACAGTCTACGGGTAATTCCAAAAATTTTCGCCCCACTGTTCGGAAACATGCCTTTGGACGCCACTGAGAATTTGGCTCATAGATATCCACGTTTATATGAGATATGTTGCATATTTGGATTTTCAAAATTTGCTGTAGTTTTCAAATTATCGCGGGTCAAAGTTCGACTTTTTTAATAAAAGTCAGAAAAATACATGACGTTTAACGTGCTCTAACTTTTTAACTAGTAATCCGATTATCACAAGTGATGGCTCATATGAAAGCTTAATTCTTCTTCTTTTAGGAAATATTTCAAAAGCATACGGTTTTTTCAGAAGTGTTGCAAAAATTCAAAAACATTTTGTTTTTGCGAATATTTAAAAAAAACACATCTTTGATTTTTTTAAAAAAAAGCTTGGTGATAAACAATACTGTTTTGTACAACATATCCAAAATTCAGAGTGGGATCCCAATGGGATCAAAAAATATTCTGGTTTTAGTACGAAGTTCTTAAATTTTACCTTAGAAAATTAAAATTTTATGTTTCTTCAATATAAAAATTTAAATTTTCAAAGAAAATTATACTATTAAAATTTTGAAAAACATTCAAAACATTAGAAATTTAAATTTTCTAAGGGAAAAATATGAGAACCTCGTACTTAAAACAGAATATTTTTTGATCCCATGGAGATCCCACTCTAAAATTTTAATATGTTATACAAAACATTGTTATTTTTCACCAGAATTTTTTTAAAAAAAATCGAAGATGTGTTTTTTTAAATATTCGCAAAGAAAAAATGTTTTTGCATTTTTGCATCATTTCTGTAAAAAAAACTGTGTTATTTTAAAAATATTTTCTAAAAGAAGAAACCCAGCTTTCATATGAGCCTAAATTTGTGAAAATCGGGTCATTGGTTAAGAAGTTACAGCTCATTAAACGTGATGTATTTTTCTTACTTTTGCTTAAAAAGTCAATCTTTGACCCGCCATAATTCGTTAAATACACCAAATGTAAAAAAACGATATATGGTACATATATCATATTTATGAGGGCTATCTATGTGTCAAGGTTCAAATTAATCTGAGACACCATTTCCAAAAATGACTAAAATTTGAGCTAAATTTTCTGGAATGGCCCCTACCAAAAAAATAATTCTTCGTTTTTTTTTTTTCAAATTAAATTTTTCAAATAATTTTTAAAACAAATAAATAAATCTAATTTTTGGCAAAATATACAAAAATATGCACTTACATGTTGAATATATGCACAATAGCCTGTCCCGAAAATGGTCTCTTTTAGGAGTTTCGCTTGGTAATAGCAAAAAAATAATGCGTATTACAGAGCTAATTATGGGAAAAATAACACTGTTCTACAGTGAAAAAATACTTCTGATGTTACATGATATCGGTTGTTGGTTTTGTCGAGTAGATCACAAAAATGCCCATTAAACTTGCAAGACACCCTCAAATTTAAGAGTTATTGTCAAAAAACTATTTAGGACTTTGCTCACTAAACCTTGTGTAATTCAAATAATTTTCAAACGATTTTAAATTTTTTAACTGTTTTGGATAGAAGAAGGACTGAGCTTTCCATGCGTGTGAATTGGTTTAAACATATAAGAAAGATATCTATTGATTTTTTCTATAATATCTTATTTTTTTGTTGTTTTTTCTTTTAAATTTTCGAGTTTATCGACTATTTTCTGCTATAGTTCGTTTAACGACCTATATTTATAAATGTATTTTTAAAGAAAATTCAATTCTGAATGCGATGAGCTTTATCCTGACAAAATCGAACAACAATTGAAAGAGTTGTGATAACTTTTTTAAAAACGAAAATTAAGATTTTGCAGAAAATCGCCGTCCAGATAACCCAAGCAAAAAAAAATAATTCATCATAAGAGGTCATGTACAATTTTTATAAATGTTTTTGGCGCGCTGAATCCGAATCTAGTTTTTGGGATATTTAACATAAATTGATATATCAAAAACTTAAAAAGATAGCCCAATTTCAAGGTCAAATTCGAATTCAAATTCAAAATTATTACAACTCTGTCAATTGTTATCCGATTTTTTTCGCCATAAAGCTCATCGTATTCACAATTAAATTTTCTTTAAGAATACGTTTATAAATGTAAATATTGTTGAACAAACTATAGCAGAAAAAAATCGATAAACTCAAAAAATATCAAAAAAAATTACATATTGTTGGAAAAATCAATACATATACTTCTTATATGTATCGACCAATTCACACACATAAAAACCCCTATCCTTTTTTATCCAAAACAGTTAAAAAATTTTAAATCAGTTAAAAAATGTTTAAGTTACACGTGGTTAAGTGAGAAAAAATTTGAGGGTGTCTGGCAAGTTTGACGGGCATTTTTGTAATCTTTTCGACCTACAACTTTAACTACCTCATTTCAAAAGTATATTCGATTTTGGGTTTTTTTCGCACAGTTTAATGGAAGCAAATTTGAAGTCTGCCTTTGCCTCCCTATAACCGGTTAAAGTTCGTAATCGTACACTCAAAATATTTTGTAGGCAAAAACAAATGAAAAACACATTTAAAACCAGTGAATAAACAATTGAAAACCATCCCAGTAATTATTCATTTGTTTTAACAAACATCAAAATTTATATTTTACTGTTGACAAAATTTTCTAAAATAAATAACATTAAGGCCGCTGTTCCAAAAAAAAGTAATTCACATAAAAAATGTGAAAATGAAAATTTCCGAATTTTTTCGGTGTTCTAGATTTCACATCCGAATTTCTTTTTCGTAAATAAATTTGGTGAAAGTAAAACGAATGCACTTTTTTCCTTGTGATTTTTTTAATTTTAATTATTCGATTTCAACTTCGAATGAAAACGTGATCAACAAAACACTAAACTTGATTTCATGTGATTCGGAAATTTTCATGTGAATTGAAAAGTTGTGAAAGACAGAACAGAGGCTTAAACATTAAAAAATTACGTTTTTTTTTCATTATTTTTTACCAACAAATTCGAAAAAAAATTACCTACGTTTATATTAAAATTTAATGATAGTTCTGTTATTTTTACCAACAAATTTCAAAAAATAACCTACGAAAACATTAAAAATTAATGATTTCGTAGGTTATTTTTTACAATATTCTATTGAAATATTTTTTTTTTAAATTTTTTATAAAATTTTGGGGAATCGATTCCGCAATCAACTATATTCTGGCCAGAAGTGCGAAAGTCACTTGATACAAACATGTTTTTATATTTCTATAAATAATTTTTTGATTTTTTTTTTCTACAAAAAAAAACCTACTTGTGTAGGTAAAAACAAATGATATCTCATTAGAATATACCAACAATTTAAAAAAAAAAATTACTTACAGAAATCATTAAAAATTTAAAGAATAATCAGTAGTTTTTACTTACAGAACAAAAATAAATGACCTTAAAAATTAAATGCTAATGAAAGTCTTTATTTTTGAGTGTGTTATTTTTGAAACAAAGGACAGAAGTAGTCATTAATAAAAATTGAACATCAAACAAATTTTTTTTCTTTAAAAAACGACTAAACGTAAAACTTTTTAAATAAACTACATATTAATTAATGACATAATTTTTTGAGTTTTGTGTATTTTGTCAAACAAAAATATTTTTTGATTTGACCGCTATTGGTGTCAAAATTTGCGGAATATTTAGTACATTAGGGGAAAAGTATTTAAAAAATTTTCATGGAATAATTTAAGTCCACCAGAGCACTTTAAGAAAGAAAAAAATCTAAGTTTTTGGCAATTTCGAACTATACGATTTCATATCGACGCGGATGTTACACTATCAAGTTCAAAAGTGTACTTTAAATCGTCCATGTTCTTTAAGTACCATTTTAACCCACTTAAAAAAAGTCGAACAAAAAATAAAAAAAAATTGTTTTACTAGTTTTTGCCATAGAGTAAAGAAAAATATCAGAGATTTTGATAGGCCCCAAAACAATATGTCACTTTATATAAATTGGTTCTCTTAATGTTTATGAGAGTTTTTACATGCAATAGCATAGGCAACACTAAGAGAACCAACTTTTTGAGAGAGGAAATTAAATGGTAGCCAACCAACCTGATACCCACTGGTTTTTGCAACAAAAATTGAATAAGTGGATAAAATTTCATATTGCAAATATTTTTCCCTCAATGTACTCCAAATTCTGCAATTTTTGACAAAATATTTTTTTTTTTTTGACAAAATACACTACGGTTGCGAACTTCAACCTGTTGTAGGGAGGCAAAGACAGACTCCATTTTTTTTTGATTATTTTTTCCATTATCAGCTTTCGAAAGAGCATCGTTTTTTGCTATTACCTAACATTTTATTTTTCGGGACAGGCTAATGTACAAATATGCATTTAAAATAAAAAAAAAAAAAAACAAAAATGCATTTCCACCAAAATATGCAAAAACTAGTCGATGCCATTATAACTCACATTTCTTATTTTCGAAAGATAATTTATATCGATGCTATATCGAATGCTACCCAGCGTCAAAATTTAAGCAGTATTGAAAAATTTCCAAAAATTTTCAAAAATAAACTACTGTACAGTGAAGGGTATTTGAAAATTCGGTACAGCCCAATACAAAACTCTTTCTCCCTTTCTTTATATGTATTTTTATTTTGTAAAATAAAATTAATTTGCATTTTGTGTTGTTTAAAAAATTTTCTTATTCATTTATTTTTCTTATAATTATGCAAATGTATTTCTAAAAAGAAAAAAATGCAAATTAAGTAAAAACAGGAAATTATTTAAAAAATGGATAATCTCGTTTATTAAAGAGATTTTGTTTCTGATTGCTTATTTTGCATTATGATATAGAAAACAAAAAAAACATCTGTCTGGGAATGTTGAAAAAGGAATTTTTTGGCATTTATAGCGTTGTCTTACAAATCGACAATTAGCATCAAAAATAATTTTTTTTTATTTAATTTGGATATTTTTTTTAAATAAAACACAATGGAACTTACATATTTTTTTTTTATTTTTTATTTTTTACTGAAATTTTTCAGTTTAAATTAACAGCTTTTCAAACTGTCTAAATAGATTTTCTACTGGTTGGACAGATATTTTTTTTTAAATTTAAATATCAATTTGCTTATTGTCTTAAGATAGATTGCAAATAAAGATTGAATTGATAAAAAAAAAAATATCAGTAAATCGCATCTGCTGAAATCAACAGAGTTATTATTTGTCTCAATCGGCGGATTCGAAAAATCTTTAATACTACTGAAACAGCAGCAAATCAACCAAAATATTTCATGTTTGTTAAGGCGAACCGTAACCGAACGGTCATTATAAAAAGCAAACATAAGAAATTTTTAAAGTCCCATTATTGGCAAAAAATAATGCATTAGCTTACACAGATTGGTATAAAAGAAAGTAGAAAGTTTATTACTATGAGTTTTGTCAATCTTAAAATGATGTTACTGTTTTTACTTTGGTTTTATAAATGTATGTGAATTAACTTGATAAATTTCCATATTGTTCAGTACTTCCAGTTGATGTGGTTTTATATGTATAAATAGTACTTTTTATGTATACCAGTGACGTATTAAGCTCATCCGTTTGAGGAGGGGATCAATTTTAAGTCTAAAAACTCTAATTCCTCAGGCCGAAAATTTTTCAGTTTCTGATAATTTTTCTATT
Organism: Pegoplata infirma; assembly: GCA_963921195.1. Classification (NCBI taxonomy): domain Eukaryota; kingdom Metazoa; phylum Arthropoda; class Insecta; order Diptera; family Anthomyiidae; genus Pegoplata; species Pegoplata infirma. The sequence goes on from OY992537.1 coordinate 85,743,677, forward strand.
GAAAAACCTTCAGATAATGAATCACTGCTAGTATAAACAAGTAGAAAAATTAAGTTCGACTTGGTCGAATCTATGAATACCCTCCACAATGTCATCTGATAGTAATTTTCTAAAAAAATTTAAAAAAATTGCATCACAAATTTTTTATTAGAAATACATATATTATATTGAGTAAAAATTTTTTTTAATCAAATTTTTGTGAGTGTAAAATTTTTTTGACTGTCAGCATTTTTTTGAGTGTGACATTTCATTAAAAAAAAAATTATGTATACATTTTTTTTTTGAGTGTAACATTTTTTTTAGTGTAAATATTTTTTTTAGTCTACAATTTCTTTGAGTAACAAAATTACTTTGTAAAATATTTTTGTTGTTTTGTACCTACAGTGACTCGCAGCTTATTTCGTGTGTGAGATATCAGTTAGCAATCCATTTAAGACAAAGTTTCCAATAATACACCTAATTATTATCAAACGAGTATCTTTGTTGAAAGTGCTGTGTTGGTAATTTATCGAGCTTTAATTTAAGCTTAATGGCGTCCAGATTTAGTAAATATTAATCGTGCTACGAGGGTCGAAATGAAAATTGAAATTATTGAAAGACGTTGTTTAGAAAATTTCTTAAAAATACTTTTCGGTCGATTTTTCCCACGCTCAAACATTTAAAATTTAAAAAATTGTCCAATAGTATATAGTCATTTATCAAATAATTTTTCCAATGACCCAAACAAAAATCAAAATTTTTAAAATGCAGTCGAAGAAATCCGAATTTTTTGACCTCCAATTCTTTTGACCACCAATTTTTTATAAACAACGGAAATGTTCAATTATTTTTATATCTCATTACTATACACTTAGGTGCACTAAAATTATTAAACAATTAAATCTTTCCTTTGTTTACAAAAAAAATGGTGGTCAAAAGAATTGGTGGTCAAAAAATTCGAATTTCTTCTACTGTGTTTTAAAAATTTTGATTTTTATTTGGGTCTTTGGAAAAATTATTAAATAAATGAGTATTAACTATGTGACTATTTGTTATTTTTTTTTATGTTTGAGCTTGGATTAAATCGACCTAGAAATATTTTTAAGAAATTTTCTAAAACAGGTCTTTCAATAATTTCAATTTCCAGTTCGACCCTCGTAGCACATTTAATATTTAGACAATCTGAACGTCATTAAGCTTTAATTATTTAAAGATTGTTTAAATACATACACAGGACTTTTTACAAAAATACTTATCTGATAATAATTAGGTCTATTTTGGTTAACTTTGTCTTGAATGAATTGCTAACTAATATCTTTCACACGAAATAAGCTGCGAGCCACCGTATATGCATACAAAAAAAATATTTCACATATTTCCCACTTTTTATTTTACTTCATTTGATTTTTTTTTCCAAAAAATCTTACTATACACCGTTACATACAGTTACAATAACAAAACAATAACAAATATTTACTTGTCTAACAACTAAACTGCACCCCACGACAAGAAAACAAACAACAACAAGTTTTAAAAAACTGGTATTTCACCATGCTTTTAAAACTTGTTTAACGAGTTTTCAACAGTTTAAGGTGAAACAAATCTGAAATTCAGTGCTTTGCTTATAACTTTGAACCACTGAACCGATTTTGCTGAAATTCAAAACCAAATAGCCTTGGGGAACGACAAATATATATGCTAAGCTTCAGCCCCCTCAGAATTGTCTTTCGAAAGTTATAGTGGTTTTAATCTTGTAAATTCGAAAAATAACCTTGCCGAAATTTACTCTTTTGCTCATAACTTTTGAACCACTTGACCGATTTCGCTGGATTGCAATACCAACCGGATAATGGAGAACATATATGTCAAACTTCAGGAGCCTCCGTAAAGTTTTTCAAAAGTTAGCGTGTTTTCAACGGACAGACAGACAGACAGACGGACGGACGGACGGACGGACGGACGGACGGACATCACTAGATCGACTTAAAATCGATCAAGGATCATGAATATATATACTTTATGGGGTCCTAGACCAATATTTCGATGTGTTACAAACGGAATGACAAACTTATATATACCCTCTATCACTAGAGTGGAGGCTATAAAAAATCTTAGATTCTGAGAAATTTTTGTATGCACTCCACGAACAATATGTCTAAGATTTACCTGTTTTTTTTTGGTAATATCTTATTTTATTGTTCTTAATTATACATGTCGAGCTTAATATATCAAACTTAATGAACAAAAAATTGTTGGATCAACGTCAAAGCTACGTAACACATTTAAATAACAAATCGTTAACAAAAGTTTAAATATTTCGGTAAAATATGCGAAAACATTAAAAATTAATGATTTATGTGTTATTTTTACCAACAAATTAAAAAAAAAAAACTACCTACGAAAACATTAAAAATTAATGATTTCGTAGGTTATTTTACAATATTCTATTAAATTATATTTTAAAAAATGTTGGGGAATCGATCCCGCAATCAACTACATTCTGGCCAGACACTCTACCCATCGTGCCAAAGTCACTTGAAACAAACATGTTTTTATATATTTTATAAATAATTTTTTGAATTTTTTTCTACAAAAAAAAAAATAACCCATACAAGTGGGTAAAAATTTCTCCTTAAAAAATGCCAACAATTAAAAAAAAAAAAAAATACCGTACGTATTTATTAAAAATTAAAGAAGAATCACTTATTTTTACTTACAGAACAAAAACAAATGACTTTAAAAACTGAATGTTAATGAATGTCTTTATTTTTAATGTTGTTATTTTTGAAACAAAGAACAGAAATAGTAACTTAAAAAAAATGAACATTAAACAAATGTTGTTTCTTTTAAAACGACAAAACGTAAAACTTTTTAAATAAACTACAAACAGTTAATGACATAATTATTTGAGTGTATATGTGACATTCCAGGCCAAATCACTCACTTTTAGACCCGACCCCTTTCGGTTTATTTTATTTTTTGATATGTTTTAGTACTTATTATACTTGGACACCAATTTTCAGCCTTTTATTCCAAGATGACGTTGAGTAATCAAAATGGCGATTTTTCAAAAAAATTAAAAAAATTAAATTTTCAATTAATTTTGACCAGTTAAAAATATAGATATCTTAAAATAGTTGGACAACGTTTTGTTGGTTTTTAAATGAAGTTTTAGAAAAAAAATATGAACAAATTATTCGAAATAATTATCACTTATTTTTTAACGTTTAAAAATTAATATCGACTTTTTGAAAATGTCCGAAACCTTTGATTTTTTTTAAACGTCTAAAAGTTCTACTCTAAATTACGCATCTTTTAAGCCATACTCGAGATGTTACCGCAATTTGTTCTATTTTTTTTTTTTTTAAATTTTTGAAAGTTGCACCTTTTATTTTTTGACTCTGATTTATTTTATATGGGGATCCAAAAAAAATAAATTGGTAGATATTAACCCTAACTTGCCATTTTAAAGTAAAATACGCCTCAGAAAAATTAAGAACGATCGGACATTGGCAACGCGTTTCGCATGGGCCTTGAAGTTTAGAAAACGAATTACAAGGAAAAATATATTTTTTTTTTTTCGGTTTTCTCAATTATTTTGGTATTTTAAGTTAAGTTTAAATTCAAGTTGATACAGAATTATAATACGGAGTAAAATGCCTTTCTAATAAGGTACCAAAAATTAAAAGCGGTTAAAAATCAGCCAAGTTATTACAACTTCCCCAGGAATCTAACATGTGGCAGACCAACAAAACGTTGTCCAAATATCTATATTTTTTAATGGTCAAAATTAATTAAAAATTTAAGTTTTTAATTTTTTTTTTGAGAAAATCGCCATTTTTAAAAATTGATTACTCAACACCATCTTGGAATAACAGGCTGAAAATTGGTGTCCAAGTTGCATTTGATAAGTACTAAAACATATCGAACAAGTAAGAAAGCTATAGTCGGTCTAGACCGACCATATGATACCCTACACCAGTGCTTTCCGGAAAATGGGTCCCAAGTCCAAACATGGACCGATTGGATCTGTCTTTTGTCAGATCTTTATTTAGTGTAGAAAACACACACAGATCAAATTTTAGTTAAATTGGTTTATTTTTTTGTCAACATACCGATTTAACTAAATATCGGTCGAAATTTTTATATGGGGGATTAACAAGGGAAGTATGAGCCGATTTGCCTGAAACTTAAAATATATATAAAAGAGACGATTTTAAGGTCGGGGTGTCTCGGCTTAAAGGCCATATCGGTGTTTCAAAATTTCGTTGTCCCCTTATGAAACAATGTGGACCTCCGGGAAAATTTCGATAACTCCCGAACTAATAGGAATATCCACTAGAGCAAAAATACGTGTCGACTTAAATTTAATAAAGATTATTCCTTATTCATATGGACATCGTAGGTCTATGTCTTCATATAAATACCCCCCAAAATTTATATATTTTCATGAAAAAAGTATTTAACGAATCCAAACTTTTACAAGGTTATGCCACCATTGGATAGGCATTAATAAAACCTTTCTTCTCATATGTAAACATCATATAGTTTCGTAGAAAGAAATGGCTGAAAAATCCAAAAAACGATTTTTTCGCCATTTTTTGACCCATGTTTTGAACCCCTAAATCCTCGATATGGCCGATAAGCCGAAACACCCCAACCTTAGAATTGTATCTTTTATATGTATGTTACGTTTCATGCAAATCGGTTCATAAGGGTTGATATACTTCCCTTGTAAGTACAAAAATGGTCCAATTATATTCCGATTTGATTAGGTTACAAAAGTACACGTTTAACACCTAAAAATAAAAATATTATTAAATATTTCCATTTTTATGAATTTTGAGGGAATTATTTGAATATCGGGAGGGTGGTTTGTATTGGGAATACCAGACGGACTCACCCGACTCCTTGAAAATTTGGAATGATAATTCCGGCATACAAAATTTGATACGGTTATTAGAGTCATTTAAGCCGAATGGGCGCTAGGTCTTAACATGGACAGATTTTCTCCAATTTGAATAGGCTTCGTCTTTAGGCCAAAATATGCTTAAAATTCATATTTAAACTCAATTGATTGAAAATTGCGACCTGTATCGTGATTAAACCGATAGATGGACAGACGGACGGACATCGCTAAATCGACTCAAAAAGTAATTCTGAGTCGATCGGTATACTTGAAGATAGGTACCAATATTTCGGGTAGTAACAAACATCACCCTGTACCACAGAGTGGTGTAAGGTATAAAAATAAAATAAATCGAAAGGTGTCGGGTCTAAAAGTGAGTGATTTGGCCTGGAATACCCCATATATAAGTTAATCATTCCGTTTGTAACTCATTGGAATATCGGTCTGGGACCACATAAACTGTAAACATATTATAGATCAGTGATCGATTCTAAGACATTCTAGCAAATGTCCGTCAGTCTGTCTGTCTTTCAGTCTGTATGTCTATCTGTATGTTGAAATGGTGATCACATCTTCAGAGCAGTTTGGTATTGCATTTGAGCAAATGAAAAAAAATGCATATGAACAAAAATGTGAAGAAACCTCGAAAATTTTTGTACACAAAGAAAAATAAATTTCCAACTGAATTTTTACTACAATCCGCTGTACTACAATCCGCTGTGGCAAGCGAATTTTGTAGTTCTATTAATCAAATTCATTTGTTACTACCGATATTCAGTTGTTCCAACTTTAATACAAATGCAGCAACCATATTTTTGTTGCAGCAACTGAACTTCTGTTGAAAATTAGCAAATATGTTTTCTTTGTGTACATTCTACATAACCTAAAAATACAAAATGCTTTAATTCGGATGCTGGTTGACATATTTGAACAGAATTCGATGCCTAATGGTATTTTGAAAAGTTCCTACATATTTTTTAAACAAAATTTTTCTTTTCATTTTTTTTTTTTTTTTTTTTTGCAAATAATCTTGTTTACATTGTGGAGGATATCGATACATTCGGCAATGATGAATTAAATTTAATATTTGTTTTTTTCAAAAAAAAATTGCTTTAATTCTCAAACGTTATTTCTATGAAAAGTTTCCCGTACGTTCGGTTCTTTTATTCAAATTAAGGTGTACTAATTGGTATATCCTTCACCCTCTCCCCTTTTCGCATCCGCTCATGTTTTAAAGGTTCTACTTTTCTTGGTAGATTTTTTATCTGACTCTGAGTTTTATCTTGTTGTATTGAAAAACTGACAGATGATAGCATATGCCAAGTTCCTTAAACTTTATCTAGGTAAAATGATACTAACACACTATGACCATAAGTTAAAGTTTGGGTGTTCCAACTGTGTGTAATGTCAAACTTTTGATTCTAAGCTCCCATGTATCATAGAAAAAAAAATATATAACAATATGAAGTTGCAGTGGTTTTTTTTCTAAGTTTTGTCACAGCATGTAGACTCCGTAACAGTTAGAAATAATGTCCGTACTATTTTTAAACATAAACTTTTGATATTTCTTTTTTTTTATTGAAAAATTTTTGTATAATTTTTTGCCCCTTTCTTTATTTTCCATATAAATAAAAGCAGATTTGCTTTATTTTCCGTAAATAGGACATATTATTTATGTGATATTTATAAATGCAACATCATCAGCTTTGCTTTATTTTTTTTTTTTATATTTTTAGTTCACTCCCTTTGATGTAGGCGTTTTAGAAAAATTCCTTCCTTTACTTCCTTAAAAATAAAATAAAAACAACTTTAGTCTTTAAATACTTTATTCTTTTCTCAGTTACCATCCTTATGTCAGAAAATTCTTGAAATTTTTTTTATACAGTTCAGTGTTTTTTTTATGTTGTTTATGCAATTTAACGCAAAGTTTTTCTATTTATGAACAAAAAAAAAAAAGAAACTGAAACAAAAGAAGTTTTCAAATTTCGATTGAATTCTGCTTGTAGCAATTTAAAATAATTGCGTTTGGATAAAATTATAAGTTTTTAAAACAGATTTTTTTTTTTTTTTTTTTTGTGGCGTTTAAAAATTTTTACAAAATATTTATGGATTAATTATATTGCAAAATATTTTTCTTTTAGTAAAATTTGAATGCAAGTTAAACTTTTGTTACAAATTAAAATAAAAGTTGAATTTAGAATAATTGACCGGAGATATGATACCATTGTTATGTGGTTTTTATATATGGGGGAAAAAATACCTCAAGTGAACATACTTTTGAAACCAGTACCATCCGATCGGGCTCAAACTTGCACAAAGATGCGATCTATTTTGTGTTAGTTTCCACACCAAAAACTCGCTAGAGGGTGTCGAATTTTAACGTTTAAGTCAACATGCCCCTTTTTCGGATCCATATAAATTTTCACCTATTGCATTCAGAAAGTTTTGTTTAAAACGTTTTTGACGGACTTTTTTCAACCTTTAAAAAATAAAAAAAAAAACAAGTAAGAAAGCTATATTCGGCTGTGCCTAATCTTTAAATACCCTCCACCAATGCAATGATTTAAAAACAAAAAAGTTTGTTTTATTTATACCTCAAGAAATAAAAAAGTACCAAAAAGTGTACTTTCGGTACTTTTAATAAAAGGTACTTTTAATGAAAGGTACTTTTTATAAAAGGTACTTTTTATATAAGGTACTTTTTATGAGAGGTACTTTTTATAAAAAGTACTTTTTATAAAAGGTACTTTTTATAAAAAAAGGTACTTTTTATAAAAAAATTTACTTTTTATAAAAAAAGGTACTTTTTATAAAAAAAGGTACTTTTTATAAAAAAAGGTACTTTTTATAAAAGGTACTTATTATAAAAGGTACTTTTATAAATGGTACTTTTTATAAAAAGTAATTTTATAAAAGGTACTTTTTATAAAAGGTACTTTTTATAAAAGGTACTTTTTATAAAAGGTACTTTTATTAAAATGTACTTTTTATAAAAGGTACTTTTTATAAAAGGTACTTTTTTTAAAAGCTACTTTTTTTAAAAGCTACTTTTTTAAAAGCTACTTTTTATAAAAGGTACTTTTTATAAAAGGTACTTTTTATAAAAGGTACTTTTTATAAAAGGAACTTTTTATAAAAGGTACTTTTTATAAAAGGTACTTTTTATAAAAGGTACTTTTTATAAAAGGTACTTTTTATAAAAGGTACTTTTTATAAAAGGTACTTTTTTTAAAAGGTACATTTTTTAAAAGGTACTTTTTATAAAAGGTACTTTTTATAAAAGGTACTTTTAATAAAAGGTACTTTCTATAAAAGATACATTTTATTAAAGGTACTTTTTATAAAAGGTACTTTGTATCAAAGGCACTTTTTATAAAAGGTACTTTTTATAAAAGGTATTTTTCATAAAAGATTCTTTTTATAAAAAGTACTTTTTATAAAGGAACCTTTTATAAAAGGTACTTTTTGAAAACTGTACTGAATTTTCAGAAAGTACTTGTTCCAAAATGTTTTATTTCACTAAAGGATCCTACATTCTAAATTTCAGGTTTGAATAACCATTATTTCAGTAAATAAAAAAAAAGTACCAAAAGTACTATTTTACCCATTTTACCCCCGTAGAATCAACATTGACAAAACCCGAGCCTTAGTGAATCTTTTTTCCGGAAGGTAAACCGACATTGCAAATTTAAATTTTCTAGTACCATTATTTAAGAAAATATAAAATGTAACAAAAGTACATATGTTTACCCTTTTTACCCTATTAGAAACATCATTGGCAAAAACCCAGCCTTAGGGGATCTATATTCCGGGAGGTGAACATACAGTCCCAATTTCAAGTCTATGTGACAATTTTTTAAGGAAATATAAAAGGTACCGAAAGTACAGATTTTTTCCCTTTTTACCTTCTTAGAATCAACATTGGCAATAATCCAGCCGTACTGGATCTACATATATTCTAGGATGTGAACATACTGTCCAAATTTCAAGTTTCTATGACCATTATTTCCGGAGATATTAAAAGCACCAAAAGTATTTTTTTTACCCTTTTGACCCCCTTAGAATCAACACTGGCAAAAATCCAGCCTTAATGGATCTATATTCCGGGAGGTGAACATACAGTCCAAATTTCAAGTCTCTATGATCATTATATCAGGAGATTTAAAAAGTACCAAAAGTACAGTTTTTTACCCTTTTTACCCCCTTACCATTGTCAAAACTCCAGCCATAGTGGATCAATATTGCGGGAGGGTAACATACAGTCCAAATTTCAAGTTTCTATGACCATTATATCGGGAGATATAAAAAGTACCAAAAGTACAGTTTTTTACCCATTTTACCCCCTTAGAATCAACATTGGCAAAAATCCAGCCTTAGTGGATCTTTATTCCGGGACGTCAACCTACAGTCCAAATTTCAAGTTTCTAACTTTAGCGGTTTGGGCTGGGCGATGATGAATGAGTATGTCAGTCAGTCACATTACTCTTTTATATATATAGATTTTCCGGATTTGGGCGATTTTTGCCATAAAGTTTATTTCTGTCTTTTATTATTTAACAAAATTTATTTTTTTTAAATAAAAATATTTTTTTTTTTAAGAAATCTGAACAAAATTGAATTTTGGCGATATTTTACATCCGAGTTTGCGACAAAGCCAAAAAAAGTCTGGCAACCCCGTTAATATGACGAAGCAAAAAAACGGACACACACACATGCTTTGTACATAAAAATAACAATTAATTTTTTTATTATTACTTAACGAACTTTTTTTTAACTAAATTTAGATTTTGTTTTACATATTTTAAAGTTTTTTTGTAAACATTTTTTTCTTTTTCTCCGTTTTTTTTTTCATTTCCGTATTCTTTGTTATGTATGTATCTACACAAAATATGAATTAATTTAGGGTTATGATGAAAATCACTAAGAGTTTTTTCAGTAATTTACTCATAACTTTTAAAGTACTTAACCGATTTCAAAAAAAAAATACACTAGTTTTTGCCTGGATAAATTCCGCAACTTTTGGTACCCCAAGCGTTAAAATCGGTTCCGGATTATTGCCAAAAACGTGATTTCAACAGACAGACAGACAGACGGACGGACAGACAGACAGACAGACAGACGGACATCGTTAGATCGACTTAAAATCGATCAAGGATCATGAATATATATACTTTATGGGGTCCTAAACCAATATTTCAATGTGTTACATACGGAATGACAAACTTATATATACCCTCTATCACCAGAGTGGAGGGTATAAAAAATCAAGACAACAAAATTTTACCGATTTTTCAAAATCTAAACTAGTTTTTGATTTTTTTTTAACAACCCGAGTAAAATAAAAATAATAATAATAAAATAACAATATATATAATTTGATAAAATAATATATAATTATATCCAGGATTAAATCTAATTTGATAAAATTTTATCAAATTTAAAACTTCTGATAAAATTTTATCAAATTATATATAATTTTATCAAATTATGTATAATTTTATCTAATTTATGCCCACTTTTTGATGAATTTAACCTCCCCGAGTAAAAAAAGATCTGATATAATCATATATGCTACTATATAATTATTTATATTTATATATGGTTATGCTTGAACTTTGAGGTACTGTGCAATAACTCCCAAATGAAATAACTCCCAAAAAAAAAATGATATTTCATTATGAAATTAGTCCTAGTGTAGTTGGAGTTATTGCACAAATTTTGTTGGGATTTATTTCATTATGAAATAACTTCCAAATGAAAAAAACCCCAACAAAAAATAGATTGGGAGTTATTTAATTTCTTGTTAAGCATTGGGAGTTATTTCATCAATGGTGGGACTTATTTGGTTTTAATTGAAAACAATATAACCCTCTGTGCTGTTTATTTTTTTTGCTTAAAATTATTTCTGCGTAGCCGGCCTTCGGCCGGGCTTAGGGATTACAAAATCCATGCATTAAACCCACCCTCTCCACAAAGTAAAGATTTCTAGGGTAGCAGGCCTTTACGCTATCAAATTTGTTATGCCTCAAAAAGGCCAAAATAGCTTTGGTTTGCAGAGAGGGTGGGTTTAATGCATAGAGTATGTAATCTCTAAGCCCGGCTGAAGGCCGGCTACGCAGAAAACCTTTATTACGAAAAAACAATGGGAACTTCTTTCTTTTTTTCTTGGAACTTATTTCATTGGGAATTATTTCATTGGGACTTATTTCATTTGGGAGTTATTGCGCAGTACCGAACTTTGATATGGACATATAAGTTTATATATAGCATTGTATTTTTCCTTATTTTTTAATATGATAACATACATATTCATATCTATTGATATACCGATCTATATGAAATTAGATATGACATAAAAGGTCGGGAATTTTTAGATATGGCAGATAAAAAGATATATGATTTTATTTGTAATTATATCCAGATTTTTTTTTTTTTAATTTTCTAATTGTAAGTCCCGGACAATTAAAAAAATATTAAAAAATTTTCAAGTCGTAAAAAATTTTATAAAAATTTTCCAAAGTCCCGGACACAAAATTTTTTTGGCAATTTATTTTGGAATAAAAAAAATCATTGAAAATGTTTTTATGAGAAATTTAATTTTTTTGAAAAGTTTTTGAGTTTCGAAAAAATGTTTTTAAATTTTCTAAGACACAAACATTTTTTGGAAAATTTAAATCCCTTATAAATGATTTTAGAAAAAAATTACAAATTTTTAATAATTTGCTAAGTCCCGAAAAAGTTCCGAAGAATGCAATTAAAACTCTTCTAATTGATAATGTATCCAATCTGATAAAATAATTTCTAATTTCACATTTAAAATTCCAAAAAATTTTACTAGATTTCATCCAATTATATAAAAAATTATCTAATTTTAACAGATAAGATATGATTTAATACAATTAGTTAGACCCATTTTTGGGATCAAACTTAATCAAATTTGATATAATTTTATCAAAAATAATAGAATTTGATATAATCGTATAATATTCGATCCGCCAATTTTCGGATCAAAATTAATATGGATTTACATAAAAGCATATCTGTTCATATATAATTAAATATTGCGTCATATAACATTTTTTTATTCGGGCTCTCAATTTATTTTATATTGTATCAGTCCGGATCAAACTGATAAAACCAGATAGACCCATTTTACGTATCATACACTCATAAAAGTTTTACAGTTACTGTTTCACAGTCAAACAAATAGTTTTCGTTTCAGTTAATATTAAAAGAAAATTCGTTTGTTTCACATACAAATATTCTAAACAACTTTTTGAACGTTTATTCAAATACATAACTGTCTTTTAAATAAAATTTTCCGTAACGTTTCTTTTTTTCAGTTATTTAAAAAACAAACCACATTATTTTATTTGTCGTTTGTTATTTGTCAGTTATTTAAAAATTTCTAAAATTAGAATTTTTTTTTTTTGAATTTGGAAATGAAATTTAGTTGCTGAAAATATAAGTAGCTTGTGGCACAGAGGGTAGCGTGCTGGGCTATCAGCCAGAAATTATGAGTTCGATTCTGCTCAGGTTCGAAGTTTTTTAAAATTATTTCAAAAAAAATAAATAAAAATTAATGTAAATTTCCGTAATTTTAACCGTTTTTTCCGTAAAATTTTGTCAGTAATTTTTTACGGATTTTTAAGTTATTTTTACGGATTTCAACAGTTATTAATTAACATTTAAAAATAATTGAGAATTGTTTTTGTTTTAAATGAAATGTAAGTAGTCCGTTTTTTAAATAAAGTTTCATTTGTTTCAAACGTATTTTCTGTTGAATTTACTTACATAATATTTTAAGTGTATTATATATAAGACTATCTGTTCAGATCTTGTAGGATAACCGAAGATAATATTTGAAACAATTGTGTCCACCATATTTGGGATCTAATTTGTCACGGCTATTCATAACTCTTTTTTACTCGGGTATAGAAAAAGTCACATATTATTATTAGGGATGAGATTTCCATGCAAATGCATGTTTTTTATCGATAGTCTAATATCGATCAAACACTGTTGTGAAATCTCCTTTTTTAAAATATATATATTTTTTTTTTTTTAATTTAGAAATATCAAAAAAATATTGCACTGGAACATGAAGGATAAAAAAATGTTATAAGAATTAAAAAAAATTCAATAAATTTCAAAAATTGTACTCGTATTTCTTAAGTGGTCTGCCACACGTAAATTAAAAAAAAATCGATTAATTTTTTTAATTGACTCAATTAAAAATTTACTCAAAAATTAAAAAAAGAATTTAAGTAAATAATTTAATAAAAATTTAATAGTTTTTAAATTTTTTTTTGAACTCTCATAGTTTTTTGAATTCTCGTTTAGTTTATGGTTTTTTGTATATAAAGTACTGCTCAAAATTATAGCGCACTTTAAATTATTTTTTACAACTTGTTGTTTCTATTCAAAATATCAAAAAATGTCAAGTTTTTTTGTGTCAATTAAACATTTTTATTCAAATTTATTTAATTAAAGTCACAACTCAGTATTAAATAACACAATAAAAATATAAGAGGTGGTTTTATAAAAAAAGTCTTAAATAGACTGTTCATAATTATAGCGCACTAAAAAAATTAATTCATTAAATGAAAAGTTGATCAACATTTAAACACAGCCTGATGAAATACTTGTTCCTTTAGCTTTCAAAATACATTTAATCCTGTTAAATTTTTTTAGAATTTTCTAAATTGGGCTTTCAAGGTCAGGTATTTTTAAAAATAAATAAAAGACTAGTTTATTTCATTTTCTCCAATCCTCAATTCCCCAATTATGTTGGCCAAAAGATATTAAAACAGTCACCAGACATTACCCTAATTGAAAACCTTTGGTCTACTACCGATCGTGCCCCTTAAATCTACCAAATAACTATTAAAGTCAATTGATCAGCGCTATGAAGGATATCTGGTCTAAAGCAACCATAAATGACTTCTCCAAATCGGTCAAATCGATTCCAAATAGGACTAAATGTATTTTGAAGGCTAAAGGAACAATTATTTCATCAGACTGTGTTTAAGTTTTGATCAACTTTTCACTTAATGAATTAATTTTTTTAGTGCGCTATAATTATGAACAGTCTAATTAAGACTTTTTTTATAAAACCACCTCTGATATTTTTATTGTGTTATTTAAAACTGAATTGTGACTGATTAAATAAATTTGAATAAAAATGTTTAATTGACACAAAAAAACTTGAAAATTTTTTGATATTTGGAATAGAAACAATAAGTTGTAAAAAATTATTTAAAGTGCGCTATAATTTTGAGCAGTACTATATATATATTAGCATGTCCCGAAAAATAAAATTTAAGGTATAGCAAAAAAACGATGCTCTTTCGAGAGCTGATAATGGGAAAAATAATCCAAAAAAAATTGGAGTCCATCTTGGCCTCCCTAGTGCGAAAGTTCGCAACCGTAGTGTATTTTGTAAAAAAAAAAATTTTTTGTTTGTGGCCGAAATTGGTGTCAAAATTTGCAGAATTTGGATTATATTAAGGTAAAATATTTGCATGATCAAATTTAATTCGCTTATTCAATTTTTGTTGCAAAAACTGATAAAAAAAATATTTTTTGGCAAAATTGACAAAAACTTAGATTCTTTCTTTTTTAAAATGCTCTTGTGGACCAAAATTATTCCATAAAAAATTTTTAAATATTTGTCCCTTAATGTACTAAACATTCCACGAATTTTGACACCAATGGCGGTGAAAACAAAAAATATTTTTTTTTACAAATACACTATGATTGCGAACTTTAACCGGTTGTAGGGAGGCAAAGACAGACTACAATTTTTTTGGATTATTTTTCCCATAATCAGCTCTGTAATACGCATAATTTTTTTTGCTATTACCAAGCGGAACTCTAAAAAGAGGCCATTTTCGGGACAGGCTAATGTATATGATAGTTTGTAATCGTCTTTATAAAATTTTCTTTTGTCTTTAAGATATAAATATATTTGGTAAAGTTTGAAAAAAAACAAGTTTTATGATTTTTTTTTTTTGTAAAAAAATTTAAAACTTTTTTAAACTTTTTAAAAATTTTAAGTAAATTTTTACTTACCACAATTAAACAGTTACTTAAAAAATTAAAAATTTTGAATAAAGTTTTAATTGTGTCAATTAAAAATTTACTAAAATTTGTAGGCTGTTATTAAAAGTTTGCTCAATACTATTAAACCGTTTACTGGTGCAAAATTGAGTAATCTTTACTCAATAGTATTAAAAATTTACTCAAATATTTTTTTATTTTTTTTCTGTGCAGCAAAAATGAAAAGAAGTCGTCAAACTCGAACTGGATCGTATTTGTTTGAAACTAGAGACTAAATATCGTAAAACTGCATTAATAGTTTTTCTTTGCGTGATCCTGTTTCCTTTTAAAAGGACTTTAAAGTTTTAGAGAGTTAAATTTTATAAAATATTTTTTTAATATTTGTACTTGTCCTAGGATGCCACTAGTGATGAAAAAGGAGGATCTCTCATAATTTTTCTGTTTTATTATTTTAACATATCAGGAAAAAGGATTAGAAGTTTTCGGTTTATTTCAAAAAGTCGATATTAATTTTTAAACTTTAAAAAATAAGTGATAGTTGCTGCGAATAATTTTTTCATATTTTTTTCTAAAACTAAATTTAGATACCAACAAAATGATGTCCAACTTTTTTTAAGATACCGATATTTTTAACTGGTCAAAATTAATTGATTGTTTTAATTTCATATTTTTTTTTTAAAAAAATCGCCATTTTGCAATATTTATTATAACACCGAATTAGAATAAAAAGCTGAAAATTAGTGTGCAAGTTGTGTTTAATACGCAATACAACATATCCAAAAATAAAATAAATCGAAAGGGGTCGGGTTTGAAAGTGTGCGATTTGGCATGGAATGCCCCATATACATGCATTATTTTTTCCCTCAAAAATTTTTAAAATCCCTCCAATTCCGTAAATTTTTTGTGTTTGTCCCGCGTACTGGAAATTAAAAAATAATTTGAGTTCAACAGTACGTATGAGTAATATTATATTACACCGTTATCAACTTATATTAATCATACGCTCTACTGCACCACACCGTATGAGATTTTACAATAATAGTTAAAATGAATTCAGGCATTTGTTAGCGCTTTTTTTTTTTAATTTTAATATTTTCCTTTTGATTTTTTTAATTTTCCCGATAAGTGTCAAAAAATTCAATTATTATGATATTTGCTCGTATGAAATATTTTACGTTTTTTTTCAGTTTTTATTACAAATAAATAAGAAAAAATTAAAATAAAAATTGTCTTTTTCAAAAAAAAGTTTTCAATTGATATATGTAAAATTCCTCTTAATCATTATCGAAAAAATATTAATAAATACCCGTTGTTAAAACACAAAAACAAGAAAATATAAAAATTCTTTAACTATGAAAATTCAACGAATTTATAGTTACTGGCATCTTGTCAGTGTTAAAAATAACTTTAACTACCCAGATACAATGTAATGCCATGGAAATGCCATTAATGGTTTTTTAAATAGCCTACATATATAAGAATTTGCCGGATTACATACGTAATAACCTACTGAAATTTAAAACCCGCTCATATAAGTAAAATTTTTTATATTCCACGAAAAGCATTAATTTTACTTTAATGTGTGTAAATAAGATGCCATTCCCCACATATGGTGTTGTAAAGAATTTAACAAAAATAAACAAGGAAAACGAAATTAAATACACACATTTCGGCGTATTAAATAATTTCCTTGTAAAACTTTTGCGTTTTTACAGAGATTTTTTTTTTTTTAGTTTGTTTTTGTAACTGCCAACATATAAACAAATGTAAGTCAGCAAAAAAATAAAAAAAAGTTAAACTTTTGCCTGTTTGTTGTTTATTGTCAATCTTAAATGTTTTGCAATTATATACAAGCAGCGTAATCCGTAAAACTTAAGACTTTTTAATCTGGAATAAATTAAAAAAAAAAACAAACAAGAATGTTTTTCGGCAGTGCCGAATGAAAAATAGAAGGTATACAAAGATGGAGCAAATTTATTTTTTTTCGAATTTCAAAATCGTCGGGGTTGGAATAGTTGAATTTTAGGGTCAGTATTAACACACAGCAATATTGGACCTGTAGGGCTATGTCTTTGGTTTCCTTTTTTGTCTTGAAAATCAGAAAGTTCCAAACAAAGTCCAAAAAAAAATGTTTGTTTTCTTAAATCAAAAAATTAGCAAATATTCGGACATAACTGAAAAAGTATGATAAAAAAAAATTTTTGTTCCATATAATTTTTTTTTTTTTAATTTCCTTGAAAATAACATATTCAGCCTTACCCTAGAAAAATAAAATACATTTCAAATCAGCTTTTAATTTTATTTCCATACAAATTGTTTTTGTTTTTAAAATCGACTTTCAAAAAATGTACTGGAAATTTGAAATTTTGTTAAAATATACTTTTTGTTTTCTTGTGGTAAGGGCCATTGTTTTTAATTAATTTCATTAAGGCAAAAAATAAATACAATAATTAAAAATGTCGTCTTTTCCAGCAAACAGACATGGGGTCTTCAGATTTTTTTCATATTATGGGGCATTCCAGGCCAAATCACTCACCTTTAGACCCGACCTTCGATTACTTTTTTTTTTATTTTTTTGAATATGTTTTTGTACGTATTAAATGCAACTTGCACTCAAATTTTCAGCTTTTTATACCAAGTTTGTGTTGAGTAATCAATTTTTCAAAATTTTCAATTAATGTTGACAAGTAAAAAATACAGATATCTTAAAAAAGTTGGACAACGTTTTGTTGGTATTTAAATGTAGTTTTAGAAAAAAATTATGAAAAAATTATTTGAAGTAATTATCACTTATTTTTTAACGATTCAAAATTAATATCGACATTTTGAAAAAGCCTGAAAAATTCTATTCTAAATTACGCAACTTTAAAGCCATAATTCAAGACGTGATCACTAGGGATGAGATTTTCATGCAAATTCATGTTTTTTGTCGATAGTCTAAAAACGATATAGACCAATTGTCTTTCCGAACCAAGAAATTTGCGTTAAAATGGCATTGATTTGTTTTTGCATATTTTTGCATATTTTGGTGAAAATGCATATTTTTGCATATTTTGATTTTAAATGCATATTTTGTGCATATTTCCATCTTTTAAGTGCATATTTTTGAATATTTTGGCATAAATTAGCAAAAACACAAATTAAAATTTATTTTTTTTCAAAAACCATTTTAAATTTTAAAAATTTATTTGGAAAATAAGAAAAACCATTTATTTTTTGTTTTTAATTTTTTTTATAGATTTTCTTTAGTTTGTGCACAAACGATTTGTCATTAGACTCGTTTGCTACTTTGTAGTATATCGTTTCTATTTTTGCTAAATAATCTTGACAATGGAATCTTGACAAATTCCGAAACACGTGTCGATTAAGTCTTGCAAAAATGACCAACATAAATAAATTTAAAACAAAAAATAATTTTCTTGAAAATTATGCTATGAGAATATCATGGTTTTAATTAGTAAAGAAAATAATGACCTCGAGCCAGAATAAACATCCTCACAAAATATAATATTTTAAAGGTCGAATAAAACAATTTTTATTTATTAATAAAAATTAATCAGAATTTGAACATAATGGTTGGCACGCCATAGTGATGAATAGCCCTAATAATGGTATAATTTCATTCACAACAACAAAAAACATATTGTTGTAGTCCAATGGACTATCGTATGTAAAATGTTTTAAATATTTTTGTTGGTTATTGACAATCGTTACTTACTAACATAGTACAATTTCTTCGTCTTTCTAATTCACATTGTGGATAGAGTCAAATATGTATTAATGTTTTAGTTTGTGCACAAACGATTTGTCATTAGACTCGTTTGCTACTTTGTAGTATATCGTTTCTATTTTTGCTAAATAATCTTGACAATGGAATCTTGACAAATTCCGAAACACGTGTCGATTAAGTCTTGCAAAAATGACCAACTTAAATAAATTTAAAACAAAAAATAATTTTCTTGAAAATTATACTATGAGAATATCATGGTTTTAATTAGTAAAGAAAATAATGACCTCGAGCCAGAATAAACATCCTCACAAAATATGATTTTCTTTATTTTTAAAAAAAATCTTGCTTACATAAAGTTTTAAATGTTACTATTTAAGCCCGGCGTTATTTTTTGATTTTTAACCCATTTCTTACCAGAATTTTATATGTTAGAATTTTTTGATGAAACATTCAGGGACGTATTATTTAATCATTATTAACATTTTAAAATATTGAAGGAAATTTTTCCGACCAGCAGTTTTCCGGAAAATTTCCGTGTGTTTCACCACACGCTGGTACTGTTAGGTGTTTTGAAATCCTTTGTTTTGATTTCTTATACCCTCCAACCACAGAATGGGGGTATACTCACTTTGTCATTCCGTGTGTAACGCATCGAAATATCGGTCTAGTACCCCATAAAGTATAAATTGGGCATTCCAAGCCAAAGCACTCACTTTTAGACCCGACCCCTTTCGATTTATTTTATTTTTGGATATGTTTTAGAACTTATTAAATGCAACTTGGACATCAATTTTCAACCATATATTTCAAGATGGTGTTGAGTAATCAATTTTTCAAAACGGCGATTTTCTTAAAAAAAATTAAAAATTTAAATTTTTAATTAATTTTGACCATTAAAAAATATAGATATTTTAAAAAAAGTTGAACAACGTTTTGTTGGTATTTAAATTTAGTTTTAGAAAAAAAAATATGAAAAAATTATTCGAAGTAATTATCACTTATTTTTTGACGTTTAAAAATTAAAATCGACTTTTTGAAAAAGTCCGAAACCTTCGATTTTTTTGTAAAAAACTATAAAAATTCTACTCTAAATAACGCAAATTTTAAGCCATAATTCAAGATGTGATTGCAATTTGTTCTATTTTTTTCAAATTTTGCAAATTGCACCTTTTATTTTTTGACTCTGATTTATTTTATATGGTGCTCCAAAAAAATTAAATTGGTAGATGCTGACCCTAACTTACCCTAGATATATTCATTTCGAAGTAAAAATACGCCTCACAAAAATTAAGAACGATCGGACATGGATAAGGTGTTCCGCATGGGTCTGAAGTTTAGAAAACGGATTACAAGGAAAAATATGAATTGTTTTCAATTTTTTTTTTTTGTATTTTAAGTTAAATTTGAATTCAGGTAGTTACAGAATTTTAATTAAGAGTAAAATGCCTCTCTAATAAGGTACTAAAAACTCAAATCGGTTGAAAATCAGCCACGTTATTAAAACTTCCGCAGGCATCTAACGTGTGACAGACCACTTGATTAAGGAATACAATCCGATTTATGAAATTCATTTAAATTTTCTTCTGTAATAACATTTTTTTATTTGTGAAGTTCAAATGTAATTAGATGACAAGTATTTTTCATATTGTGTTTTGCTAACATATTTCAAATTAATGCCAAAAATGCCTGCATTTTTCAACACTCGTTTGAAATCTCAATTTTTAAATTTTTATTTTTTTACAAAAAAATTTAGAAAACCCAAAAAAATATAACACTGGAGCATGAAAATAAAAAATGTCTAAAGTAGATAATTTCAATAAATTTCAAAAATTTTACTCGTATTCATTAATCATGTAGTATGACTAACCTGACCAACTGTTTTTGGGTGAAAAGCGGGATGGAAAGGTTGAAAAAGCGGGATTTTGACCTAAAAAGCGGGACTTTTTTATACCATTCAATTTGCGATAGGGGATATACTTATATTAGTTTGTTATTCCGTTTGTAACTGATCGGGAATAGATCCTAAAGTAATTATTAAATAGATTAATGATTTTAATCGAATTCTTCAGTCTTTCTGACTGTATATCTGTTGAAAATATACTTTCTTTCGAAAGATAACTCTGAAGCATATGAAGCTTTTTACTTCAAACGTACCACGAAAAAAAATGTTGGTGGATCAAACCCAATTTTAAAGAGCTTATTGCCTTTTATGAAACTAACAAATCATGGAACTAAAGTTTAAGCTTTTCGGAAAAATGGAATGGATAGACGTGGTCAAACATAGTAAAATTTTCTTTATATTTTTTAAATACATTTATTTTTTAGTTTTGTTGGGCTAACGATTTGCATTTTTTTTTTGTGACAAAACTCAAAGTTTAATTAAATTCTTTAGAAAATGTAAAATTTTTAGATGACAGTTATTTTTTGTTTTCGAGAAAAATGATTTTGAACTCCAAAGTTTCGTAAAATTTGGTAAAATTGAGCAATTGCTTTATTTTTAATTTTTTGTTCTGTAACTTAACAATTCTGAAGTTTCCGAAACAAACCTATTTAATATAGTTTTATACGGGCTATTTATTGATTGGCATTATTTGTTTTAGGAAAAAATTCAGAACTGGTTCTAAATTTTTCAAATATTTGAAAAAAAAAAATTTTAAACACGCCAATTTAAATTTTATTTTTAATATATTAAACTCATTTTTCCGAAAACAAAAAATTTCTGATCTCTGAAAATTTAAAATTTTGTAGAGAATTCAATAAAATTTTATTTTAAAATATTTAAAAAAAAAATTTGAACAATTCAGAACAAGCTATGATATCCCGCAGAAAACTATTTAATAAATGTGTTTCGAAAATTGCAGAATTGTTGAGCTACTGAAGAAAAAATTAAATATAAAGCGATGTCATGCAAAAATTGCTAAATTGTACCAGATTTGGCCACGCCTAAGAACTAAAATTTTTTATCTGACTTCTAAATTTTCAAATTAAAGAAAAAAAAATAATTAAAAAAAAACTTTATAAATTATTTTTTTTTTTCAAAAATAAACACAAAGTTTTTGGAAATTTTTTCGACTTCCAATACAATTTTAGAATTAATATGATTTAGAATTGATATGATCAAAAATAAATAAAACAAGTAAGAAAGCTATATTCGGCTGTGCCGAATCTTTAAATACCCTCCACAATGTTAACCAATGCACTATGGTTTCGCGGACGACCTTTGTTGGCCAAAATTCAATTTTCTCAAAATGGATTTTATAGAAAGTCGTAAACACTTACAAACAACAGAAAACATATTTTATTTTTGTACAAACTCATTTATTGTTCAAAAACAAATTTAGCTAAAAATAAAAAAAAAGTATTTTTTTAAATTTTTTCAATTAATTTTTTGAGTTTAAATACAAAAAATTTTTTATAATATTATACATGGAAAACAAAAAAATTATAACAATTTTTACCACAAAACCTATTTAAAACCAAAATTTTTTCCATTTTTGTAATTTTGGCCAAGAAAAGTGATAATCGGAACTATAGTGCAATGCAAATATTTAAAAAACAAAAAAAATATTTTATAAATATGTATGTATGAAAATTATATAAAAATTATATAAAAGCAACCACGTGGCACGTGTATGAACATACTACGAATTTTTAACTTCTTTTGATACAAATAACAACAAGCCAAACAACCATCAACAACTACAAAAACGCGCTGCCACGCCATATCATAGAGGTTTATATTGAAACTCATCTCAATTGCTCATAGCTTCTTAACCCCTGAACCGATTTTGCCATAATTGGTACCAAAATAACCAGAAGAACGTTGAGAACAATAAAATAAGAACCTATTTAAAATTTTATTTGAATATGTCAACCATGAGCCAAGATAAATCATTTTAAAATTTTGGGTTAAATGGCTGGTGCCACGCCCCATTGTGCGATTCGGCCCAAATTTTTTGTGAGTGTTAGGAATGATAAAATTACATTAAATTCAAAGTTTCGTTTACATTCATTCAACAGGTGTCAAGTTATAGCATTTATTTTGTATAAAATTCACATTTTCACTCATCAAAATTTACATTTTCACTCATAACTTTTAAACTACTTAACCGATTTAAAAAAAAAAACCATTAGATTCTGCCTAGGAGAATTACGCAACTTTTGGTACCCCAGGCGTTTAAATCGGTTCTGGATTATAGCCAAAAACGTGATTTCAACAGACAGACAGACAGACGGACGGACAGACAGACAGACAGACAGACAGACGGACATCGCTAGATCGACTTAGAATCGATCAAGGATCATTAATATATATACTTTATAGGGTCCTAAACCAATATTTCAATGTGTTACATACGGAATGACAAACTTATATATACCCTCTATCACCAGAGTGGAGGGTATAAAAACTACAGAACAATCAAACTCAAAATATTATTTGAAAAATAATAAATTGTACTTTACTATTCTAAAAGTCAAAAAGCGGGATGAAGCGGGACTTTTGTTTAAAAAGCGGGATCATAAATCAAAGCGGGATGAGACTTCAAAAAGCGGGATAATCCCGCCAAAAGCGGGATGGTTGGTCAGGTTAAGTATGACATACGTCAGATGCCTGGGGAAGTTGTAATAACTTGGTAGATTTTCAACATTTTACTCCAAATCATAATTCTGTAACGATTTGAATTCAAACTTAACTCAAAATATGGAAAAAATTCAGAAAATTAGCGAAAAGACATATTTTCCCCGTTTAATTCGTTTTTAAACTTCATGACCGACGTAGCACACTTTAGACATGTCCGATTATCCTGAAATTGAGACGTTTTTCTACATCCAAAAAATACATCTAACAAGATAAGTAGATCTATACTTTCAGACGATTAAGGAATACATGTCAAAATTTTGAAATTTATTTGAAATTATCTACTGTAGTAAAATGTTTTATTCTTCATCCTCCAGTGTTACATTTCTTTGGTTTTTCTAAATTAAAAAAAAAAAATATGAAAATTTAAAAATTTAAAAATGGAGATTTGAAACGAGTGTTGACAAATGCAGACATTTTTAGCATTAATTTAAAACATGTTAGCAAAACACAATATGAAAAATACTTGTCATCTAATTACATTTGAACTTGAAGAATAAAGAAATATTATTACAGTAGAAAATTTCAATGAATTTCATAAATCGAATTGTAATCCTTAAGCAAGTGGTCTGCCACACGTTAGATGTCTGGGGAAGTTTTAATAACTTGGCTGATTTTAAACCGATTTTAGTTTTAGGTACCTTATTTGAGAGGAATTTTAATCTGTATTATAACTCTGTAGCCACTTGAATTCAAACTTAACTTAAAATACCAAAAAAAAATGAGAAAATAGAAAAAAAATCATATTTTTCCTTGCAATCCGTTTTCTAAACTTTTGTGAGGCGTATTTTTACCTCGAAATGAATATATCTAGGGTAAGTTAGGGTCAGTATCTACCAATTTAATTTTTTTTGGAGCACCATATAAAATAAAGCCGAGTCAAAAAAAGTGCAATTTTCAAAATTAAAAAAAAAAAAAAAAAAAAATTGTGATCACATCTCGAATTATGGCTTAAAAATTGCATAATTTAGAGAAGAATTTTTAGACTTAAAAAAAAAATCGAAGGTTTCGGACTTTCTCAAAAAGTCGATTTTAATTTTTAAGCGTTAAAAAATAAGTTATAGTTACATCAAATTATTTTTTCAAACTACATTTAAATACCAACAAAACGTTGTCCAATTTTTTCTTTCATTTTTTGTATGGAAAAAAATAGCAAAATTTAAAAAAAAAAATTAAAAATAGGAGACCTTTGCGCCTAGGCCAGACGGCCTGGAATGGCCTGGATTTTCCAGTTATTTTGGGTCTGGTCCAGTTTCCAGTTAAAACATAATTTTTCCAGTTAAAAACAAATTTCTTCAACTTTGACAATTATTTTCTTTTTTTACTATTTGAATAAAACATAAATTATGAATAAAACAACTGCATTTTCATTACTTTTTCATTATTAATTTCGGGACGAGTTTTTTCCTTGAGCACGTTGATGATCTGTGGATTGTTTGGAACATTTTGCTTTTCAAATAACCCCCAAAAAAATATATCTGGAGGGAACAAATCTGCAAATGAATGTCAGTTATTGTCTCCCCGTTTTTGATATCACACCTCTAAGAAATTTTAATTGGCCACCTAGATTTACAGATTTGACCACTCCGGAATTATTTTTGTGTGGTTATTTCATAAGAAAAATCTGCGCCAGCAATCCTCAGACCTTTAACGAGCTCAAAATCAAAATTTCGAGATGCTCGAAAAAGTAATGGAAATGCTTGAAAAAGGCACATTTTCCGTGGCCGAGATTTTTAGTTGATGTTATATTTGAAAAGTAGTCTAAAATCTTTCACATATGAAAATTGGTTAATTTTTTTAAATTAAAACAAAAAATATGTATGAGTCCAGTTATTTTTTCAAAATCCAGTTGAAGACTTTCCATTGTCCAGTTATTTGGCTTCTAGTATCTGGCAACCCTATTTGCGCCCCATTAAACCGATGACTGAATTTTTTTCTTAAAATGCCAATCTTTACCAACACCGTCCGACAGCCAATATTAAACATGAACCGGATGATATACGTCTGAAAGTAGAGATCAAATGGAGTAAAACTGCATTTACAGTTTTTCTGTTTCCTTTAAAAATATTAAATAAAGTATTTTGAAATATTTGTACTTGTCCTAGGATGACACTGGTGATGGCGAATGAAACAAGAGGATCTCCTCGAATTTTCCCATTTCTTTATTTTTCCATATCGGGATAAAAGGATGTAAATAAAATCGTTTGAAAACTTTATCAAAATATTTTGTTAAAATTTTTTAATTATCCCAGTTGGAAAATGTGTCACTGAGGAAATTTCCACAGTGATTCCTTAAGGAAATGTCTTCGGGTACTGACAAATCATAGGTAATCCTTAATGACATGTCCTAACATTGTCAGCACTGAATGTTTGCTTTAAGAGTGTGGACAATTCCTCTAAGACGTCTAAAAGGAAATGTCTTCAGAATAGCAGTGTATTAAATTAGAATTTCAAATCTGAGCAACTCTTCAATTTCCAAGAAAAAAATGGCAACATTATCGATTTTTATACCCTCCACTTAGTGATAGAGGGTATATATAAGTTTGTCATTCCGTTTGTAACTCATCGAAATATCGGTCTGGGACCCCATAAAGTATATATATTCATGATGCCCGATCGATTTTAAGACATTCTAGCGATGTCCGTCTGTCCGTCTGTCCGTCTGTCCGTCTGTCCGTCTGTCCGTCTGTCCGTCTGTCCGTCTGTCTGTCTGTTGAAAATGCTCTCGCGGACAAAATATTGCACAGAGATGACTGAAACTTAACATATATATTGGAAGTTCTCCCGAGAAGTTTGGTATTGCACTTGAGCGATATCGGTTCAGCGGTTCAAAAGTTATGAACGAAAATGTAAGCACACCTCAAAAATTTCAGTACATTCAACATAACCTAAAAATACAAAATGCTTTAATTCGGCTTCTGGTTGACATATGTGAACATAATTGGACACCAAATGGTATTTAAACAAGTACGAACATATTTTTTGACAAAAAAAAAAAAAAAAATCGCGGATTTTTTTTTTACCAAAATTTTTTTTCGCGGAAATTTTTTTCAATTTTTTTTTTTTTTTCAAAAGTAATTTCCATTTAAATAAAGTTGTTTGCAATAATCTTTTTGAAATTGTGGAGGGTATCACTACATTCGGCAAGGCCGAATTTAACTTTTTTACTTGTTTTAAAATAAAATCGAAATCTATCAAGTATAATAAAAGTAATAAATAGACAAACAATTTTCAAAATAAAGTTTGGAACAAGTGGTTAGGTGTGGGACTAATAAACTGGAGGTTCCAGGTTCAAATCCAGTTGGGACTAAAAAAGGCATAAAGTTTTTTCTAAATATGATAAAGATAATTTAAAATGGAAAATTGATAAAAGTGAAAACTAAAGGAAATACGAAAATTTTTTGTATTTTCGCATGACCTACGTCAGACATTTCCCCAAAGAAGTCTTAGGTGACATGTCCCTAGAAGGTCAGCCCTGACCACTGCTGACTTTGAGTGCGGACATTTCGAAAATTTGTATGAAACTGTCCTCAACCCAGTACATAGAGATGTCTTGTGGATGTCAGCAGTGACTCTGACATGTCACCGCTCCGTCACTGAGGATGGTTCGAGGACGTTGCCAACTGGGATATTGAAGGATACATTTTTTAAAGGACGTAACATACCTCCTTTTTCCAGGTATGTAAAAATAATTAAATAGAAAGTTTAGGGGAGAACCTACTTTTTCCTTTACTATCCCAAGTGGCGTTCTAGGGCAAACATAAATATTAAAGAAATATTTTATAAAATTTAGTTCTCTAAAACTTTTAAGCCCTTTTAAAAGGAAACGGGATCACGAAAAAAAAAACTGTAAATTGCAGTTTTACTACATTTAGTCTGTAGTTTCAAAAGTATACTATCCAGTTCGTGTTCAAATATTTCTCTTAATTGTTGTTGGATGGTGTTATTGCCCTACACTCAAAAAAAAAACTGGTAAAACGCGTGGTAAAATGCCTTATAATCACGTTCAACCAATATATAACAATTTTCCTTGCTTTTTAACAAAAAATCTTGTACTTTGCTCAAACGAGAACTACAAATTTATTTTCGTAATTGTATTCTACCATTTTGAAAGGTAATTTTACAAAAAAAAATTGCAATTTTACAACAAAGTTGATTAACAAAAAAAAAAAATGTTATTTTACAAAAATTATGTTAAACGAGGATTTATTTAACAAAAAAAAAACACTTTTTTTTTTTTTGTAAATTTTCTATTTTTTTTTTTTTTTTTTTTAATTTTTCAAGTCCCAGACAAAATAATTTTTTTATACCCTCCACTCTAGTGATAGAGGGTATATATAAGTTTGTCATTCCGAAATATTGGTCTAGGACCCCATAAAGTATATATATTCATGATCCTCGATCGATTTTAAGACGACCTAGCGATGTCCGTCCGTCCGTCCGTCCGTCTGTCCGTCTGTCCGTCTGTCTGTCTGTCTATCTGTTGAAAACACGCTAACTTTTGAAAGACCTTACGGAGGCTCTTGAAGTTTGGCATATATGTTAAACATTTACCTGGTCAGGTTGGTATTGCAATCCAGTGAAATCGGTGCAGTAGTTCAAAAGTTATAAGCAAATGAGTGAATTTCGGCAAGGGTTTTTCTGGAATTAAAGAGATAAAACACACGGTAACTTTCGAAAGGCAATTCTGAGGGTGCTGAAGTGTGGCATATAACCAAATCGGTTCAGTGGTTGAAAAGTTATTAGCAAAACCGTAAATTTCAGATTAGTTTCACCTTAAATTCACGTGTTGAAAACCCGTTAAACATGTTTTAAAAACATTTGTCAGAATAATATTTTACATGGTATTTTTGTCTCACAAAAATATTTTTACACTAAAACAAAAAAATACACTCAAAAAAAATTTTACAATCAAAAAAAAATTAGTAAATAATTTTTTTTTTTTCAAAAATTAATAAAAAAAAGTTTTTTTACAGAAAATAAAATAGTTCTAACCAAAAATGTTATTCTTTTCACGTTAGAAAATTTACTATCACTTAAAAAGGGCATTGTGGAGGTTATTCATAGATTCGGCCAAGTCGAATTTAACTTTTCTACTTGTTTTTAATTGATAAATATTTAAAAAAAAAGTTGACAAAATTTTTAAAAATTTATTACGATAGTTAATAGTTAATTTACAAAAATAAACAGTTACTTTACAAATATGATTTTATTACGAGGACTTATGTTGTTTAACAAAAAAAATTTTTTTTTGTAAATTTATAATTTTTTTAAATATATTTACCATTTTTTCTGGTAAGTTTACATTTTTTTTTTTTCCGGTTTTAAAACAATATTTTTACCAATAAAATTGGTTATTTTACCAATTTTTGACGCATTCAAAATTACAAGGAAATCCTCGTAATTTTACGAGAATTTTACCTACCTCCTATTTTGCGAGAATAGCCTTGTAAAATCACGAGATTTTTTGGTAATTTTACAAGTTTTTTTTTTTTTTGAGTTTCAATTGTACCGAAATTTTGAAAATTAAGTCAATTCTATAGTAAATTTCAGGAGGGAAAAATACATTAGTATTATTTAAAATTATTTTACGATCTTTAAGAAGAAAAAGAGGTTTTTTAAGATAATCTGTTGAAAATTGTAAAAATTATATGCATTTGAGTAAAAATTCAGAAATTCTGTACTTATAAATTTTTAGTTTATGAAGCAATTTTTTAAAAATTGTTCGATTCATGATATTTGTTATCTACTTTCCATATAAAATTGCTGAATCCGAAAAAAAGCTATACCCTAATATGCACGCATTTGAAATATACTTAAAATGTTTTTTCTTTGCTTAAATACGCATTTAAAACAAAACAACCAGGCAAACAGAAATTTTGCAAGAAATCATAAAAAAAACGCATAAAAATTAACAGACAACAAAAAAGGTTGTAATCGTACATAAAAACAAACACAAAAAATATGGTAGCAGTTAGTTAGTAGAATCAACAAATATTTACAAATTGTTAGTCAGTGGGAGTGGAGGATTTAAAAGTTTTATGACTATTGTTGTTGTATTTGGTGAATTATTCGTGTTGTTGAAATAATTCTTGTTGTTCCTTTAGTCGTTTTACAAAGTTGTTCTTTCGGTTGTTATATTTGATGATGATAACGATGCTACTGCTGTTGTCTTTGTGCATTTTTTTGTTGTTGCTGTTATTACTGCTGAAACAAATGTTGTTTTGTTAGTTGCTTACCGTTGTTGTTATTGTCGGTTCCAGAAAATGCATCTTTTTGAAATTTCCTTTTTTTAAAACTTTGTGTAAAATAAAAAAACATCGTTGATCTAAGGTAATATACATAGCGAAGAGTTAAACTTAAGCTTTTAATACGAAAATTTTTTTACTTACAAAGTATTGTTTATGGAAAAATGAATATTACACCGTCCGACGAAAAGAAAAATAAGTCGTTAACCACGAACTGGATAAGATACGTTTGAAACTAGAGATTAAGTTTTTTAATTTTGTGATCCTGTTTCCTTTTAAAAAGACTTTAAAGTTTTGGAGGATCACATTTTTGTAAAATATTTCTTAAATATTTGTACTTGTCTTATAATGCCAAAATTGATGGCAAATGAGAAAGGAACATCTCCACTAATTTTTCAATGTTTTTATTTTTCATATCAGGAAAAAGGAGGTCAATAATGTCCTGTCAAAACTTTAACCTTCAATATCATTTAAAATTTTTAAACAAAATAATTTGATTAAATTTTAAAAGGAAATTATTCACACCTTTTTTTTTGATATTTACAAATACAAAAATGAAAAAATTAGCAATGATTCTCCTTTTTCATCTTGCCATCAATAGTGACATTATATGACAATCACAAATATTTTAAAATTATTTTACAAAAATGTGTCTTCCAAACTTTGAAGTCCTTTAAAAAGGAAACAGGAACGTGAAAAGAGAAACTGTAAATGCAGTTTTAATCCTCTTGATCACTGTATTCAGACTTACAGTGGCTGTAAACTAATTGGAAACGTTCTATACTATAACTAATTAGCAGGGACAGGACCTTCATGCACTAAAAAACTATGTTTTAGGCGCCTAAAATATGCACTAAAAAATCTTGAAATATGCACTAAAAATCTTAAAATATGCACTAAAAATCATAAATATCCACTTGTTTTTTTACTTTTATTAAAAAAATCATAACATTTGAATTCAGTCTGGCATATCATTCTATTTCATCTGCCGTCACCAGTGTCATCCTAGGACAAGTACAAATATTTCACAAATATTTTACAAAATGTATCCTTTAAAACTTTGATTTCAAAAATATTTTACAACATGTATCCTTTAAAACTTTGAAGTCCTTTTAAAAGGAAGCAGAATCATGAAATTAAAAGCTGTAAATGCAGTTTTATTCCATTTGATCACTACTTTCAGACTTATATCATCCGGTTCATGTTTAATATTGGCTGTCGGTCGATGTTATAGTCCGAACTATTTATTGATTATTTTTTTTTTGAGTGAAACATATTTTTAATAACAAGCAAGGAATATTAGTTCATTTATATAAAAATTAGTTACCACAATAAAAAACACAGTGTTACAAAATCGGAATGGGATAAAACCAAAAGCAAATCGTCGCTGTGCCTAAAAATGGAGTTATGTGTTTTTGGGCAAGTGTTCAGGAGAGCAAAAAAACTGTTTATTTTCGTCCCTTCGTGATTTTTTTTAAAAGTTTGTTCTATAAAAAATTCTTGTACCGATATGCTATCCACATACTACAAAAAAAGTATGAAACATTTAACGGTTTCCAGTAGTGCAGAAATTTTCAAAAAACATACACATAACTCTTTTTTAAGTATTTTTTGGAACAAAATTTAAATAAAATGGAAATATTTTTTACACATAACTCCTTTTGTTCATGAAACCATTCTTATTGTTAATTTCTTTTCGGGAGAGACAAAGACCAAGTAAAGTTTGTTGGTGGTTTAAAGCGACATAAGTTAGACAAGGTCTTTGAAATTTTTATATTATAAAGCTCTTCATTAAACAGCGAACAACAGATTTTTTGCAAAACTGGTGATACTTTTTGTTTTTTCTTGTAACTATTCAAGAGCTTCGACATAAATTGACAACTGTTAAAGATTCTGTACTTTAGATACTAAAATTTTCCGCCGTCAAATGATTTAATTGCTTTCACGAGTCTTGATTACCTGCCATTTAGGATTTAGATAACAGCATGGAAATATGCAAGTATTTTCCAAAAATCTTGACAAATTCATTCGAAATACTAAGATGCTATGTGTGAACCTCATATTACTAAAATAGTGGTCCATTTTGTCACGTTCTGTTACTTTTTTATCAAAAAAAAAGTTATGTGTAGCTTAACACATAACTCCTTTTCAGACCTTTTTTTAATATGACGAACACATAGCTCCTTTTACTAACTTTTGAACCAATCAAGCTATCAAAAACGGTTTAGTGAGTAAACGTATGACCAATATGGGATCATAAAGATGTAATAAAAAAATTTAAAAAACTACACATGACTCTGTTTTTAGGCGCAGCGACGAAATGAAAGTTGACATTTGACATAACAAAACACTCACGGCCCTTTTTTAGTTCAGCGCTAGATTTTTTTTTACAAGCTTTTAAAGTTGGTGAATTTAAAGCATTTTAAGTTTTTGTTTACTAAATATAGCTCTTATTGAACTTGCGGGGTCCAACGTCAAAACTTAAGCTCGAAATTACGTTGGCTATAACCGGTATGAATTTCGCTTCATTCGGTCCAGTACCTACTTACTAGAGTTGTCAACCGATTAAGAATAATTCGATTAATAGATCAAACAATACCGAACTCTTGTTCGATTAATTTAAAAATGACGATTTTTGAATAACGAATAAATCGGTTAATTTATGTCAATTAATCGAACAATTATTTTTTTTTGTACACTCCAACTACAGTATCGAAATATCAGTCTAGGATCCCGTAAAGTATATACATATATTGTTGATCAGTGATCGATTTTAAGACATTTTAGCGATGTATATCTGTGGAGGGCACGATACAGTCCAAAATAAAACAGCTATGCTCCTGCAGTTTGGCACGATTATGTCTTATGGCCATGGGCTGGTTAAGTTCGGTGTCAAAATCGGACGAGCGGAAAAATGTTCCCACTTAAAAAACTAAAAAACCCCATGTAAAAAATTGATTATATCTGACTGATCGTTTAAAATTTAATTATATCAATAGTATCTGATCAGATCTATTATATCCGAGATAGATCTCATCATATCTAATCGATTTTTACACGGCACCATCAGAAAAACATAGGCCCTTACCACAAGAAAACAAAAAGTCTATTTTAACAAAAGTTTTATTTTAAATTTCAAATTTTCAATACATTTTTTGAAAGTCGTTTTATAAACAAAAACAATTTGTATGGAAATAAAATTAAAAGCTCATTTTAAATTTATTTTATTTTCTTGTGGTAAAGCTGATAATTTTTTTACAAGTTTTTTTTTTTTTGTATATTTGTGCAACAAATAAAATATTTTTATGCCATATGAAGTTCATTGACCTAGATTTGGACCAAGATGACTAGGTGGTTATAGAAAATAGTACAAATCAATGATAAATGTGTAAAAATAAATTTTTAAACATTTATGAAAAGGAAAAGGGTGTCGTCCAACGTCCCCCAACGACTCACACCAAATTTCTTATTGAAATTTTAAGATTTTTATGCATTTTTTACATAAAAAAGTATCGTTTTGTTAATAAAACAATTTTTAAGTAAACGCTTTTTTAATTGTTATTCTCGTCGATTAATCGAATAATTTTTTAGGTTTAATCGTTTGATCGAACGAACAAAAACAATTACTTGAATTATTCGAACAAAGTTAAAAGGCGAATAATTGACAACTCTACTTCTTACTGAATAGACAAGTGCACCGTTGCATATGATTGTTATTTAAAGGCAATTACAATAAAGCCAATTACAATACAATCTTAGGCACTTCTTTTTTTAGTGATCCCCATTAAAATTTGAGGCACAATATATTTGTAGAAGATTTTAACTTTTTAAATGCTTTTTTAATAGACTTTTTAGTATTTTCTAAAAAAAAAAAGATCAAATTTACCTCCTTTTAATCGCATCTTGATCAAAAAAAAAATTTGTTTTTCAAATCGAAAGTACATCCTCTGTATTAGTTACATTTTCAATTACTAAACTTTTAAACTTTTGCCATATATTTACTTTCATTTTGCTAATATCAAATCAAACATACATTTATGATGGTAAACACATTTTTAAAAGATTTTCATAAAAAATCATATGATATTGACACAAGATTTGACATTATCCAAATGCAAATGTATGGCAAAATTTCATTGCTGCTGGGTAGATTTTAACACAAAAATATATAAAAGTAAAGCCAAAAAAAAAACAAGCAGAAAAGTTAAATTCGACTTGGCCGAATCTATGAATACCCTCCACAACGCCCTTTTTAAGTGATAGTAAATTTTCTAACTTGAAAAAAAATAAAATTTTTGGTTAGAAATATTTTATTTTGTGTAAACAAACTTTTTCTTATTATTTTTTAAAAAAAAAAAATTACTAATTTTTTTTTTGAGTGTAAAATTTTTTTTGAGTGTAAATTTTTTTGAGTGTAAACTTTTTTTTGAGTGTATTTTTTTTTTGTTTAAGTGTAAAAATATTTTTGTGTGACAAAAATACCTTGTAAAATATTTTTTTGACTTACAAATGTTTTTAAAACATGTTTAACGGGTTTTCAACACGTGAATTTAAGGTGAAACTAATCTGAAATTTACCGTTTTGCTAATAACTTTCGAACCACTGGACCGATTTGGCTCAAATTTAAAACGAACCGGACCAGAGGAACGACAAATATATATGCCACACTTCAGCACCGTAAGAATTGCCGTTCGAAAGTTACCGTGTGTTTTATCTCGTAAATTCCAGAAAAACCCTTGCCGAAATTCACTGATTTACTTATAATTTTTGAACCAATGGACCGATTTCGCTGGATTGCAATACCAATCTGACCAGGTAAATGCCCAACATATATGCCAAACTTCAGGAGCCTCCGTAAAGTCTTTCAAAAGTTAGCGTCTTTTCAACAGACAGACAGACTGACAGACGGACAGACGGACGGACGGACGGACATCGCTAGATCGTCTTAAAATCGATCGAGGATCATGAATATATATACTTTATGGGGCCCTAGACCAATATTTCGAGGTGTTACAAACGGAATGACAAACTTATATATACCCTCTATCACTAGAGTGGAGGGTATAAAAAATATATATACAAACAAAGCATGTATGAAACATAATGCATTGGTGTATATTCAACACTATAGAAACAGGGCTTCTTAATCGATTTTACAATGCGGATACATATTTTTGTTCTTTTTATATCCTAGACACAAATTTAAATTCACTTTATATTCAACTAGCTGGACCCACGACCAGCTAGTTCAATCAAATAGGGTCTACCCTTATGATCCTATTTGATTGAAATTTAAAATATATATAAAAGTGACGATTTTATGGTTGAGATGTCTCGGCTTATCGGCCATATCAGTGTTTGAGAATTTCGTTATCCCTTTATGAAAAAATGTGGACCTTTGGGAAAACTTCATTAACTCCCAAACTAAGTGGAAAATCGTCTAGAGCAAAAATACATGTCGATTTAAATTTAATAAAGATTTTTTCGTATTCATATGGATATCGTAGGTCTATGCCTTCAATACCCCAAAATTTACACATTTTCATGAAAAAATATTTAACGAAGCCGAACTTTTACAAGGTTATGCCAGCAATGGATAGGCTTAAAAAAAAACTCTCTTCTCATATAGAAACATTACATAGTTTCTTAGAAAGAAGTGGCTGAAAAATCCAAAAAAAAATATTTTTTGACAAATTTTTTGAACCCCTAAATCCCCGATATGGCCGACAAGCTGAGACACCCCAACCGAAGACTTGTCTCTTATATATATATTTTATGTTTCATGCAAATCGGTTCATAAGGGTTGAGATACTTCCCTTGTAAGTATTTTTCCATAGAAAAAAATTGAGAATTTTTTTAATAAAAAAATCTGAAAAATTTTGAGAATTTTTCTATAGAAAAAATTAGAGAATTTTTCTATAGAAAAAATTTATCAGAAACTGAAACTTTTTCTATAGAAATAAATACTCAGAATCTGTGAATTTTTTTATATCAAAAATGTCTCAGCATAAGAAAATGCTTCTAAGGGGTGGTCCAATAACAAGTATTTTTTTAAAAATGCAATAAAATGATTAATACTCAAATTTTTTTGGAATGTTATGGCATTATTTGAAAGAGCAAACATTCCCGCTTTTTATGACAAACGACTTCATTGACACGTCCTCGGCTTGCTCAGCTGTATCGCGTTGTAGCGCAGTACTTCGCTGCCAAACTGCACGTATTTCGAATAAAAGTTTTTAACCGAAATAAGGCACTCAAATAAGGTTATGTTAACAAACAAATTGCAACATCTTGGGATTCTAAAACTCGCACGGTATTGTAAAGAATCCAATTCATCTATAGGAAGCAACAGATTTAAGTATCAGCATCATTACACAATATTTTCAAAAATTCAGCGGAAAACCACATTTTCGTCAAAGATGAGCGCTACAGAGCCATGATTACCGACTTTTTGTTGGCGTAATAGAATATATCAACTTGGGTGACATTTATTTTCAGAAGGATGTCGCAATATGTCCCACAGTCCATCAAACAATCGATATTTTGCGCACTTGGTTCGGATGTCGTGTTTTTAGCCATATTCGCAGTGACAATTGATCACTTCAGAGCTGCCGATTAAAACCTTTAGAAATTTTTTTGAGGGGTCTCGTTAAAGATTCATGCAACATGGGAAATCCAAAAATTTTCTAGGCCTTTCGACGAATATCGTTCAAGCCATTGGTGAGATAGAACCAGAAACATTAGAAAAATTGGTGCCGAGAATGAGCTACTGCGGGGCTTACCCAGGCAGCCTCATGAATGAAGTCGTTTGCCATAAATAATGGGAATATTTGCTCTTTCAAACAAAGCCATAAGGTTCCAAAACTATTGAGTATTGTTCATTTCATTGCATGTTTTTAAAAGATACTTGTTATTGGACCACCCTGTGTAAATTATTCAAAATATGAGACTTTTTTAACGGACAAAATCGGCTGCAGTCGTACAGTGAATACTACTGAACCAATTTTGATGAAATTTATTTTCGTTTGTAGATTATTAAATTCTCTAGTACTTACCGTAGCCTCTTTTTTTGATATTTTGACCGAATAATTTTTTTTTGTAATGAAAGAAGAAAAGTAAGTTTTTTAAGGTTACATTAGCAAAACTTTAATAAAAATTAATATTTTTCAACAAAATGGACACGGTAAGTACTAGAGAATTTAACAATCTACAAGTCAAAAAAAAAAATTATCAAAATCAGTTCAGTAGTATTTGCAGCCGATTATGTTCTTCAAAAAAGCATTCCACAATTGAGTGCAATCCTGGCAATTCTAGTTGACGAAATTTTGTGTTGTAAAATTTTAAAAACATCTATCTTTCAAATAATAAAAAAAAAGATTTTAAATATATTTTATATTTTTTTATAGGTGTTTAAATAATCTTACATTTTGGCTGTTTTTGTTTTTACCTTAAGGGTAGAAAATGTTGTTAATCACAGATAGATCTCTATGGAAAAGTGTTTTACAATAGATAGACCTCTATAGAAAAGTGTTTTGGCGTAGAAGAAAGTTTCGGAATTTTAAATATTTTCTGCAGAAAAAATAGACAGAAAATAAAATCAAAAAATTTAAATCAACAAACAGGTGTTGTTGATTTAAACAACAGCTGTTTGTTGTTATTACCGTTACAAAAAAATCTATTTTGTTTTCAACAAACTAACAAGGGAAGTCTCCCTGGTGTCACCCTCCGATCTTCATGAAATTTGGATATGTTGTTAAGAACGAAAATTAATTCGACACATATTTTTTTTAGCGGCCAAACTCATTTTTATGGGGGGTCGATTTGTATGGGGGAAATTGGCCTTTTTCAGTTATTGTACGATTTACGCATATTTAAACAAAATTAATATAGGCATGTGTGGTATCAGATTAAAGGTATTAAAAATACCTTGGTGCTAAATAATCATGGTGCTAACAACGGGCCAAAGAAGTTAATAGTTTTCGACTTATTAACAAAAATGTCTAAAAATTTCGGTATTTTGCTCAATATGACGAAAATTTGTGCATGTTTGGACACGTTCTTAGCACACGTAGATAGGTTTTCCAAAGACCTTTCATTTGGTATGTAACATGACTAGGGATCTTTGCACAATGTAGGAGATAAACGAAAAAACTGAAAAATGACATTGTCTTCCCCCATCATTTTTACCCCCTAAATATGAATTTGGGCCGCTAAAAAACACGTGTCCCTTTATTTTTTCTGCTCTGTAGAATAAAACCAATTCCATAAAGATCCGCGGGTGACACTAGGGAGACTTCCCTTGTTAGTCAAATAATTTAATTTCTAAATAAAAGAAAAATTTAAACAAAACATTTGCTGCAATATTTTTTAATTTCAAATAACACATTTGTTAATTACATTCACTAATTTGTAATTAAACGTGAGTTTTTCAACAAACAATATCAATAAATACAAAGACATTTGTCCATCTAACAAAATCATATTTTGCGTTTTCAACAAACAACATCAACAAAGAAATTTGTAAGATTTGTAAAAAAATATTCTGTCGGCAGCTTGCGTGCTTGTCTTGTGCTTTTGTCGTGAGTATTTTTTTTTTTTTGTTGCTGTATTTTCTTCTTGGTATATAAAGAAAAAAAAAAAGTAATAAGAGAACTTGCAGAACAAACCATGAATTTAGTTTTATTTTATTAAAAATTTATTATATGTTATAAAAAAATGTTATACAAAATGAAACTAATCTTTTAAAATACACGTATAATTTTTTTAACTATTATTTTGTTTTTACAAATTGTATAACATTTTCTTTAGCATTTACTTTACCCATTGTTAGTTTTGAATAAATCGAAGCAGAAAAATGTGTTTATGAACATTTCCATTTAACTTTTGATTTTAAGGTTTAAAAAATATTAAAATTTTTTTTGAAGGCACATCAAAATCGTTTAGTTCGCGTATAAACATGCATTTAGTTAGTTAAAATCCGTTCGCGTGAAGAACTTTCAGCTGACGCACTATGCTTCGACCGATGGACAAAAGTAAAAAAAAAAAATTTTGTCTCAAATTGTGTTTAAATACAGATTTTTTGAAAGATAATAAGGTATCTCAAATAAATATTAACAGAAATATTTTTTCTGATTACTTTTGTCACCACGAGAGGGCGCTAAACTCAGAGAATTTTATGCAAAAACTACTTAACAGGAAAATGTTTTTTAGCTGTTTCACAAAAATAATTCTCAAAAATCCATTTTTTAATAAAATGGTTCGAAATTTTATTTTAAAGTACTTTGATATATTTGTAGTGAAGTTAAAATATAGAATTTTGTATATATTTCCAAAAAAAATATTTTTTATTGCGCAGAAAAACAAGTTTTTTTTGTTGAAAATCCAAAAATAACTAAAGTTTGATGGAGTGTAAAAAAAAAATATAAAAAAATAGATATTTTTTTTTTCTTTTTTTTGTAAGTTTAAACTCTTATCTAACAGCGTATTCAAAAATTAGCGCCTATTTTTTACCACAAATTAGAAAAAAATGCGTTTTTTTAAATGCCTAAATTCATGATTTTTACTCAAATATCATGCATTTAGGAGTGTTAAATATCATTGTGCAACACGATTTTATGTTTTGAAAGGGTAAAAAAGTAAAATAAATGTATATTAATAGTAGATCGAAATCCCCGCAGAATTTTGAAAATTTAGCTCGAGTTTTTTTTTATGGCCCACTGAAGGTTTTAATTATTTTTCAAAGGAGTTCAGAATAAGTAAAAAAAAATTATTAAATTTAATTTTGAGCTAAATGAGGTTAATAGATGTACAACGAAATTTGATAACGGTTCTTTTCTTAGAACATATTAACCCTCTATCTCCTATTTGTAGGGGTCACTTTAGTCCCTTTTCCAAATTCCATATTCTTATAAAAAAAAAACACTTAAACGTGCGTTTAAAGTGTTAAAACGTTCTACAAACATATAATAGATATCTTTAATCATTTCAAACCCATTAAAAAAAAAAAGTAAAGACTTCAATGGGCCATGAAAAGAACTCGAGCTAAATTTTCAAAACAATTCGTTTTTGGTTTACAAACGGTATATCTTCATTTTTAGTTTTGTCCAATTTAAGATACACTCTGTGACCTCAAATTTGTTGCACAGTGTATTCTATTGAAGCTTTAAGTTATGTGAAATAACTCTTAAATTATAAATTATATTCAAAAAACTTTAAAAAAGTAATTTAGTATTACGCTTTAACCTTTAAACGCTCGTTTTATTAAATTTTATAAAAATATTTGAAATAAGGACTAAAATGACCCCTTAAAATGGGAGATGGAGGGTTAATATGTTCTAACAAAAGAACCGTCATTAAATTTCACTGAAGACATCTTAAGACATTTTTTATCTCAGTAGTATTTTTAGTACATTTTTTCGACCTATTTCAGTCTACTTTGGTAAAAGCTATTGAATAATATATGATACTTTACAATTTTACTTTTTAAAGCATTTTGATTATATCGCACGATGTTTTGGTATTTGACAACCCCTAGTGAAATTTGATGCTTAACATTTTTGTAGAACATTTTAACTATTAAAACGCACATTTTAGTGTTGTTCTATGAGGATATGTTAAAAAAGGACAAAAATGACCCCTAAAAATGGGAGATAGAGGGTTAATGTATTCTAAAAAAATAACCGCCATCAAATTTTACTATAGACATGTATAAAAAATATGTAGCTCAGAAGTTGATTTAATACATTTCTTTGACCTTTTTTAGATGACTTTAAAAATAAAAATAACTTATTTTCCAAAAAAGGATGTTTTTATATTTTCCACACTGCTAATCCGATTTTCCCCAAATTTGGCATTAATATATATCTAAGGAATAGTAATTTGCTTACAAAGTTTTTTTACGATCGGACAATTTTTGTAGGTGTTAAAGCGTTTCAAAGAAAAAGGATATATGGCAGGACCTTGAGTCCTTGCTCCGATTTAAGTGGAAATTTACACACACGTTGCTAGTGGAATGTGTATCAGCATGACCACTTTTTGTAATTTTTTGTGCATTATTGAAGCTAAAATAACATTTTTCAATTTCAGGACACATGGGAGGTAGGCGAGTCCTTGCACCGATTTTTCCAAAAATTCATATTTTTCTTAACTAATATATTTTATGTTAGTGTACCAAATCTCAAAAATATCTGACAACTCCTTCTAATTTTGTCCCTTCGTTACATGGGAACGAAGCACTGTGTGACGGCGCGAAAGTTATGGTGGTTTAAAGATTTTGTTTGAAAACCAAAAGTCTGAAAATTACAATTATTATTAGAATTTAACAAAATTAACGTGAATTAATGTTTCATACTATCCCCAACACAAATTGGTTACATTATATCCATTAACGTGGATTTATAAAGATATTTTCCCGTTAAAAGTTAGTTTTTAAAAGTTGTTATTTTGAAGCTTGTTATGCAATTTACGTGAAATCTAAAGATGATGGACCAAATTAAAGACCATATTCGTGTTTAGCACCCCAAAATAATTTAAGAAACTTGTGCATTATGCTAAATTGTGAATTTTTAAAAGTGATGCAGTTTCTGAATAATGAAATTTTGAGGGATGCATTAAATCCACAATCTTCAAAATTTTTGAATGCCGTTCAGTTTTGGGATAAAGCTTCATAAGTACTAGCAATTGCCATTTATAGAAATTAATTTCTATTAGCGGTTTGGGTGTGCCCTGGCGGTTTATCTGGAGACAAAATTGGCGCGTTTTCAGCGTACAGTTACATTTAGTCCCAATTTTTTCAAACGATCCATAATACGCATTACAAGCAATCGTCTGACGGGTATATTTTAAATCTAAATTCTTTTTACGTAAAAATACAAGCAAAAGTTTAAAATCGTGAAATGTCAGATTTTTGCAAAATTTTTGCTAGTCAAAATTTTAACACGCTATATCGATTTTATTATAAAAAATCAAAAAATATTTGGATCACGCGATGTGCTGGCCACTTTTAAGTAATATTGCGAATGTGCCTCGCAAAAAAGTGGATTTTTGATGACTTTCACGTTTTGTCTCTCAACTTTTGTTTAGCTAGTACTCTGCTCCTATTGAGGGCACATTCATGAGACTGGTTTTAGACTGTAGCCAATTACGACAGCTATCATTCTTCGTATTAGCTTTTGAAAAGTATGAAGCGGCGAAAATTTGCTGATAAAAAAACCACGAAAAATTGAAAATGAAGAAATTTTAATTTCAAACCGTTACCACCAAATAACTTTTTTATTATTGATGGCACATCAAATTCATAAATACATCTTTTTTGAACAAGTATAGGGACCATATATTCTAAATCTTCGAAGAATACGTTGGACGGCGCAAGTACAATTGGCCAAAGAGTACATAATTTTTATGAAATTTCAATCGACTTTTCCACATTTCGGAAGTTTGGTTGTCGCTAACTACCGCAAATTAAGATTTTTGGCCTTATGTGTTTGCAAGCTAATTGCATTAGAAGTCCTTAATGCATTTCTATCAGTAGATAGATATTTTAATGCAAATAAAAAAAGTTTTTGCCAAAAAACCAAAATTTCAAAGAAATGAAAAGTTAAATGGAAATGTCCTTATATATTTTTTTGTCCTTTTTGTGTCAAGAATGTGTAACGTACAAACACATTAAAAAACACTTTTAGGATTTCTGCTTATGTAAACCCCTACAAATCACAATAGGTTTGTGCAGACCTTGATAAAAATCTCACTTTTTTGTAGTTTGAGAAACTCTGATATTTGGAATACATACTCTTAAATACAGAATAAATTTGTTTAGCAAAAGTGTTTTTTTTTTTTTTGCTAAAAAAAAGAATTTTCATTGTTGGGATGGTTTTTACAACACAACATTTTGGTTTTTCATTTTATTTTTTGGCTTGACACAAATACCAACACATTTTCCTGTTTCAGAGTGTATTTAAATGTTGTCACTTGTGGGTGGTTGTTAAAAATATTTATACGATACACTCCACACTAAATATATCGGCTGATGGTTTAAAATCAAACTTTCGGTAGCAGTGAGATTAATGATAGTTTCTTTGACAAAAATTGTTTTACTAACTTGTAAAATCTACCGTGCCTTGAAATAAAAAAAAAAAATTCAAACGAAATGTCTCATATTTGCATATATGTTTAACAAATTCTTTTAAAAATACTTTTATATTTTTAAAATAAGTAGTATGTACAAAAATAAAAATCGATCTCAATCTAAACAATAACAAAGTAATACCATCCTAAGACTATTCTTTAAGGATTTCAACGAAAAAAAAAAAGAAAACAATACACCAATGTGTATGTTGGTTTACTCGTTATTCAAAACAGAATCAACAAAAGAATCGAACTTTGTTCAATTTGCTAAAATCTCTGTGCCACATACAAAGATAACAACCATTATAAAAATGATAATGGGCCAAGACCGACTACATAAATACCCTCCATATGACCAAACATTTTAAACACAAATGAAATTGAGTGCAAAAACACGATCAAGGATTTGAATTTATAAATGTTTAGAAAAAATTAATAAAAACTTTGACTTAAAAATTTTATTTTGATTAAAAAAATTTTTGAATATAAATTTTTGTTTAAAATATTTTTTTTTTTTAACAATAAATAATTTTTTAAGTTTACAATTTTTTTAATTAAAACACTGTGCAACATTTTTTTTGGCTAACCAATGAGCAACACTGTTTTACTCATAAGTAGCTCCATAACCCCTAAAACGATTTTGCTAAAATTCAATACGAAACCGACAAGGAAATTCGAGGTTTATGAACGCCAAGATTCAGTTGCCTCCAAATTGCCTTTCGAAAATAACAAGCGAAGTATCTCAACCCTTATGAACCGATTTGCCTGAAACTTAAAATATGTATAAAAGAGACGATTTTAAGGTCGGGGTGTCTAGGCTTAAAGGCCATAACGGTGTTTTAAAATTTCGTTGTCCCCTTATGAAACAATGTGGACCTCCGGGAAAATTTCGATAACTTCCGACATAACAGGGATATCCTCTAGAGCAAAAATACGTGTCGACTTAAATTTAATAAAGATAATTTTGTATTCATATAGAAACTGTAGGTCTATGTATTCATATAAATACCCCCCAAAATTTACACGTTTTCTTGAAAAAAGGATTTAACAATTCTACAATATTATGTCACTGTTGGATAGGCATTAAAAAAACCTTTCATTTCATATGTAAACATGTTATAGTTCCTTAGAAAGAAATGGCTGAAAAATCGAAAAAACAAATTTTTTGTCATTTTTTGAACCATGTTTTGAACCCCTAAATCCCCGATGTGGCCGATATGCCGAGACACTCCAACCTTAGAATTGTCTCTTTTATATATATTTTACGTTTCA
Source organism: Pegoplata infirma (assembly GCA_963921195.1). Lineage (NCBI taxonomy): Eukaryota > Metazoa > Arthropoda > Insecta > Diptera > Anthomyiidae > Pegoplata > Pegoplata infirma. The sequence continues at coordinate 85,787,638 of OY992537.1, forward strand.
TGCAAATAGGTTCATAAGGGTTGAGATACTTCCCTTGTGAGCGTCTTTTTAACAGAGGAAAAAGCTTGTCTTCGATCGTCGATCATTTTACGGTGTTACAAGGGGAATGATAAACTAATATATATCATCTGTCCCTAATTGGAGGGTATAAAAATACATTTCAACATATTAGAGTGACATTTTTTCGTTAACTTTTAACTTTTCCAAGAGTCCGGTTAAATTTTTATTATGGTAGAAAATCGTATAAAATTTACCCGTGGCGGCCGGCGATCGAAGTTTTAAATATTTGAAAATTCAAAAAAAAAAACAAATAAGAAAATTATAGTCGGTAAAGACCGACCATATAATACCCTACACCAGAGTTTTCCGGAAAATGGGTCCCTAGTCAAAACATGGACCGATTGAATATTTTTTTTTTGTTAGAACTTTAATTTGTGTAGAAAACACACACAAAACAAATTTAAGTGGAATTGTCTAAATTTGTTGCTATAAGACCGATTTAATTAAATATCGGGCGAAATTTTTATGTATTGGACCTGAGTCTAAAAATATAACAACGGACCTCAGAGTCTATGGGTGCTGACGTAAAATTTCAGCAGCCACTTACAACGAGTCCAAAAATGGTCCAATTATACTCAGATTTGATTAGGTTACCAAAGTATATGTTTAACACCTACAAACAAAATTTTAACCAAATAGTTCCCTTTTCATGAATGTTGTGTGATTTCTGTGAATATCGGGAGAGTGGTTTGTATGGGGACTACAAGAAGAACTGGTCCGATTCCCTTAAAATTTCGAACGGTGATTTGTTCATACAAAATACTTTTACACGCCAAATTTCGAATGGATACCTATTATAAGATGGTTGTTAGAGTCATTCAAACCAAATTCAAATGGGCTGTTTGTATTCTATCTCGAGTAAAATGAAGCTTAAATTATAATTTTCATACAAACGGACAGAATTTTGTACGGAGAGACGGAGAGAGACGGGTATATAAATATGTCTTCCGAAGCATCATAATTTTAAATTTTGATACAAAAATAAAAATTTTAAATCACTCAAAAAATCTAAATTTGTTTTAAAAAAATATTTTGAACATAGGAAAAAAGTGTCAGTTTTAAAAATTTTTTGACAAATTTCAAATTGCGATATCTCGAAAACCCCTCGACCAATTGTAGAAATATTTTGATGTTTGTATCGCATTTTTTTTTCGCAAAACATATTTTTTGTTTTTTAAATGTTTAAAAATCCTAAACTGTTCCACATGAGTTTTAGGCCTAAACAAAAAAAAAAACCTGTGAAGATATGGATTTTTTTACAGGTTAGTTAAGTTCTTCAAGGGCGAAATTTTTTCTCCCTGGTCCGATTTTGCCCATATTCCTGCCAAACTTAACGAGTCTAGTTTCTTTATTTTGGACTGCATCGTGTCTTATACAGACGGACGAATGGACATACGGACATTCAAGAAATGTCTTAGAATTGATCATAGATCAATATTATATATAACCGACCTACATTTCGATGCGTTACAAATGGAATGACAAAGTGAGTATATCCCCATACAGTAGTTGGAGGGTATAAAAACTACATTCGCTAACAAACGATTGCTTTCGTGACAATTTAAAAAATCATGGATTCTGAAATATTTTGCAGAATGGATTGCAGGATATAATAATTATTTGAAACGAAATTTTTTTTTTTGGAGAGGAGATAATTTTTTATAAAAAAAAAATCTGTAAATCAGAATAATAAAACATTTTTTAGAATTATCTGTATAAAAATTCCGCAGCTTCTGAAACTTTTCTGAAGCTAAAATATCTCTCAACAGGTAAATTTTTTCAAAATCTTAAAATTTTTCTTTATAAACATTTTTAGCATTTTTTTAAAAGAACCATTTTTTACAATCTTAGGATTATTCTATAGAAGAAGATTCCTAAAAGGAAATAACTCAACCATTATGCACCGATTTGAAACTTTAGATATATATATAATAATATATATATAATAATTTGATCCGATGATCAGTTTTTATTTATTTTTCCAATTTTTATTTACAACTCATTTTAAATAATTTTAACCTAACCGAGAACTGGTAACAATGACCGTCGTCTCGTTGTAGCGAAATCGACCAAGGTTTTTGGTGGGAATCGAACCCACGACCCCTTGTTTCATAGGCTAGCACGCTACCAACTAGCCTACAGGGGCCCCCAACTTTAGATATATATAAAAGAGACGATTTTAGGGTGACTCGGCTTATTCGCCATATCTGGGAATTTATGAGCTATTTCTTCTTAAAAACCGATGGCCTAACTACGTAAAAATTCTGATTCGTTAAATATTTTTTTCACTATAATGTGGTAATTTTGTGGGGTTTTGTGAAAATACTCGAGAAAATTACCCCTGCTAGTTCGGGCGTATTTTCCCGAAGGATATTTCATAAGGTGGCAACAAAATTTTTATATATGGCCGATATGCCGAAACACCGTAACCTTAAAATTAGTTAAAAAATATTTTAAAATCAGTGAATTTTTCTGTACAAAAAATATGTCAGAATATGAGAATTACTCTTAGAAAAAAAATTTCTCAGAATCAGACCATTTTTCTGTAGAAAAAAATATGTCTCAAAGTCTGAGAATCTAATTGTAAAAAAAATGTGTCAGAACATGAGAGTTTTTTAATTTGAACAATCGTCAGAATCTAAGAATTTTCAAAGAAAAAACGTTTAAATACAAAATGTTTTTGTATAGAAAAAAAATTTCAGAATCTAAAAAATTGTTTACAGAATAATATCTTAGAATCTGAAGATTTCTTAAAGGAGTATCTCAGAATCTGAAAATTTTTCTGTAAGAATTTTTTTTTTAGAATCAGTGCAAATTTTTTGAGACAAAAATTACACAAAAAATCACCCTCCCATGTTTGCCTTGGTGGCGGTTGCAAAACATATTATATGTCAGTTAAAATCTATGTATTAAGTTAAAGAATTTTTGTTAGTTACCAACATTCAAAATATTGTCGTCTTTTTAGCAACAGTTTAACAATGGAATGCTTATTGTAGTCACAACTAAACAACTGATCCCACACAAGTTATGTTACATACGTGTTTATATTTGTATATAGGCGAACATGGTGTTCGCCACTTTGAAATAGTATGAGATTAAGCCCCCTTTTATGGATTTGAACCATCACATTTCAAAAACGATTTGCTAAAATCACATGAGAAAAAATGACAAAGATATAAGTTTTAGTACTGGAATAAAAACAGACATTTAAAGGAATGATATATTGGTTAACAAAACAAAAAATATTTTTTTTTTTTAAATATACACTTTTTTTAAAAAGTAGTATATCTGAAAAATTTTGATAGCTTTCAAGTCGTTATCGGGCACCTTTCTACTCGAGATAATGTTGAAATGTATATTTATTATGATTTTATCACATTATTGATACCTACATTCAAAAAATTATGTCATTAACTGTTTGTAGTTTATTTAAAACGTTTTCGTTTTGTTGTTTTTTTTAAGAAAAATCATTTGTTTAATGTTCAGTTTTTTTAAATGACTATTTCTGTTCTTTCTTTCAAAAATAACAACATCAAAAATAAAGACTTCATTAGCATTCAATTTTTAAAGTATTTTTTTTTTGTTCTGTAAGTAAAAAGAAGCGATTCTTTTTGTGCAAGTTATTTTCTTTTTAATTGCTGGCATTAAAAAAAAAAAAAAAAATCATTAGTTTCTACCTACTTGTGTGGGTTATTTTTTTGTAAAAAAAAAAAATCAAAAAATTGTTTAAAGAAACATAAAAACATGTTGTAACAAGTGACTTTGGCACGATGGGTAAAGTGTCAGGCCAGAATGTAGGGATCGAGAAATTGCGGGATCGATTACCCAGAAATTTTATTAAAAATTTTTTTAAAATAAAATTCAATAGAAAAATTGTAAAAATAACCTACGAAATCATTAATTTTTAATGTTTTCGTAGGTAGTTTTTTGAATTTGTTGGTAAAAACAACACAATAATCATTATTTTTTTATGTTTCGTAGGTTATCTTTTTTTTTTTTTAATTTGTTTGTAAAAAAAATGAAAGTTGTTTTTTAATGTTCAAGAACATTTTATTAACAGTAAAAACTAAATGTTGATGTTTGTTAAAACAAATGAATAATTACTGGGATGGTTTTCAAATATGTTATCACTTGTTTTAAATTTGTTTTTCATTTGTTTTTGCCTACATAATATTTTTAGTGTAATAAAAAACACTTTCTTTAAAAAATCACTTTTCTAAAAAACTTTTTAAAAATATTTCCACTTCCCTGTTTTTGATTTCCCTCTTTTGAAGTACATACGGTTCACACACTGATTTGTAGAAATCAATTGTCTATATACATTTTCAAACTTTATATTCCTTTTTAGTTCTGTAAACTTTATATTCCTCCCCATATAACACAAACTTTCTCAAATAAAAAAAAGGAGGAAAAATAACTCGTCCAGAAATGAAAACAACCAGACAGCAAAAGGATTACTTTCTTATGTACTCTAATGTTGTAAACAGTATCGTATAGATTGGTTTTAACATGCATATTTAAAAATGGGATTTCTTTTTTACAATGGATACACATACATACCAATGTATGTATTAATACACATACCATAATGTATTTACTTCGTCTTTCCTGTATATGTTTATCAACTTGGAATTATCGAAATAAATGTAAAACATAAAAAAAAAATGATTTTATTCTTGTTTTGTATTTTGAAAAGACTTGAATACTCTGCAGCATATTGTGGCAGTCAAAAAATAAAAAAAAGGATTCATCTTTTGCTACGTATACACTGTAGTATTTATTTCTATTTGTTGAAGAATTCTTGTGATATAAATATCCCTTCAACAATTTCAATATATATTTTTGTATATCGTATGTGTTTATTTTGATTTTAAAAATGTAATTTTCTTATACTGTGCTCTGCTTATTTTACTTATGTATGTAAAAAATAAAAAAATTTGTTTATTCCCAACTGATTTGTAACTAACATTATTGTATAAATAGTGACTTACTAAATAATACTATGACAACATCTAAAAACATCATTTTTAAGAGATATTTTTGAATTGTATGATTGTTTTTTTTTAACAAAAAAAAAGAAATCTTTAACAATAGAAAGTAACATTTTATTGTTATTTTATATGTCTTGTGGATTTCCTTTCAAATTTGTTTCGATATGCTTATCAAAAGTTATGTAGCAGGAGGGAAATTCACCACTGGCAGACATCCGCCACAATTACAGAAAAATCTAATACAAAAAAAAAAAAAAAAAACAAACAAGTAAGAAAGTTGTAGTCGGTCAAGACCGACCATATAATACCCAACACCAGTGTTTTCCAAAAAATGGGTCCCTAGTCCAAACATGGATCGATTAGATATATAATTCGTTAAATCTTTAATTTGTGTAGAAAACATATGTACATGTCCCAAATTTTAATGGAATTGGTTTATTTGTGTTACATTCAAAAAATTATGTCACTGTGTGTAGTTTATTTAAAAAGTTTTACGTTTTGTCGTTTTTGCAAGAAAAGCCAATTGTTAAACGTTCAGTTTTTTTAAATCACTATTTCTGTTCTTTGTTTCAAAAATAACAACATAAAAAATAAAGACTTTCATTAGCATTCAATTTTTTAAGTCATTTGTTTTTGTTCAGTAAGTAAAAATAAGTGATTCTTCTTTAATTTTGAATGATTTGTGTACGTTATTTTTTTTTAATTGTTTGCATTTTTTAAGGAGAAATCATTACTTTTTACCTACTCGTGTGGATCTTTTTTTGTAGTAAAATCAAATTAATAAATTTCCTCGCGAATATGTGTTTAAAATTCATTCGAATGCTTTTTGCACTTAAGAAATACAAGTTTATCATTATTTTAAAACAAATATTCCACGCCAATAAAAGGGGGGCGGATCAAAAAAAAGCGAAATTTTCTAATTGTCTGGGTCCAAATGCAGGACTTTGAACTTCTTGTAGCATAAAAATGTTGCATTTGTTAAACAAAAACACAAAGAACCATGTAAAAAATAGTTTTTTCAGAGGTTGGTTTAGTTCTTCAAGAGGGAACTTTTTTCCCCCTATTCCAATTTTTCTCTTTTACGACCTTAACCTGCCTGGGAACATGAGACATATTCATGCCAAATGTCGGGAGTCTAGCTCTTTTATTTTGGACTGCATTGTCTTAACTACAGACGGACAGACGGAAGAACGAACATTGCTAGAATGTCTTAGAATCGATCACTGATCACAAATATGGGGTCCTCGACCGGAATTTTGATGCATTACACACGGAATGACAAGGTGAGTATACCCCCTTTCTGTAGTTGGAGAGTATAAAAAGGAAGAGTGTTAAATTCGGCTATTCCGAATCTTTTAACCCTCCAAAATGCAAAAAATTAAAAAAAAATGCAGGGCCGTTTTCTTTTTTCCGTATGTAACGCATCAAAATATCGACCAAGGACCTCATAAAGTATACACAGAAAAAAAAAGTTCATACTTGGAATTAATTTATTGATTTTTGTTTGGGTTTTTCTTTTTTTTCGTAAAAAATGGTACATTACAACAATAAGAAAAATCCGTGTGTATTTTAATTGATATCTCTCGTTTTATTAGTCTGACTACTTTTTTGATACAATTTTAAATGTTAAACACTAAATTCGCGAATATTCTTGCTTGAGAAATTTAAGTATTATTTGTTAATTGAAAGAAGCTGCTTCTCTTCATGACGATTTCTTGCTTAATGATGATTTCTTGAAGGATAAACTCCATATTTGAATAATCAACAGAATCGGCAGGATTTCTGGAATAAAAAGTTCATATGAATAAAAAAACATGTAAACCTATAAAAGCTTATATTCTCACATATTTTACATACCTTTTTTCGGCAAATAATGCAATTTTGTAGCAAATTATCTTTCCCTTAAAAACAAAACAAAGAAAATATTTGACAACTTTTAAAATTTTTTATTTCAAACAAACTTTGTTTAATTTAATTTTTTTGGAAATTTAAATTTTATTGAAATATTTATAAATAGTAGGATTTAATTCATACATAGAATGAATTGAAGTCAATGAAAGTGGTTCATACTATTTATGAACAAAAATTGTTCTGTGTATATGAGGCATTCCACACCAAATGTCCCGCTACAGAAAAACATGTGTCCCGTAAATTTCTGAATAGGTTGTTTGGATAGTCCAATATGGAACTAAGAAAATTGCGTTTTTGGTTTTTCTAATTTTCAAAAACTGGGCTTAGAAGGCGTGGTCAAATATTGGAAAAATGGTCAAATTTGTGGCGAGTTGCCTTGATTAAATATTTATCACATTAAAACGGAATGCACCACAATCTCAAAAATTAACATTCTTATATAGTTTTGTATGGGCTATCGAATAAAATTTTTCTTTTTGGAAAATTTTAGAACCCGTTCTGAAATCCATTTTTTTAAAAAGTCAATTTATCAAAAATCCGACCACTATTTTATTTTTATTTTTTTTTTAAGATTAGATGTTTTTCCATCCACACAAAAAAATTCAGACACGCGTTCGTCGTTTTTTTTCCAGAAAATCGCATTTGAATTTTAAAATTCAAAACAATTTTGTAATTTGCTTGTATTTTCTTTACCATTATTTACCATTACGAATGAGTAATATTATTTGCATACATATTACTCATACGATCTGTTAAAACAAGAAAATACAAGCAAATTACTAAATTGTTATGAAATTTAAAACTCAAATGCGATTTCCTAAAAAAAAAAAACGACGAACGCGTGTCTGAATTTTTTTGTGTGGATGGACAAACATCTAAACTTAAAAAAATGTTCCCGGATTTTTGATAAATTGACTTTTTTAAAATATGGAAAATATCAGAACGGGTTCTGAAAATTTTCCAAAAAAAAAATAATCGATAGTCCATACAAAACTATATAAAAATGTAAATTTTTTAGATTGTTGTGCATTCCGTTTTAATGTGATAAATATTTAATCAAGGCAACTCGCCACAAATTTGACCATTTTTCCAATATTTGAACACGCCTCCTAAGCCCAGATTTTGAAAAATTTAAAAACCAAAAACGCAATTTTCTAAGTGTCATATAGGGCTATCCATACAACCTATTCAGAAGTTTACGGTACACGTGTTTTTTCTCGCTGGACATTTGGTGTGGAATGCCTCATATATTTATGATCAGTGATCGATTCTAAGACATTCTAGCGATGTCCGTCCGTTCGTCTGTCTGTCATTCTGTTGTTAACACGATGCAGTCCAAAATAAAAGAGCTAGACTCCCGACATTTGGAAGGAATATGTCTAATGTTCCTAGGCAGGTTAAGTTCATAAATGTGCTAAATCGACCAGGGGGTAATAAGTTCTCCCATAAAGAACTAAACCTACTTCTGAAAAATAGCATTTTTTACATGATTTTTTGTGTTTTTGTTTAAATAATGCAACATTTTTATGCTAAAAAAATTCAGAATCCTGCATTTAAACCCAGAGAATTAGAAAATTACGTTTTTTTCGGTCCGCTCACATTTTATGGGCGTCGAATAATTTTTTTTTCTGTTTTTTAAATAATGATAAATTTGTATTTCTTTAGTGCAAAAGCATAAAAATTAATTTATAATCACATATTCGCAGGCGCGGATCCAGGAATTTCATTTGGGGGGGGGAGATTTTTTTTACCAAAAAAATTTTATGCAATCGGAAGGCAAAAAAGTTTGGTTGGTAGCGGGGGGGGGGGGGGGGGTGGTGTTGTTTACATTTTTGTTAAAACTTTAAATATTGAGTAACCAATAAAAACCCAAAAAAAAAATCAACTTAAAGTATTCAAAATCAGGCGCTTTTTTTATTCAAGAAATATTTTCCACGAGGGAATCCTGACGAACCGATTTACTTCCTAAGCCAAACCGTTTATAGCCAAATAAACGGACCTATACTCAGTCATAGCCAGTCATAAATGTGAAAAGACCCGTGAACTTCTATATAAATATTCTATATAAAAAACTGAAATATTTCGAAAAAAAAAATTAACATATTATTAGTTTTTTATAAATGTTTCCTGTACAAAATTTCTCAGATGTTGAGACATTTTAACTGCAGAAAAACTTTTAGATTCTAAAATAGTTTTGATATAGAAAAATATCCCATTTCTGAGATATTTGCCTTTAGAAAAATGTTCAGATTCTAAAGCTTTGATATAAAAAAATTCTTTATTTCGTATTTTCTGTAGAAAAACTCAGATTCAACATTTACTTATAGAAAATGTCTCTGATTTTTTAATTTTTTTCTATAATCTGAGATTCTGAGACATTATTTAAATAAAAAATTTTCAAATTTTAATGCAATTTTCTTCTAAAAAAATCTCTGAAATAATGCTCATATTTTAAAGTACTTCCCAGATTTTAGGATATTTTTCGTTTAAAAAAATTGTTAGATCATGTTTATTAAAATAAAATTATCAGATACTAAAAAATTACCAGTTCTATAACATTTTATGAATAAATTTTGATACACTCAAAAAATTATGTCAGTAAAATCAACTGAAAATGTCAGTTAAAATAACTACTTTGTAAGTTATTTTGGGGTCAACTACTTTTTCAGTTAAATCAACTAACAATGTTAGTTATTTTAACTGACAAAAAACAACTGACTTATGTAGTAAAAATTACTAACATTTGTAGTCAAAACAACTAATATGTAGTAAAAATAAAATAAACAAAAAATTTTTCAGAAAAAAAAATTGAAGACCAAATTTTTTCCAAGTTTTTTTTTTTTTTTAAAGTTGTGAAAAATAAAAAAAATTAAATTTTTTTTTTTGGAAAAAACTTTGAAAATTTTTCAGCGATAATAAAATAAAATTAACTACTTTTAATAACTGTTACTACATTACAGTACTTTTTTGTTAGTTATTCAAAAAAACGACTTTAAATAACTAACAGAAATAGGTGTTTGATATTTTTCATACAAAAATAACTGACTTTGTAGTTCAAAACAACTAACTACAGTAAAATATACAAACAACTAACATGTAGTAACTTACATAATTTTCTGAGTGATGCTAAATACAAAATTTTCCTGATAAAAATTAAAAAAAAGCTTAATCTAGCTAAATAAGTAAAGTAATAATAATTTTGATACCGTGATCAAATGTATTTATTTTTTTTTTTATTTAATTACAAATTATTTTTAATAATTTGTATTATTTAATTATTTTTGCATGTTGAAGGGTATAAAAGATTCGTCACAGCCGATTTTAATACTTTTTCAGAAACTATCAATTGTATTTCAGAAATTATCAATTTTATTTTAGAATTTATCAATTGTGTTTCAGAATTTATCAATTGTATTGCAGAAATTTTTAATTTGTATTTCAGAAAATATCAATTGTATTTCAGAAATTATCAATTGTATTTCCGAAATTATCAATAGTGTTTCAGAATATATCAATTGTTTTACGAAGGTTAGTTTCTGAAATACAATTGATAATTTCTGAAATACAATTGATAAATTCTGAAAAACACTTGATAATTTCTGAAATACAATTGGAAATGGTATAGTGTATGGAATGAAAAGTTCTAAAAAAAAACCAAAAAAATTTTAAAAAAAGCTAAAAAAAATACTTAAAGCTAAATACAAAATTTTCCTGATAAAATTTTTTAAAAAAAGCTAAATCTAGCGGGGAAAAAGCTAAATAAGTAAAGTAATAATTAGGGATTGGGTATTCATGCACTAAAAAATCAAAAATATGCTCTTAAAATATAAAAATCTTGTTTTTATAGGAAAAACTTCTTAAAAAGCAAGAAGTAATGCCAAGTTTAAATAGTAACATTTGAAACTTTATATAAATAAGCAATCAAAAAAAAAAAAAATTTAAAAGAAAAAAAAAATATTTTTCTTATTTGGGTCATTATTAGTGAAATCAATCATGAATATTTTTGACCCCCTCCGATATTGATGAAATTTGGTTAAGTTCTTACGCTACGTAAAAAACTAACAAATGCAAATTTTCAGCCCTCTAAGTCAACAGGGGCCGAAAATACGTAGGGTCAAAATTTCCCCCAAAATCTCCCAGTCGCGACACTTTACACCGTAAAAACTTAATATCGTTGGTTCTATTATAGCTAGAAAGCCCATTTTTGGTTTGTTTTGAAGCTAATAACATGCTCTACAAGACCTACCATAACCAAAAAATTTTCGAAAAAAAATAAGGGTTACCTCCCTTATTTTAAGGTCGTGATAAAGGGAGTAGAAAATGGGGAGGATGGTATCCCCCGATTTTTTTTTTACTTGATAATCTTATAGAGAAAGTCCCAAAGAATATACTCTAAAATTTTCAAGTTGGGACAACAATGGGATCACTCAAAATCAAAATTTTTCACAATTTCCCCTAAAATCTCCAAATCACAACACTCTTGAACCTTAAAAATTTAATACCATAAGTGCTATTGTAGCTACAGAGCCCATTTTTGTTTGTTTTAAAGCTTATAGTACGCTCTACAATACCTACCTTAACCAAAAAATTTTAGAAAAAATGGAAGGGTAAACCCCTTATTTAAAGGTCTTGGCAAAGGGTGGAGGAAATGGGGGGAAAGTATCCTCTGATTTTTTTTTTACTTGGTATTCTCAAAGTGCAAGTCCTAATGAACATATCCTAAAATTTTTATGTTGGGACAACAATCAGATCGACCAAAATCAAAATTTTTCACAATTTTCCCCAAAATCTCCAAATCGCGACACTCTTGCACATTACAAATTTAATATCGTGGACTGTATTGTAGCTACAGAGTCCATTTTTGATTTGTTTTAAAGCTCTTAATATGCCCTACAATATTACTTTCACAAAAAAAAAACAATAAAAGAATTAGGGGTGTCTCTTGTATTAAAAGATCGTGGCAAGGGGTGGGGGAAATCGGGGGATAGTATCCTCCAATTTTTTTCCACCTTTTTTTTTTTTTTTTAAAGAGTAAGTTCTAGAGAGCATATCCTGAAATTTTTATCTTGGGACTCCAATGGGAGGCGCAAGAATGTCGCGATTTGTTGATTTTGGGGGAAAATTTTGAAAAATTTTGATTTTGGTCGATCCCATTGTTGTCCCAACATAAAAATTGTAGACTATGTTTATTAGGACTTGCACTTTGAGAATACCAAGTAAAAAAAAAATCGGGGTATACTTTCCCCCCATTTCCTCCACCCTTTGCCTCAACCTTCAAATAAGGGGGGCACCAATTCCTTTTTTTGGAAAATTTTTTGGTTTTGGTATGTCTTGTAGAGCGTATTATAAGCTTTAAAACAAAAAAAATTGGCTCTGTAGCTACAAAAGCACTTATGATATTAAATTTTTAAGGTTAAAGAGTGTTGCGATTTGGAGATTTTGGGGAAAATTGTGAAAAATTTTGATTTTGAACGATCCCATTGTTGTCCCAACTTAAAAATTTTAGAGTATATTCTTTAGGACTTTCTCTATAAGATTATCAAGTAAAAAAAAAAATCGGAGGATACCATCCTCCCCATTTTCTCCTCCGTATATCACGACTTTAAAATAAGGGAGGTAACCCTTATTTTTTTCGAAAATTTTTTGGTTATGGTAGGTCTTGTAGAGCATATTATGAGCTTCAAAACAAACCAAAAATGGGCTTTCTAGCTATAATAGAACCAACGATATTAAGTTTTTACGGTGCAAAGTGTTGCGACTGGGAGATTTTGGGGGAAATTTTGACCCTCCGTATTTTCGCCCACTGTTTACTTAGAGGGCTGAAAATAAGTGTGCGTCAGTTTATCACTTAGTGTTACAACTAAACCAAATTTCATCAAAATCGGAGGGGGTCACGAAAATTTTTAGCTATTTTTGATTGATTTCACTAAGACTGACCCATTTTCAAAATAATTTTTTTAAATTAAAAAAAGTTTTTTAAACTAATAAATTTCAGTTTGTGTTTTTGTTAATTTATGCAAAAATATGCACTTAAAAGTTGGAAATATGGCCAAAATATACATTCAAAAACAAAATATGCAAAAATATGCATTTACACCAAAATATGCAAAAATATGCAAAAACAAATCGATGCCATTTTAACGCAAATTTCTTTATTCGCAAAGATAATTTCATGCATTTGCATGGAAATCTATCTCATCCCTAGTAATAATAATTTTAATACCGTGATCAAATGTTTTTATTTATTTTTTTTTTTTATTTAATTACAAATTATTTCTATTAATTTTACGCTTACCGAGAACTAGTAACAACGACCGTTGTTTTGTTGTAGCGAATACGACCAAGGGTGCTGGTGGGAATCGAACCCACGATCCCCTGTTAATAGGCTAGCACGCTACCACCTAATTAACAGGGCTCCCTCTTTATAATATTTACTATACATTGAGTATAGAGTGTTATTCGTTTATGGTGCTGGGAAATAATATTTCATTATTGTCAAAGAAGGGTTAGTTTCGAATAAAAAAAACATTCACAAAACTCTTACAAACCATATAGACAAGTAATTTTATATAAAAGAAAATTTTTCAATTTGTTCCGACTTAAAAATAAGACATGTTAAAGCTACAGGAAATACAATTTCAGTAATTGCAATATACGAAAGGTATTTGTTATAGTAAATAAAATACAACAATTGGGACATAAAAAAAAATCAAACATTATATGGTACAAATAGAATAAACATGTCACAATGTATTAAACTAAAAATTGTAGATATCAGTGATGTGAATAAAAAGTTTTTGGGGAATTTAATTTTACATTAGGAGTACACATTTTTAAACAAAAAACATTTGTTAAGTAAATAATTATAATATAAAAGAAAGTAAAAATGAAATAAAATAAATTAAACTTATCTTAGTTAAAGTTCAAAGAATACAAAAAGTCGACACTGACATTATTTTACTTAGAAAATGTTATTTTTTTCAAAAAATCGACTTCAAACAACTGTAAAGAAAATTCAAAAACAAAACTCTTGTTAAAATACAATTTATATTTTCTTTTATAAAAAGCCTAATGGATGTTTTAAACACAATTTCCGGTTTCCATAACCACTTTTTTTTGTGAAATTTTTTTAAATAAAGGCGAATGACCCAAACAGCATGTAAAGATTTATAACATTAGCCTCCTTAACATACAAAATGTCAACATTATAAGTGACATAAAAACAAATATCAACCACGCCTATTACTGTGTGCAGTAATATATAAATCATTACTTCCGGTTAAAAGAAACACTACAGATTATACATTCAAAGCTATCCTTTCATATGTGATTTTCATAAAAATGGGTGTAACACAACAAAAAAAAAAAACAAAAAAAAACATAAATACATACAAAGAAAATGAAAATTACAAACTACTTTTGTGTTTGTTATAAAAGAAAATGTAAAATGACAACAAAAGAAAATGTCGAAAATGTAGCACACAAGTCAAGAAAATCACAAAGAAACTAAAAACAAGCATATCAACAGCAAAATGATAACAGTAATAGTCATAGTAACATTACAAATAAACGAATGTATTCATAAGGGCGTCCCGTCAAACTAAAATTTTCAAATTTCATGTCGTAATACTTTTCAAACGATGGCCACGTTAGAGCTGATTGTGGGAAAATTAAAAAAAAAAATTTGTAAGGTCATCTTCAGCCGGCAACCAGCGGTCAAAGTTGGAAATACGTAATGTTTTCCAATGTTCCAATGTTTCGACCAAAATTCATGTTCGAATCCAAAGATGCTGATTTTTAAACATGAAAATTATTATACCCTCCACTCTAGTGATAGAGGGTATATATAAGTTTGTCATTCCGTATGTAACACATTGAAATATTGGTTAAGGACCCCATAAAGTATATATATTCATGATCATTGATCGATTTTAAGTCGATCTAGCGATGTCCGTCTGTCTGTCTGTCCGTCCGTCTGTCTATCTGTCTGTTGAAATCACGTTTTTGGCAATAATCCGGAACCGATTTCAACGTTTGGGGTACCAAAAGTTGCGTAATTCTCCTAGGCAGAAACTGATGTACTTTCTTTTGAAATCGGTTAAGTATTTTAAAAGACATGAGTGAAAATGTAAAGGTACCTCAAAAATAATGGTGAATTTTATACAAAAAAATGCTATAACTTGACACCTGTTGAATGAATGAGAACGAAACTTGGAATTTAATGTAATTTTATCATTCCTAACACTAACAAAAAATTTGGGCGGAATCGCACAATGGGGAGAGGCACCAGAAATTTAACCCAAAATTTTAAAATGATTTATCTTGGCTCATGGTTGACATATTCAAATAAAATTTTAAATAGGTTCATATTTTATTGTTCTCAACGTTTTTTTGCTTATTTTGGTACCAATTATGGCAAAATCGGTCAAGGGGTTAAGAAGCTATGAGCAATTGAGGTGAGTTTCAATATAAACCTCCATGATATGACGTGGCTGCGCGCCATTTTGTAGTTGTTGATGCTTATTTGGCTTGTTAGTTGTTTTTTGTATCAATATAAGTAAAAAATACGTAGTATGTGTCATACACGTGGTTGCTTTTATATAATTTGTATACATACTTATAAAATATTTTTTTTTGTTTTTTAAATATTTACATTGCACTATGGTTCCGGTCATCACTTTTCTTGGCCAAAATTACAAAACTGGAAAAATTTCTGGTTTGAAATAGGTTTTGTGTTAAAAATTGTTATAATTTTTTTGTTTTCCATGTAGAGTATTAGGTCAATTCGATTACCTTACTACCCAGCAAAAAAAAACATTACTTAGAACAATGATAAAAAGGACTTCTACTGCTTCTGGGGTAGTGAATATCTACTGAATATCTCATTACATTTTCATATAGTTGTCGCAGCAAGTAAGTAGTTGTTTCAACTCGTTTTTCAGTACATATGAAGTGGTCTTCATACTATTCTATAACTTTGAACTTTTGAGTATACTTATTAACCACTTCATTGCGAATGCATAATATTGTATATTTAAGAAGTGATTAAACACTACACTCAAAAAATTATGTTAGTAAAATCAACTGAAAATGTCAGTTAAAATAACTACTTTGTAAGTTGTTTTGGGGTCAACTACCTTTTCAGTTAAATCAACTAACAATGTAAGTTATTTTAACTGACAAAAAACAACTGACTTATGTAGTAAAAACTACTAACATTTGTAGTCAAAACAATAAAAATGTATTAAAAATTGAATAACAAGCGCGGGTACAAGGGGGGGGGAAGGGGAAATTACCCCCCCCCCAGACCAAATTTCAAAAAGAAAAAAAAAAGAAAGAAGAAGGAAGGAAAAGAAAAAAAGGAGGAATCGCAAACGACTCGTTTTAAATTAAACGACTCGTTTTAGCTCATCATTCTATTATTCTATTGTCATTTCGTTGTAATGGAATAAATACTAAACGAGTCGTTTAATTTAAAATTAAAAGACGTGTATGAGAATACGTGATTATATCACATTCGCATTGCAATGGTAAAACACGGTTTAGTTGAAACATTGTTTTATGACTCGTTTAACCATATATTTTGATAGCAACAAACATTAGCCCTGTTTTCGCGTAACCGTTTATATTTTAACATTAAAATTTTACATTTTTTTGGCACCACTTTTGTTGAATGTCAAAGTTTATTTAAGCAAACACGGAAAAAACCATTTTATTTTTAAATGCAAACTTGGCTTTACTTTTTATCGAAACTTAAATTTAATGCCAATAATTATACAAGTTAAAAATAAGCGTGGATAGTTTAAAATTTGTATAGGTAAGCGGTGACATGACATAATCCCCACGGACATAATCCCCATTTCCGTCATGGGGATTATGACCAAATTCATTTCGGTCATAATCCCCATAATGGTAGTGGGGACTATGACCGAAAATAATTTGGACATAATCCCAATAAAAAACGGACATAATTCCCAGATTTATGGGGATAATGACCACATAAAAAATGGTCATAATCCCCATTACAGGGATTATGTCCACTATACTAGTTGGTCATAATCCCAAAAATTGTATTTTTTTTTTTTTTTTGCCTTAAAAGTTTTTCTGCGTAGCCGGCCTTCGGCCGGGCTTAGGGATTACAAACTCCATGCATTAAACCCACCTTCTCCGCAAAAAACGGGGATTATGAACGAAATTTCTTTGGACTTAGTCCCCATAATATGAATGGGGGTTATGACCGAATAATTTTCGGTCGTAATCTCAACAGGGAACGGACATAATCCCCATTGGGATTATGACCGTTTTAGAAACGGTCATAGTCCCCACAACTATTATGGGGGTTATGTCCGTGATGAATTCGGTCATAATCCCCATTTCCGTTATGGGGGTAATGTCCGTGGGGATTATGTCCTGTCACCTAGGTAAGCGTATAAACGGTTATGCGAAAACAGTGCTATTGCTAAAACCGAGTTTATAATAGTCATAAACTTGGATATTACCAAAAAAAATCTGTAGGAAAAAGCTACAGAAAACAAAAATCAAACCTACTATTCTGAATTTTCATGATATTTCCTTACTATACGTAAGAAGCTTGATATAATTTATAAATACATTCCTTAATTGAATTATTTCATGTAATTTTTATATATAAAGCATTTGTAAAATAACCAATATTTATTAAATAGTTATTGATAATTTCCAAATTTTTTAATGAAGTTTTTTAGTGGAGATTTCTTTAGTGAGGAAGTGCATACTAATGTCTGTATTTGGAAGTGGTGCAAGCCATAATTTATGACATTTTATATCAATTTTTGGAAGTTGTTTAAAAGTATCTCCATTTGAATAATAAATCAGGGGTTAACTGCTTTTTTTGGAGTACTTCAGAAGTGGTTTGATTTGGACTACTTCCTTTATTTTTTGCTGGGTACAATCTACTAATTTTTACTCATTTTACTACAGCTGGAATTTTTCAATACAAAAAGTAAACAAGACTTTCCAGTTGTAGTAAAAAATAGTAAGAAATTTAGGTAATCGAATATACCTATTATAAGAAATTTTTTATATTTAAACTCAAAAAATAATTAAAAAAAATTTAAAAAAATACGTTTTTTTTTATTTTTATCTAAATTTGTTTTTGAACGGTAAATAAGTGTATACAAAAACAAAATATGTTTTCTGTTGTTTGTAAGTGTTTATGATTTTCTATAAAATCAATTTTGGTTAACCAATGCATTGGTTAACATTGTGGAGGGTATTTAAAGATTCCACACAGCCGAATATAGCTTCCTTACTTGTTTTTTTATTCAAATTGATCTCAAAGGTTGGAAAATGTTAAGTGTGTTATCTAATAAATATAAAAAAATATAAAAACACCATTTTGGTTCGAAATGCTGATCAATATCTGTGGACCAAAATCGCAGATCATTATTTTTGGTCCAAAATCGGGTTTTTATATTTTTTTAATATTTTTTAGATAACACACTAAGCATATTCCAACTTTTGTTTTTTAAAAAATATTAAAAAAATATAAAAACATGATTTTGGTTCGAAAATGCTGATCAGCATCTGTGGACCAAAGTCGCAGATCAGCATTTTTGAAGTAAAATCGCATTTTTATATTTTTTTTTTAATATTTTTTACATAACGTTTTCCAACTATTGAGACCAATTTGGATAAAAAAAAAACAAGTAGAAAAGTTAAATTCGATTTTGCCGAATCTATGAATACCCTCCACAATGCCTTTTTTAAATGATAGTACAATTATTAACGTGAAAAAAATTAACAATTTTGATTAGAAAAATTTTATTTTAAGTAAAAACCTCTATTTGTTTGTCATTTAAAAAATAAAGAAGAAAAATTACTATTTTTTTTTTTTTGAGTGTAAAACTTTTTTCTAATGTAATGTTTTTTTTTTACGTACGTATACAAAATATTGTAATTTTTGTAAAAAAAAACTAAATTTTTTTTGAGTATAATTTTTTTTTTTGAGTGTAAAATTTTTTTTCGAGTGTAATTTTTAAGTTACCCATGCTTTTAAAACTAAACAAGTTTAAAAAGCATTGATTTAAAACTGAACAAGTTTGAAAAGCATTGTTCAGGTACCACCAATGCTTTTCAAACTTATTTAACACTTGGCATTTAAGATTAAAACAATCTGAAATTCAGGGTTATACTTATAACTTTTGAACCAATGGACAGATTGAGCTGAAATTTAATACCAAACTGATCTGCGGAACGGCAAAGATACATGTCAAGTTTCAGCAGTCTTATAATAGTCATTCGAAAGTTAACGTGTTTTGTATCTCGTAAATTCGCGAAAAACCTTTGCCGAAATTTACTATTTTGCTCATAACTTTTGAACCACTGGACTGATTTCGCTGGATTGCAAAACCAACCTGACCAGGTAAATGCCCAACATATACGCCAAACTTCAGGAGCCTCCGTATAAGCTTTCAAAAGTTAGCGTGTTTTCAACAGACGGACAGACGGACGGACGGACATCGCTAGGTCGTCTTAAAATCGATCGAGGATCTTGAATATATACACTTTATGGGGTCCTAGATCAATGTTTCGAGGTGTTACAATCGGAATTACAAACTTATATATACCCTCTATTACTAGAGTGGAGGGTATAAAAATTGAAAGAACAGGCAACCACCGACCAAAGCTTAAAACAATTACGTTTTTTAACCAAAACTCATATCCGAATTTTTTTACCAAATCCGGCTCAATAAAAACAAGTAGAAAAGTTAAATTCGACTTGGCCGAATCTATGAATATCCTCCACAATGCACTTTTTAAGTGATTGTAAATTTTCTAACGTGAAAAAAATAACATTTTTGATTAAGTAGAAGTATTTTATTTTGTGTAAAAAAACTTTTTTTTAGCAATTTTTGAAAAAAAAAAAATATTTACAATTTTTTTTTTTTGAGTGTAAAATTTTTTCGACTTTATTTTGTTTTAGTGTAAAAATATTTTTGAGTGACAAAAATACGTTGCAAAGAATTTTTGTGACTTACCAATGTTTTTAAAACATGTTTAACGGCTTTTCAACACGTGAATTCAAGGTGAAACTAATCTGAAATTCACGGTTTTGCTAATAACTTTTGAACCACTGGCCTGATAATGCTGAAATTCAATATGAACCAGGCCAGGGAAACGAAAAATATATATGTCAAGCGGCAGCATCCTCATATTTGCCTTTCAAAAGTTAGCGTGTTTTTTTATCTCGTAAATTCACAAAAAACACTTGACGAAATTCAGTCTTTTGCTCATAACTTTTGAACCACTGGACTGATTTCGCTGGATTGCTATACCAACCTGACCAGGTAAATGCCCAACATATACGCCAAACTTCAGGAGCCTCCGTATAGTCTTTCAAAAGTAAGCGTGTTTTCAACAGACAGACAAACGGACACACGGACGGACGGACATCTCTAGATCGTCTTAAAATCGATCGAGGATCATGAACATATGGGGCATTCCATGTCAAATCGGACAATTTGAAAAAAAAAAAAATTTAGATTTTCCCAATTTGTTTATAGTTTTTAGTACCCTTCGAAAACTCTTTCGTGGTAAATTTTCAGATTTTTTTGATCACCCGTTCAAAAGATATCGAATTTTTTAAAATTGATAGTTTATTCCTTTACTCAAACTTCTTTTACTCATAACTTCTGCAATAATGGTCCAAATTTCAATTTTTTTTTTCAAAATTTTTGTTTTTTTACTTATTTAAAAAAAAAATCCCAAAAAAATTCTTAAAGCGCTCTAGTATGCGATTTTTAAGTTTTAAAATTTAAATCTCATTTTTGAAAATGTTTGTACTCTTTGATTTTTTTGAAATTTTTTTGTGTAAAACATCTATCTATTCTACAAATTTTTTGCCCAGGAGGATCGTGGATATCGATTATTACAATTTTTTAAACTTTTTTGAAAAAATTTTAATGTAATTTTCCAATCTTAAAATCATTTCTACTGCTCGAATGGTGCGTCGTAGAGGGGTCCTTTATAAGACCGACCCCCATTAATTTTTTCGTCTTAACATTTCTTTGGAACAAACTAATACCTTATCTCCAATTTCTAATCCATACATTTTTTTTATTTTTTGTAAATTTGTTTTATTTAATCAGCTTATACCGGTCCAATGGTGCGTCCGAGAGGGGTCATTAGTGAGACCGACCCCCATTCATTTTTACCCTACAACATTTTTTTAAAACATACCTACGCCCTATCTCCCCTCCATTAGTAGGCTCCAATACAAATAACAGTTGGAGCAAATTTTATAAAAATGTAATTTTGAATCGAAGCCTACTTAGGGAGTGTAGATAGGGCGTAGGTATGTTTTAAAAAAATGTTGTAGGGTAAAAATAAATGGGGCCGGTCTCACTAATGGCCCCTTTCGGAAGCACCATTAGATCGGTAGAAGCTGATTAAATAATACAAATTTACAAAAAATAAAAAAAATTGAATAGGGACCGCCTTAACAATTAGAGATAGAGGGAAGGTGTGTTCAGAGCAAATGTTTGGACTAAAAAATTATTGTGGGTCGGTCATACATTTTGTTGCTCTAAGGGCACTATTAGGGCAGTTAGAGCCGTTGGAGCAAATTTTAAAAAATGTCGTTTTGTGTGGAAATTGGAGATAAGGTATTAGTTTGTTCCAAAGAAATGTTAAGACGTAAAAATTAATGGATGTCGGTCTTATAAATGACCCCTCTGTGACGCACCATTGGAGCAGTAGAAATGATTTTAAGATTGGAAAATTGCAATTAAATTTTTTCAAAAAATTCTAAAAAATAGTTATAATCGTTATCCCACGATCCGCCTGGGCAAACAATTTGTATAATTGATAGAAGTTTTACACAAAAAAATTTAAAAAAAATCGAAGAGTAAAAACAATTTCAAAAATGAGATTTAAATTTTAAGACTTAAAAATCGCATACTAGAGCGCTTTTAAGAATTTTTGGGGATTTTTTTTTTAAAGTACGTAAAAAAACAAAAATTTTGAAAAAAAAATTTGAAATTTGGACCATTATTGAAGAAGTTATGAATAAAAGAAGTTTGAGTAAAGGAACAAACTACCAATTTTTAAAAATTCGATATCTTTTGAACGGGTCATCAAAAAAAATCTTAAAATTTACCACGAAGGAGTTTCGAAGGGTACTAAAAACTGTTAACAAATTGGGAAATCAAAATTTTTTTTTTTTAAGTGTCCGATTTGACATGAAATGCCCAATATATACTTTATAGGGTCCTAGACCAATATTTCGAGGTGTTACAATTGGAATTACAAACTTATATATACCTTCTATCACTAGAGTGGAGGGTATATTGAAAGAACAGGCAACCAGCGGCCAAAGTTTAAAAAAATTACGTTTTTCGACCAAAACTCATATCCGATTTTTTTTACCAAATCCGGCTCAATAAAAATTAAAAAAAAATTCAAGGACAACTTTTTCATCTGGTCCGATTTTGACCGCTTTGTAATATATTATTCCAAAAAAATAAAGGAATGTTTGCATAGCATATTCCCTTGTTACAACTTCACCGCTATTATTTTGAGCATATTTGCATGCTTGAGTTGAAATGACAAAAAGGGATTCGTAAAGTGTTAAAGCATAAAGCATAATCCGAGAACAACAACATTCTACTTAGCCATACAATACAGCCAGACTTTCAAATACATTTGTACTATATATAATAGAAAAATTTATTAAGGTGATGCTAAAACATTAAAATAAGAAAACGCCATAACATAGTCTCTCCACATGGGAAATCAAGAGCTAACGGTTGGTTCTGGCTTTCAATCTGACAGCTTTTTTATAAATTACCATCAGATTACCATCAGGTCATTCAGAACCAGGATTATTTAAACACAATAGCCAGCAGTGCTATCCGCACACTTGGACAGCCCTACCTGAACTGAAGTTGTAGGAATGATCACACTAACCAAAAAACCGACAACGTACGTTTGTAGAAAAAGCATGATAAAATAATAATTTATGCGTGAGCTTTGGTTTTTCTACCGATCGATCAATACCATTGTACTTAACAGTGAGAGCAAGAGAAAATTAAGATTAAATATGTGTACACAAAAAAAAAACTTGTCAAATTACTAGAAAAATTCTCTTAATCCCTTTTTACAAATATTTAACAGTTTTCCTTGTTTTAATCAAACAATTTTCGATCAAAATTTACATTTTTTTTTTGGAATTTTACAATTTTTTTGTAATTTTAGAAATTTTCAACTTAAAAAAAAAAATCTAGTAAATTCGCGCGAATTTCTTGTTAGTTTTGTTACGCCACAAAAAGTTGTAAATTTACTGTTTTATTGGTAAAAATCTTGTAAAAATACAAAAGAGCTCGTAATTTTAACAAGGAATTCTTGTAAAAAAGTAGGTAGCAAAAGATTTAGTAAGGTCATGAAACCTCCTTGTAAGTCATCAGAAAAAGTAAATTTTATTGGTAAAAAGCTTGTAAAATTAGAAAATTTTTGGTAAAAGGCTTGTAAAATTACAAGAAATTCTTTTCAAATAGGAGGTAGCAAAAAATAAAAGTTACAAGTTTTTCTCGTCATTGTACAAGATGTTTTTGAGTGACTGTAAATCTCTATGTAACTGTAAATCTCTTAAGAGTTATAACGAAATATTAAAAATATAAAATTACAACTGCCTCATAAGCAAAAATGCTTACACACAAAAGAAAAACTGTTAAGCGACTTTCAATTTGATTCAGAAAACTTTCATCAAATTGTTCTACTAAAATGGATATTTTTACTAAAATCTCTGTCATTCAGTTAGAAAATAACAGAATTTTTACTCCGTTTTTACAGATTCTGTTTTCTAAATTTCAAAATATTTTTTTAACATATTTTGAGCAGATTTTTTTTAATTAAACTCAAAAAAAAAATTTGGTAAAACGCCTGGTAAAATGCCTTGTAATCCCATTCTATCAATATTTAACAATTTTCCTTGTTTTTTTTTTTACAAAAAAATCTTGTACTTTGCTTAAACGAGAACTACAGTTTTATTGGTAATTTTACAAATTTATTTTCGTAATTGTATTCTACCATTTTTAAAGATTATTTTACAAAAAAAAAATTAATTTTACAACAAAGTTTTTATTACGAGGATTCTAGTTGATTTACAAAAAAAAACTGTTATTTTATAAAAATTATGTTATACGAGTATTTATGTATGTTGTTTACCAAAAAAAAAAACAATTTTTTTTTTTGTAAATTTTCTATTTTTTTTTTTAATTTTCCAAGTCCCGGAGAAATTTTTTTTTTATTGAAAAATATTTAAAAAAAAAAGTTGACAAAATTTTTAAAAATTTATTACGAAGATTTTAGTTAATTTACAAAAAAAAAAAACAGTTGTTTTACAAAAATGATTTTATTACGATGATTTATGTTGTTTAACAAAAATTTTTTTTTTGTAAATTTACCATTTTGGTTTGTAAATTTACCATTTTTTTAAATATATTTACTATTTTTTCTTATAAGTTTACCATTTTTTTTATTTTTCGGGTTTTAAAACAGTATTTTTACCAATAAAATTGGTTATTTTACCAATTTTTGCGCATTCAAAATTACGAGGAAATCCTCGTAATTTTACGAGAATTTTTCCTACCTCCTATTTTACGAGAATAGCCTCGTAAAATCACGAGATTTTTTGGTAACTTTACAAGGTTTTTTTTTTTGAGTGAATACAGAAATAGTTTGATTTCATTCTTTTTTTAAGAAAATTTTCTTAATTTTTTTTTTTTAAGTATTAATTTTTATTTTGTTTTTTTATGCAATCAAAACAATATTTTTAAACATATTTGTGAACATATTTTAAGTAGATTATTTTGTAAGCTTACAGAAATAGTTTTCTGTCATCCTGTTTTAAAAAAACTTTCTTAAGATTTTTTTCGTTTTTTATACGATTAAGGCGATTGAGACTAATAATTGACAAAACTGGAAAAGAATCAGTAGATTTTATTAAGTTTAAATAAAAAAAAAAAAACTGTTAAAGTTTTCATGAAAACAAATTTTCTAAAAAAAAAATTTCTAGAAAATATTTTAGCAGATTTCTCTGCGGATTTTACCTAGATAATCATGACAGATTTTCAGCAAACCGTGACAGCCAAAATCAGAAGATTTCTCACATGGCTCAAAATGGGTGCATTTTAAGCAGATTTTTCTGCCGATTGGACAAAAATTTATTTTGAATGTAAAAATTTCAGCAAATCGAGTTGCATATGAGTCATTCCACACCTACTTTTCCACTACAGAAAAACCATGGTGGTTTAAATAGGATATCATTTGCAAAGTATTCGCCCTTGGGGCACTATTAAATAACAAAAATAAAATTTAAGATTTTTCAAATAGTGGGCCTTGGAGGCATGGTCAAAAATTGAAAATTTCAACATTTTTTGCCTAAGTATCTTTATTTCAATATTTATGCCAATGAAATGAAACACAGTGATGTCTTTAAAATAAAAGTTTTTTATAGACTTTTGTATGGGCTATCAACTAAAAAAATAAAAATTGGAAAATTTTCAGAAGAAGTTCTGAATATTTTAAATTCAAATTTAAACTTTTTATATCAAAAAACATGCACAATTTTATTTATTTTTTAAATGTTTAAAAATTAGTTAAGGTGTATATCTATCTGTTCTGAAATTTTCAGAGATGTTTTTTTCCTTGTTTTCGAGAAAAAAAATTTTGAACATTGCACTATGCTTATAATTTACAATAATGGGGTATATTACGTATGCGAATGAGTAATATTAACTCTTAAAAACATTTAAAATAGAGATGTGATCGTGGGCAAGTTTTTTTTTTACCATCACGCACTCTCACCAAGGAAATTATTCTAATTACGCATGCTCATTTATTTTACTCACGCTCAGTCACG
Source organism: Pegoplata infirma (assembly GCA_963921195.1). NCBI lineage: Eukaryota > Metazoa > Arthropoda > Insecta > Diptera > Anthomyiidae > Pegoplata > Pegoplata infirma. The sequence continues at coordinate 85,813,501 of OY992537.1, forward strand.
CTCACGTGAGTATCGTGCCCGTGACAACATTTTTTTACTCACGTGAGCGTACGTGAACGTGAGGAAAATGAAAAATCGTGCGTGATTAAAAATTTTCCTTCGTGAGCGTGCGTGATCGTCAAAAACAACTAACCCACGAAAACATCTCTATTTTAAATGTTTTTTAAGAGTTAATATTACTCATTCGCATACGTAATATACCCCATTATTGTAAATTATAAGCATAGTGCAACGTTCAAAAAATTTTTTCTCGAAAACAAGGAAAAAACATCTCTGAAAATTTCAGAACAAATAGATATACATCTTAACTAATTTTAAAACATTTAAAAAATAAATAAAATTGTGGCATGTTTTTTGATAAATAAAGTTTAAGTTTAAATTTAAAAAATTCAGAACTTCTTCTGAAAATTTTCCAATTTTTATTTTTTTAATCGATAGCCCATACAAAAATCTATAAAAAACTTTTATTTTAAAGGCTTCACTGTGTTTCACTAATTTTGCATAAATATTTAAATAAAGGTACTAAGGCAAAAAATTCAGATATTTTCAATATTTGACCATGCCTACAAAGCCCACTTTTTGAAAAAACTGAAATTTTATTTGTGTTATTAACCTTTGTGTTATTAACCTAGTGACCTTAGGGCGAATACTCTGCAATTGATTTCATATTGACACGACATCACTTTTTTTTGCTGAACATTTGGTGTGGAATGCCTCATATGCGCTTTACAAAAATTATACTAAAGTTTAAATAACGGACGTTTCGCATTTCGCATCACCTTACTTTATTAACTTAAATAATAAAAAAAAAACGAAAAAAAAAAATACATACAAAAACTTAAACAAGTGATAAACGATGTGTGAATATGTCCTTGTAAAGGCATCTAAACAAACAACAGAAATATGTAAAACAAAATAGGCTTGAGCAGCTAAATACCAAAAAAAATCTTAACAAAAAGACTTAAGGTAAAGTTAAACAGTAAAACAAAAAATTAAGAATTAAAAAAAAAATGCTATGTACATACAAACACCTATTATTTCTTAATACTTCTTGCTGAATTAAAAAATTTTGTTTTTTCCTCAATTTAAATTCTTGTTTTTCCAATTTCAGAAAAGTAATCACAATTTCAGTTGATGTTTTACCACTATAGATTGGAAATTCTCAATTTCAACTAATCTTTTCTCAATTTCATATGAAAAAATCGTTTTCGTTGGTTGTATTCTAAGTAAAATATGAAAATTTTATTGAAAAAACTATAATCGCTTTTTTATTAGTTTTAGAAAAAATTATGCTAAAAATATTTTTTAGTTATTTTTTGTATAAATAAAAAACATCTTAGATATTTAGATTGTTTATTTGAAATCAGCAGATTTTTCTGTTAAAACTAGCAGATTTTACAGCTAAAGTCAGCAGATTTTTTTTTTGTTGTCTTGATAGATTTTTTTATATGGCATAAAATGGGTGTATTTTCAGTAGATTTTTCTGCTGATTGTACAGAGTTTTTATTTTGAGTGCATTTTTTTAATTATTCGATTAATTTTTTTTTTTTTTTTTTTCAAATCAATTGGTTACCATAGTATTTTATCAGTGAAAGAAAATTATAATAGAATATGTATGTATTAAATTAATAAACCTTTTGTTTATACAAAGCAATTGATACTTTAGCAACCATAAAACCACAAATTATAATTAATTTCGGTAAATACCACATGATTTGTATTAACATTTTGTGTATTAAAATTTTGTAAACAAAACAAATTTTTAAATTAAATTTTTAAAGGTTCTATAAACTAACAAGTAGAAAAGTTAAATTCGACTTTGCCGAATCTATGAATACCCTCCACAATGCATTTTTTTAAAGCGTAGTACATTTTTTAACGTGAAAAAATTAACAATTTTGATTAGAAATATTTTATTTTGAGTAAAAAACTCTTTTTTTGTCATTTTTTTTTTTCAAAAAAAAGAAAAATTACTATTTTTTTTTTTTTGAGTGTAAAATTTTTTTCGAGTGTAATGTTTTTTTTACTGTAAAAATATTTCTGAGTGAATGCACGTACGTATGTACACAAAATATTTTAATTTTTGTAAAAAAAAAAAAAACTAATTTTTTTTTTGTGTACATTTTTTTTGGAGTGTAAAATTTTTTTTTGAGTGTAAAATTTTTTTTGAGTGTAAAATTTTTTTCGAGTGTGATTTTTAAGTTACCAATGCTTTTAAAACTAAACAAGTTTAAAAAGCATTGCTTAAAATTTAATCAAGTTTGAAAAGCATTGTTTAGTTACCACCAACTTGTTAAAACACGTGGCATTTTAGATGAAACTAATTTGAAATTCAGGGTTTTGCTTATAACTTTTGAACCACTGGACCGATTGAGCTGAAATTTAAAACCAAACAGACCCGGGGAACGGCAAAGATGCATGCCAAGCTTCAGTAGTCTCATTATTGTCTTTCGAAAGTTATCGTGTTTTTATCTCGTAAATTCGCGAAACACCCTTGCCGAAATCTACTCTTTTGCTCATAACTTTTGAACCACTGGACCGATTTGGCTGGATTGCAATACCAACCTGACCAGGTAAATGACAAACATATAGTCCAAACTTCAGTAGCCTCTGTAAAGTCTTTCAAAAGTTAGCGTGTTTTCTACGGACGGACAGACAGACAGACAGACGGACGGACGGACGGACGGACGGACGGACGGACGGACGGACGGACGGACGGACGGACGGACGGACGGACATCGCTAGATCGACTTAAAATCGATCGAGGATCATAAATATATATACTTTATGGGGTCCTAGACCAATATTTCGAGGTGTTACAAACGGAATGACAAACTTATATATACCCTCTATCACTAGAGTGGAGGGTATAAAAAAATATAAAATTTATAAAGCTTAAAAAAAAAAATTATTTTATGTTTAAAAAATGGGTTTCCCTCCTTATATTTTTTTCACACATACCTACGCCTATTTTACTCCTTAAGAGGACTCCCATACAAAGTTACATTTTTTTTATAAAATTTTCTCCTTTCGCTGTAACTGTTACAACGCTGCCCATGAGAGATTCAATGGAATTTTCACATTTGAAATGGAATCTTCAAATTACAAATAAATTCTTCGAATTACCAATGGAATCTTTGAATTACACTGTGCAACACGATTTTGTATCTTGAATGGGACCAAAAAAAATTAAAGTATACCGACATTAGAGAAAAACCCCCGAAGGGTTTTGAAAACTTAGCTCGAGTTCTTTTTTATGGCCCACTGAAGTTTTTAAATTTTTTTCAAGGGCTTTTTGAATAAGTCAAAAAATAAAAATTAAATCTAATTCTGAGGTAAATTTAGAGTAAATTAAGACATTTCTTCAGTAAAATTTGATGACCGTTCTTTTCTTTTGACCTTTGACAACCGATAGTAAAATGTTATGCAGAAAATATTTGTAGAACATTTTAACCCTTTAATCGCACGCCCTAATTGTATTCTAACAGGATATTTAAAAAAAAGGGGCCAAACCGACTCCTAAAAATGGGAGATAGAGGGTTAAAATGTTCTAAGAAAAGATCCACCAACAAATTTTACTGAAGACATCCTTTAGCATTATTTAGCTCAGAAGCAGTTTTGTAACATTTTTTGACTTAATTTACAAGACTTTGGTAAAAATTAATTTTACAGTATGTGATAATTTACGCTTTCACTTTTTTAAGAATTTTGTACTTTTCGTACGAACTTTTGGTCTTTGACAAGCCCTAGTGAAATTTGATACAGAAAAATTTTTGCACGTTTGTGGTGTTCTATGAAGATATTTGAAAAAAGGACCGAAATGACCCCTCAAAATGGGAGGTATAGGGATAAAATATTTTAAAAAATATAACCGCCATCAAATTTAACTTTTTTTAATAAAACTTACCTCAGAACTAGTTTTGATACTTTTTTTGGACTTATTTAAACACCTTTAAAAAAATATTGAAAACTTCAGTGGGCCATAAATAAAGAACTCGAGCTAAGTTTTCAAAACCCTTCGGGGGCTTTGGTCTACTATTGGTATCCTTTCAATTTTTTTATTTATTATAATTTTAGGACATAAATTACATTTCCTAGTCCTTTTGGTCAAAATGCATTTGTTTAAATAAAGTATAAAAAAATATTTAAAAATATGATGTTCTTCAAATGTTGTTTTAGTTTTTCAAGTTCTTCAACTTTTTTTGCACCTTTTCCAATTTGGTCCATTTACGAACATATGTAACAAGTCTAGGAGTCCATTAGCCATATTCATGGCAATTTCCATGGTTTTACCTCGTTTGGTTAAAACTGTTTATAAAACAAGTAATTTTATAAAAAAAGTTAAATTCCATGTACAACTAAGCCTATGAGTGATAATAAAATATTTTAGAAAACTCATACGCCTAGTTAAACAAACTATATATCGTCGAAGTTTTTTTTTTTTTTAAGGGCAAGTACTTTCATGAAAATGCATATTTTTACTCAGCACTGTAAATGTAACATAAATTAAATATCTATCCGAATCAATGAAGTTGAAATAAAATGGCATTGATTTGTAGTTGCATATTTTTGCATATTTTGGTATAGATGCATATTTTTGCATATTTTCATATAAATTTGCCTTTTTTTAAATTTCATCAATATTTTTTCAAAACTTCCCTAGGAAAATTTAAATTTCTTTTAGAAAAATATATTTATTTATAAAAACCGTATTCTGATGCATTTTTTATAGAAAATTGATTCTGGAAGTATAATTTTTAGATTCTGAGAAATGTTTCCTATTTAAAATGTTCCTATTCTGAGATATTTTACTACTCGTAAAGAAAAAAATGTTTTCGAATTTAAGATTTTATTACAGGAAAATTGCGTTTTTATTTTGCTTAGAGCTGGGGTAAGGTCTTTTGCCTTTGAGTTAATTTTTTGACTTGAAAATCAGAAACTTTCAAAAAAAGAAAAAAAAATATTTAAAAAATATTTTTTTTTTTAGAAAAAAGAACAAAAAAAGTTTTTAAAAATAACTTGTTCTAGAAATAGATTGTATATATTTTTTTTCTTTTATAAAATTTTTAACTTCAGAAATGTTCAGTGACTCAATGAAAAAACTTCTCAAGTAAAAAATATTTTATTAACTAAAAATTGTTTCCACTCAAAAAACATTTTTAAGAATTGTCGAGGGCATTAAAGTATTGGACAAAGCCTAATTTATGTTGACAAATTATTTTTTTAGTAAAAACAATAATTTTTAGATGCATATTTTTGAAGTTTTTAGTGTATATTTTGGATTTTTAGATGCATGTTATAGGCACATATTTTCGTTTTTTAGATGCATGAAAGTACTTGCCCTAATAATAACTAATAACTAACGACATGTGTATCGTTTGTAAAAATTCGCATTATTCGCCGAGTTTTTATTTGAGCAGATGGCTCATTACACCGTCCGACAGCCAATATTAATCGGATAATATATGTATGTCTCAATGTATAGATCAAATGGAGTTAAACTGCATTTTCAGTTTTGCATTTCGTGATCCTGTTTCCTTTTAAAAGGACTTTAAAGTTTTAAAGGATTACCTTTTGTAAAATAATTTTAAATTATTTGCACTTGTCCTAGGATTAAAGTATTTCTTTTGCCGGACTTTTTCATTTCCCTGGAAAGCGGGACTAATTTTAAAATTTCCCGGAATCCCGGGAAATCCCTCAAAAATTGAATTCCCAAATTTTTAGTCGAAAACACATATAAAAAACTGTAAAAACTCTTTTATAATTATTTTTAAGGAATATAAAAATTTCTCAATAACCTGTCTCTGAAACTGAATGTAACTGATTTCGAAAAATCAAATTCTGAGTAAATTTTCCCCAATTTAAGAAAAAATTTAAAAATTCTGATTTCTAAACAAAAAAAAAATAATGCTAAAGTAATTTTTTACAAAGATTTTAAGACGATTTATCGATATAAAAAGAATCACACGCAGATATATATTTTTTATAGAAAAAAAATATTTTTTTTTTTGCAAATTTTTCTAGTGTCGATCATTAAATAAAAATTTCTCAGCTTCCGAAAAAATGTATTAGGTTCTGATTATTATTTTATTATGCACTAATAAGAAAGGTCTTTCACAGGGCACCCATCGATTGTACTGAAACTTGCATATAAGAAAGAGGGGACCAAAATAACAGTTACCTGTTTCTCTATAGCTGCCCAATCTCACATTTAGCGGGTCATAGGGGAGGTGAAAAAATTATATTCTTTTGTTTTTTAAGGATTTTTCCCATTTCTTCAAAAGAAACTAGACGTACATTTTATACAGGTCGAAAGGTTTTTTTGAAAGCCTATCCAATAGGGTTAGTACTTTTTGCTTTTTTTGCAAATATGCAACCTCCATCCTCGGAATCGTGTAGGGCATGGAAAATAACAAAAAACTGTTAGTTTAGTTTTTCGCGATCGTGAAAAAACTTCACGCACCAAATGCATTGAAGTTTTGTATATACGATTTTTTTATTTTTTTTATTAAAGTTTCACTTTTCTCTTAATAACCAAGTTTTTGTGGTTCACTGCTTACAAAACCGTTACCCACAATTTTGGAGATGAAAGTTTGACCAATTCGCGCTATTATTACATTTTTCTGCAAAAAAAAAATGTCACTTAAGTGTAAGAAAATTTCAATAATCGCTAAAAAAATCACTTATATCGCGAATTATCGAAACTTTCGTAACAAAATGGTGTGAAACACATTTGTATGTAGGATTATAATAAAAAACAACAAAAATTTTAGTTAGTTATCACTTTTATTAATTAAAAAAAAAAATTGTTTACATAAAACTTCAATGCGTTTGGTGCGTGAACTTTTTTCACGATCGGGAAAAATCATAAGCATATTTCTTAGTATTTTTCCATGCCCTACACGATTACGTGAATGGAGGATGTCGCAAAAAAAAAGTCATAACCCTACTATCCAATGGTGTATCGGTAGTGTCCAAATTCGGCTTCGTTAAGTTCGTTATTGTCAAAAATGTGTAATCGAAGGGTAGATTATTTGAAAATGTATATAAGTACGACCGCCAAAATCATATATAACAATCTCTATCAAAATTAAGCTGACCCGTATTTTTCGTTTGCCGAAACTCCTGCTAGTTCGGCTTTTATACGGATTTTCCCGAAAGCCCTTATTTTTTCATAAGGTTGCAACCCTTTTTAAAATTTGAGATTGGGCAGCAAAAAAAAATGTAACTCTAATTTTTCCCCTCCATTCCCATATTCAAGTTTTAGAACAATCGGTGGGTGCCCTGTAAAAGACCTTCCTTGTAACTGACAACAAGTATTTTAATTAATTTTTTTGGAAAAATAAAATTCTATTTTTTTGAGAATTTTATATTTGGAAATAATAAAATTCAAATGTTTTTAAAAAATTTAATTAAACAAAAATTTTATTTCAAGTACCTTATGAATTTTAAATAAACTTCGCATTTTTCCTTTTCTGGAAAATTGAATTAAAATTTTTCTTGTAGGTGTACTTTGGTAACCTTACTAAATCTGATTACAATTAGAGGATTTTTGGACTTATTGTTAGTTCCCTAATAAAAATTTCGACCGATATTCTATAAATCGGTCTATTGGCAACAAAACGAAGCAGATTTCGCTCAGACTTGGATTATGCATGTTATCTGCACTTATGTAATAAATAACAAAGGATATATTCAATTGGTCCATGTTTGGAATTGGGTCCCATTTTCCGGCAACACTGGTGTAGGGTATTAAATGGTCGGTATTGACCGATTATAATTTTCATACTTGTTCGAGTTACAATTGATCATTTTCGAATTGATCTTTTTCGATTACAATTGATGTTTTTAAAATAACAATTGATCGTTTTGGAATTACAATTAATATATTTTGAATGATAATGGATCTTTTTCAAATTAAATTTTTTTTTTTTTCAAAAATTACCTAAAAAAAATATATTTTTTACACAAAATAAAATATTATTAATCAAAAATGTATTTTTTACGTTAGAAAATTTACTATCACTTAAAAATGGCATTGTGGTACACTCAAAAGAAAAACTCTGTCAAAAAATCTGTAAAACGACTTTCAATTTGAATTAGCAATCTTTTAGCAGATTGTTTTGCTGAGAAGGATATTTTTACTAAAATCTCTGTCATTCAGTTTAAGAAAATAACAGACATTTTACTATGTTTATACTGATTTTGTTTGCTGAATTTCATAATTTTTTCAAGAAATTTTTTTATATAAAAAAAAAGCAGAACAGATTGTCAGCTGATTGCTCTGCTGAAATCAGCAGATTGCTCTGCTGAAATCAGCAGATTGTTCTGCTGAAATCAGCAGATTATTCTGAACAACACACATGTTTAATAGCTAAAACGCCAGATAAAAGTATAAGCTTCCGTGGCGTAGTGGTTAAGAAGTGTACTTTCAAATCGGAAGGTGGCAAGTTCGATGCTCGCTGGCGGCGTATGTTTTTTTTTTTTTTCTTGTTATATTTATTCAGCTCTTATGACAGATATTTAGCAAACCGTGTCTGCTAAAATCAGCAGATTTCTCATATGGCTCAAAATGGGGTATTTTCAGCAGATTTTTCTGCTGATTGGACAGAGAATTTATTTTGAGTGTAGGTATCCATAGATTCGGCCAAGTCGAATTTAACTTTTCCTTTTTTTTTTTTTTTTTTTTTTTTTAATTTTAACTATTCTTAGTTTAAGAATTTAAAATTTCACAAAATTAAAAAAAAAATACATCTTAACAAAACTTGAAAACTTTTTTGAAAAGCAAAATTCCAACGGACTTTTTCTGTGAAATAACAAAATAATCTGCAAAAAAATTTTTTAAAATTCAGCAAACAGAATCAGTAAAATTTCAGATTCTTTTTTTTGTTATTCTCTAAAACTTAATTACAGAGAATTGACTTAAAATAACCATTTCAGCAAAGAAAAAATCTGCTTAATCTTTGCTAATTCAAATTTAAAGTCATTTTACAAATTTCAGATAGAGTTTTTCTTTTAAGTGTATAATATGCAAGAACTTTAAGTATTTTGATATGACATAAAACTCAAATAGATTATCAGAAATCGAAATTTGCAAACATGTTATAAAACGAAATATTTTAGCAAAGTTCACAAGTTTTAAAGTAATGACATTAAAGAAGTTATATTGTTAAACAAATCAAATTATTAATGTATATATCGTCACCTCAAATGCAAACGGGTTACATTGGCGAAAACAAAATAAACTCTTCACTGTATAAGAGTTTCCATAAAAGAGTTTGTGTAAAACCACCATAATAATTTAAAAAACAATTCAGATTTTGTTTTTATTTCTATGCCCGCTTGTATTTCAGGGTACGACATTCAACATCAAATATTAATTTATCTGTAGAAAAGCATATTGTATGTGTTGGTATAATACGTATTTATTATTTTCTATCATAAATTTGAATCACGTGCGTATAAAAATAAAAGTGAATTTAATTTCTACTATTGCACAGTGAAAGATATAAAAAAAAAAAACAAGTAAAAAAGTTAAATTCGGCTTTGCCGAATGTATTGATACCCTCTACAATGTAATAGTAGATTATTTGCAAAAAAAAAAAAAAATTAAACAAAAAATTCCGCGGAAAAAAAATTTGGTGAAAAAAAAAAATTTCGCGAAATATTTTTTTTTTTTGGGTTTGTACTTGTAAAAATTACATTCTGTGTCCAATTCGGTTCACATATGCCAACCAGCAGCCAATTTAAAGCAATTTGTATTTTTAGGTTATGTATAATATACCAAAATTTTCGAGGTGTTCTTGCATTTTAGTTCATAACTTTTGAACCGATGAATCGGATTTGCTCAAATACAATACCAAACTACCTAGGACAACAGCAAGTAAACTTGCTATGTCTCAGTCATATATATTTAATACTTTGGCTGTGATCACCATTTCCACAGACGGGCAATTTTTTTTTTTTAGCGGCCCAAACTCATTTTTAGAGGGGGTCGATTTGTATGGGGGAAATTGACTTTTTTCAGTTTTTTACGATTTACGCCTATTTAAACAAAATTAAAATAGGCACGTGTGGTATCCGATTAATGGTATTAAAAATACCTATCTCGTGGTGCTAACTAGAGATGGGCGCGTGAGTGAATTTTGACTCACGCATGCTCACGCTCACGAAATAAAAATATTGCTCACGCACGATCACGCACGAAATAATTTTTTATGCTCACGTTCACGCACGCTCACGTGAGTTACTAAAATTTTTCTCATGCTCACGAAATAATCACGCTCACGAAGACTCACGAAATTCAAATTAACAAATTTTTGTTTTACTTTTTTCGAATTCGTGCAGAAAAAGTATTTAACTTCCTTAAAACAATAATAAAAATTTATTTAAATAACAATTTTGTAATAATTACCCTCTAAATTCAATAAAATTAAGATTTTTTTACTTGTTTTTTGTTTTAAACAGCACAAAACAATCACGCAAACTCACGAAGCAAAAATTACTCACGCACGCTCACGCACGAAATATTTTTTTCTAATCACGTGCACTCACGATCACGTGAGTAAAAATAAATTTCACTCACGATCACGCGTGATTCACGCGTGAATCACGTGAATCACGAAAAATTCGTGTCACGCGCGCATCTCTAGTGCTAACAACGGGCCAAAGAAGTTATTTTTTTTTTTCGACTAATTAACAAAAATGTCCTAAAATTTTGGTATTTTACTCAATATGACGAAAAGTTGTGCATGTTTGGACACGTTCTTAGCACACGTAGATAGGTTTTCAAAAGACCTTTCATTTGGTATGTAAAACTGAAAAATGGTATTGTCTTCCCCCCTCCTTTTTACCCCCTAAATGTGAATTTGGGGCGTTAAAAAAAATACGTGTCCCTTTATTTTTTCTGATCTACAAAGTAAAACCAATTCCTTAAAGATCCGCGGGTGACACTAGGGAGACTTCCCTTGAAAGTGAAGGGTAAAGGCTTACTAAGGCTATGGAGAGGAAAAGTTAATTGGGGTTGATCTTAAATTGTTGCTTCAATGAAAAGCCCTTTTCCCAACAATTGCCTTGGAGTAGCCCCTAAATGGGTGCATATTTGATGGCGGTCCCCATAGATTTATTTTTATTTTTTATTATTTTGTTTTATTAAATTAGTTTCTACCACTCATATGGTGCCTCCTGGAGGGGTAAATGTAAGACTGACCATTAGAGCACCCATATGTGCATAGTTGTTTTTTTTATCGCTCCCCGCTCATTTTCGGTTGAGTTTGGAGCAAAAAATAATATCTATCCAGAAATTGGACTACTAGGTTGCAAACAGGCCAATCGGTTTGAACTTTTGACCTCAAAAATGGGCTAAAAAACCTTTATAGATTAATTTGGCTGTAACTCTTAAAATAAAAGTTTTTCGCAATTAACTTTCATAACAATTGTTTTGTAGATTCAAAATGCAAAGATTTTTCTCTCATACTGTTTTGACCTAAATATGTCCGATCGCGGTGTTTTGAGCGATTAAAGTTAAAATTTGGGTGAGAACTTTTTTTAAACAATTGTCGTAAATTTTTAAATTGGGGAAAATTTGAGCTCTTTGCATAATTTAATAGGGTATTGAATGTAGTTTTGGAAAAAAAAATTTTTGCAAAAATATATCGACCCTTCCATGAAAAATTGCCAAAATCCTACTCTGAACCACAATTTTTTTACCTCCAACCACGTTATGGGGGTATATTCACTTAGTCATCGCGTGTTGTACGCATCGGAAGATGAGTCTAGGATTCCATATAGTATATATGGGGTATTCCATGCTAAATCGGACGCTTGGAAAATTTTTCATTTTATATTTTTTCAATTTTTTAGTACCCTTTAAAAACCCATTCCAAGTAAATTTTGAGATCTTTTTTGATAATCCGTTAAAAAAAATATCGAATTAAAAAAAACACGCTTTTTTGTTGAAATTTTAGTTTTTTCTTCAAAGTGTCTTAAAAAAGATTGGAAGACAACAAAAAAATCAAAACCGCTGAATATATTAATTACCTTTTTTTAATTCTGTTTTATATATTAACATAATCCCACGATCTACTTAAGCTTATAATTTTAAGAAAACTAAAAAAAATCAAATAAAAAATTTTAAGAAAAGATTGAAAAAAAAACAAAGAGTGCAATCATTTAAAAATCGCATATTAAAACACTTTAAGAAATTTTTTATAAAAAAACAAAATTAAAAAAAAAAATGTTGACCATTTTTGAATTTGTAATGATAAAAATACGGAAAACGATGGTTTTTTTTTTTTGAAAATTCGAGATCTTTGGAACGGGTAATTTAAAAAAATTTTAAAACTAACTTGGATGGGGGTTTTGATGGGTTTTAAAAAAATTTAAAAATAATTAAATAATCTATTATAAAAATTTTCAAAGTGTACAATTTGGCACTGAATATCCCATATATATTTAGGGAAATCCTAGACAGATGTTTCGGTGCGAAACTCACGGAATTACAAAGTGAGTAATCGCCTATCTTGAGGTTGAATAGTAAAAAAAAATGAGATTCAGAGTAGAACTTTGGAATTTTTTCATGGAAGGGTCGATATATTTTTGCAAAAAAAATTTTTTTGGAAAACTACATTCAATACCCTAGTGAATTGTGCAAAGAGCTCACATTTTCCCCAATTTAAAAATTTACGAGAATTTAAAAAAAAAAAGTTCTGACCCAAATTTCGACTTTAAACGCTTAAAACACCGCGATCGGAAATATTTAGGTCAAAACAGTGTGAGAGAAAAATCTTTGCATTTTGATTCTACAAAAAAATTTTTATGAAAGTTAATTGCGAAAATCTTTTATTTTAAGAGTTACAGCCAAATTAATCTATAAAGGTTTTTTAGCCCATTTTTGAGGTCAAAAGTTCAAACCGCTTGGTCTGTTTGCAACCTAGAAGTCCAATTTCTGGATAGATATTATTTTTTACTCCTAACTCAACCGAAAATGAGCGGGGAGCGAAAAAAAATACACTTTTGCACATCCCATACATTTTGTGGGTGCTCTACTGACCATTTATTTCTGTCCCCTTACTTTGTTTCTTTAACTTATCCCTTATCAACAATTACTTTCGGCACAACATAATGAAAACGTATATTTAAGTTTTTCTTACTATAATAAATGTGATAGTAAAACAAATTACGACTTGTTGTAATAAATCCCGCGATTTCAAATCTTCTTTCTTTAAATTTCCAAAAATATGATTTTTTTGCAATTTTTGCTGCTGTAATTTTTATTGATGTACTGGATTCATCAGTGGAATAGGCCTCATGCGATAAAACAAAATTTTTATTTTGAGCACAAAGTATGACAACGGGCACTCGAAAAAACCTTGTTAAATTACAAGAAAAATTCTCGTAATCCAATTTTTCCAATATTTCTTGTTTTTACCAAAAATTTTTTGTTTTGTCCTATCGAAATTTACACTTTTTTTTGTAATTTTAGAATTTGGTTTGTCACAAAAATTACTAAAACTCCTTGCAAGTTTTATCGCGTCAAAAAAAATGTAAATTTACAATTTTATTGGTAACAAGCTTGTAGAATTACAAAAAAAATCTCGTAGTTTTCACTAGAAAGTTTCGAAACAATTTTGTAGCTCTTGGGTCATAGAGCAAGACCACCGAACACCCGAATGCAATTCGAGCAAAAGTTTTTGAGTTATTTACGTTTCAAATATATTGAACCTATTGGGTCCTAAAAATAAGGTCCCAAAACTAAAATGCTGATATCTCGAAAACTAAGCAAGATAGACAAAAAAAATCGAATTCCTGGAAATTTTTGCTTATATCTCGGTAACTACGGCCGATACGACAAAAAATTGAAAAGCAATTTTGTAGCTTTTGGATCGTAAAACAAGATCACCTAACACCCGAAAGCAATTCGAGTAATAGTTTTTAAGTTATGTACGTTTCAAATGTGTTGAACCTATTGGGCAAAAGACCCAGATTCTGAAAGAAGTTTCGTTATTTTGAAACTTTTCTGAGTCAAAGTTTATAATTCTGACAAATAATAAAAAAAAAAAAATTTGAGGCTCTGAGGTATTTTGCTACAGAAATTCCTTTTATAATATTCTTGGTATAGAAAATTTCTCAGATTTAGATATATAGAAAATTCTCAGATATTTACGCAATTTTTCCACCAAAAAATTCCTATATTTAGAAAAATTCTAAGATTTCTAAAACTTCCTTGGTTTTGAAATATTTTTTTTATTCCATTTTTCTACAGAAAAAGTCTGAGATACCGAAACATTCTTTCTACACCAAAATTTTCAGGTTTTGAAAAACAATTAAAGACTTAAATGCCTTTATAATTTTGCTGAGGTAATTTCCTAGATTCTGAGAATTTTTTTTAATTTTCTGAAACACTTTTTCTTAGAAAAATTTTTAGATTCTTAAACAATTTCTAATACATATTTCCTATTGAAAATTCTCAGCTTGTGAGACATTTTCTTTCAGTTTCTGAGTCTCAGACATTTTCCTACAGAAAATGTCTTAGATTCTGATATATTTTTCAAATAAAAAAAATCTAATCTAATTTTCTTAGATTCTGGGATATTTTTAATAGAAGCCTGAGGAATTTTTTCTATAGAAAAAGTATCAGATTCTAGAACATTTTTTCTAAATAAAAATTCACAAGTTCTGAACCATTTTTCCTATCGAAAAAGTCTAAGATTTTTTTCTAGGATTCTAAGATTTTGTTTTCTGTGGAAAAGTTTCAGCATTTCGTCTTACATTCTGAGATATTTTTCAAGCATAAAAAATCTTAGATTCTGAGACATTATCATAGAATCTGTGATATTTTCCTAAAGAATAAGTCTTAAATTCTAAGACATTTTTTAGTAGAAAAATCTCAGATTCCAAAACATTTTTCTTATAAAAAGGTCAGAGATTCTGTGTAATTTTTCCTTTAGAAAAAGTTTCAGATTCTAATACATTAAAAAAAAAAAAAATCTCAAATTTTTAATAAAAAAAATTTTCTTTTTTTTCCTACAGAAAAATTTAATGATTCCGAAGCATTTTTCATGTAAAAATTCTAAGATTCAAAAACATTTTTCCTAAAGAAAAATTTTTAGATTTTTGGAAATTTTTCATAAAAAAAAATCTCACATAATTTTTTTTTTTTTAATTTTCCCTTTTACACCTCTAATAATTCTTCTTTTTTAAAAGAAAAAACATCAGATTTTTGCTTATAAATAATTCTTACATTTTTCCTATAAAAAAATTTTTCAGACTTTTCCTTTAGAAAAAATTGTGAGATTTTTCCTATATAAAAATGTAAATTGTAAATTTTTTCTAAGATAATTCAAAATTTTTATTCTAGAAAAATTCCCAAAATTTCGTTTTATATAAAGAAAATTTTTAATATTCCGGGACTTTTTTCATTTGTTCTAAAAATTATAACATTCCGAGACATTTTTCTTTTAGAAAAACTTTAAGATTCTTAGACGTTTTTCATAGAAAAAAATTCTAAGAAATTTCCTTTTCTTTTTTACTTGCCTTTTTTCTCTCTTCTTCGTTTTCTTTCCATCTTTCAGTTCCTTTTTTCTTTTTTCATTTTTCTTTTTTTTTTTCTTTTGAATTCGGTTTGGGGGGAATTTCCTTTCCCTCCATGGATCCGCTCCTGCACCCAATGAAAGACGGCCAGAAACTTTCCACACAACAGAAATTCCCAAATCCCAAAATCGAAGAACAATAATTTTTATTAATTTAAAAAGTAAAACGGTAATTACTTTCAAAATGTTGATTAAACCTCCCACCGTTCGAACGGTTCCAAGTAAAGTTTTTAGATTTTTTTTTTTTTAAATTTTTTTTGTTTTAAGTTTCCCAAGTTATATTATCACTGTATATTTTAACAAATTCACAATTCATATGATTATAGATACACACCTTTGCTTCGATCTACACCATGGATTGATATTTTTTAACTAAAAAAACTGAAAAATATTGTTCGTTTTAAAATCCATGTTAATAATTTTCTGGCTAAGACCGAGTTTTTGAAACGTGGATAAATTTAAACTCAGTTTAGCCTACGTTAAGCTCGCATTCTGCTTGCGAAATGTGGTATATTTTTCGTTAATAAAAACCCACATTTAAAATAGAATAAAACTGTTCCGCAAAACTTTGTTATCAAACTTGATAGTGGCATGGTCTATGCGAGGAGTCTGAACTTTAGGCTCCACCACCCCTAACCTTACCTAACCTAACCTGATAGTGGCAGAACAAATCTGTTTTCAGAATACCTGAACCAAGTTTAACTACTAACTCTAAAATTCCACATTAGAGGGATTTTTATACCATCCACTCTTTTGGTATATGGCATAATTAGGTTTTTCTTTCGGCTTTAAAAACCCCGAACCCAGTAAATCCTTGACTAATTTTTATCCTTGAACAATTTTAAGTCGATCTACACCGAGAAAACACTTTAATTGTGCCAGGCGAATTTAGAGCCAACTGCGTATTTTAATTACAACAACCGAAATTTTCGGTTGCGATTACCGAAATTTATTTGAACCAACAGAAGTTAAATTTTCAAAACAAATTTTGGTTATCGCAACCGAAATTTCAGGTTGTTGTTATTAAACTATGCAGTTGGCACTACCAAACTGTTGGCACAACCAAACTGTTCTCTCTGTGTAGTTATGTCCTTCCATCTGTCCTGAGGCGTTTTTTTTACTACAAAATTTGTAATTGCAGTGAAACCCAGGTCGGAAAATAATAATTTTTAGTCTGTACCTCTTGTTTATGATTATTTTCTCAATAGAACAATTTCCAAATTTTGAAAATGTATTTAAAATGGTTTTAGAAAAGGTGCAATTTTTTTTTAATTTAAAAAAATTTCTAAAATTCTAAAGAAACATATTAACAAATTTTTCAATTTTAAAATATTAGATTTGAGACATATTAAATCAAAAAAAGTTTTCTAATTTTGAAATTGACACTTGCCTAAAAAATTATTTTAAGATTCTGTGACTTTTTCCGCAAAGAAACACTCTTAAAAAAATAGCAGACTTTAACACATTAACACATTTAACACACGCGTTCTTCCACCGAAAATTCTAATATATAGAAAAATTCGCCATATTGAAAAATTCTCCAATTTAGAGATATTTTTCCCATAAAAAAACTTTTCAGGTTCTGAGTTTTTTATTTAAATACTTTCGGTTTCTGATACCTTTTTTTATGCATTAGCAAATGTATTAATTTCTAAGACAAAGCAAATGTATAAGTTTCTTTAGAAAAAGTTTCAGAATCTGAGTAATTTTTCCTATATAAAAAGTGACAGTTTTTGATACATTTTTTAAAAGAAAAACTCTCAAATTCTTTTTGAAGAAAATTTAGCAATTTCTTCTGAAAAAAAGTTTGAAGGTTTTTTTTGTAGCAAATTTTCAGAATTCGAGGAACTTTTTTTAGCCAAATTGAAGACTTAAATTAAAACTAGAGATTCTTAGAAGCAGGGTTGGCAACCGATACCCACCTAGAATAACGATATTTGGCTATTGTACCGCAACCAATAAAGATATGGAAATTTTCAAAAGCGATTATGAAAGCTGATGAATTTTCTAGTATTTTAAATGTGTCACTTCGTGTTTCTATCGGTTCGTTTTAGTTATATAGGCCAATACCGTTATAATACCGTTTCAAAAGGTATTATAAAGGTATTGACCTATATTTCGAAAACGAACCGGTAGAAACACAAAGTGACACATTTAAAATTTTAGAAATTTCATCAGCTTTCATAATCGCTTTTGAAAATGTCCATATCTTTATTGGTTGCGGTACAATAGCCAAATACCGTTATTCTAGGTGGGTATCGGTTGCCAACCCTGCTTAGAAGTGTTTCCTAAAATATTTCCTTTTCTATTTTGAGTATGTTTATTCTAGCTCGAGGTCATTATTTCCTTTACTAATTAGAACTATGATATTCTCATAGAATAATTTCACTGTGCGACAGACCAAATCGGCGGGGGTTCTGCTTATAATTATAGAAATTAGAGTTTTATGAGGCTTTTTCGTACATTTTGACCGTCTTAATGTCCAAATATCGCACAGTGTTCAGCAAAGTTGTAGCTGGCGTTAAGCTTAACAACTTTGCAGAATATCACTTTGCGATATTCGGACATTTAGATGAAGTAAGTAAGTAAGTAAGTAGCGTATGGGGAAATTGTATTTTTCTAAACGTCCAAATATCGCAAAGTGATATATAGCAGAGTTGTAGCCGGCATAAATCTTGTTTACTTTGCTGAACATCAGTTTGCGATATTCGGATATTAAGTTCGCCAAAATGCACGAAAAAGTTAGCTTGTAACAAAGCATGTTGATGTTGCTCAGTGTAAGAAATACACCAATACATATGGGGCATTCCATGTCAAATCGGACATCAAAAGATATCGAATTTTTAAAAATTGGTAGTTTGCTCCTTTACTCAAACTTCTTTTACTTATATCTTCTTCAATAATGGTCCAAATTTCAATTTTTTCTTTTTAAAAATTTTTGTTTTTTACGTTCTTTTAAAAAAAAATCCCAAAAAATTCTTAAAAGCGCTTAAGTATGCGATTTTTAAGTTTTAAAATTTAAATCTCATTTTTGAAAATGTTTGTACTCTTCGATTTTTTTTAAATTTTTTGTGTAAAACTTCTATCGATTCTACTTTTTTACCCAGGACGATCGTGGTATAACGATTAGTACTATTTTTTAAAAATTTTTTAAAAAATTTTATTGTAATTTTCAAATCTTAAAATAATTTCTACTGCTCGAATGGTGCGTCATAGAGGGGACATTTATAAGACCGACTTCCATTAATTTTTACGTCTTAACATTTCTTTGGAACAAATGAATAATTTTAAATTTGGACCATTATTGAAGAAGTTATGAGTAAAAGAAGTTTGAGTAAAGGAACAAACTACCAATTTTTAAAAATTCGATATCTTTTGAACCGGTCATCAAAAAATCTGAAAATTTACCATGAAGGAGTTTTTGAGGGGTACTAAAAACTGTTAACAAATTGGAAAAATCTAAAAAAAAAGTGTTCAAAGTGTCCGATTTGACATGGAATGCCCCATATATATTTATATTCATACACCAATGCATTCATATACTATTAGCATATATGCTCTCTTTCCACCATTACCATTGTTCTTCAGCTATCGAAATCGATTTTAAAATTACAATGAACACCGTGGCGTATGAGTGACATTTTAAAGCTTACATGAATTTATTATTATTCATACGTACTGTAGGTCAGAGCAAATTTGAGACAATAAGTTATTTTTGTTCGATTTCAGTTTGCATCGAAACAGTTGCCTTTTAGGGTCAATATAACAAGACAACGTTGGACTTGTTTTTAATTTTCAAGTCATAAATTGAACCCAACAATATTTCGAACAAAGCGAAATATATATATTTTTTTTTAAATCAACTTTGTTTTACCGAAAATATTTACTGTTATTAGGATATTTTCAAAAAAAAAAAAAATTTATGATGATCGGATAATTTTTTTGTTCCATACATAATACATATATTTGCAGCAAAAAACTATTTTTTTACAGACCAAATTTTTCTATTACCATAAAAATGTTTTTTAGTTATGCTCATATTTTCAGGAAAAAAAAAAAATAGTTCCAAGTGCGGATCCATAATCATACGCCCTGTGGCATATTATTTGTATAATATTGTACTTCAGTGCGTATTGTCATCCCCTTATATTTCTTAATTTCTAGCTCCTCGTCTGCTTGACTCAAATGACTAAACTAAACTTTCATTGCCTATTTTCACAGATTTTTAAACATTTAAATATCTATTGCGTAGATCGTGTGGCATATGTTCATAAAAATTGATATGTATGTTTGGGAAATGTGTTTTTGCCTCTGTACATGTGTTGGTGTATAAATTCATATTCTCAAAATATAATTCATTTTTATTACATTGGCGCCTTATCGAGCATAAATTGCGTTATAAATAATCTATATGTAGGGATGTATTTTTCATATCATTATTATTTTTATTTTTTTTAATTTATACATTGTCAGCCATTAATATCTGTATAAATACTTAGTGGATGTGTATAAGTGATATATAAAATGTGTAGCAGTGTTTCAAAGTACTCTTAACATATCTCAACATATGCATTTAAAATTCTTTCGTAGTAATAATGATAAAAATTTTTCTTAAACTTCGATATAAAAAGTAAATTTAAATTACACCGCACAACACTCATTTTCCGGTTTAAATTCTGGTGATCAATTTTAGTAGACTTTGATCTCCTGATTCCAAATCTGTTCTACAAATTTTTCCATCACGTCCAGATTTTTAGTTAATCATGGTTGAAAGTGCGAAAAATTACGATTTTTGCATTATTTGAAAGCCTGCACAGCAGCCATTCAGTGGAATACAAATCAGGTATAAAGCGAAAAAGTATAATTTGTCTATAATCTCCAACATAGAAAACAAATTTTTTCTAATTATTGCTTTTGGTTGGGATATACTTGCGTTTTAAAATGATACTGTTAAAATTACCATTTTTATAAAAAAGGTAAGGTAGACCTTAGTTTTTTTTTTGATATTTTTAAAGAAAACTAAAAAAATATATATTTTACAAATTTAAGTTTTCTGTGTTATTTTTCATATAAACCGGAAGATATCTTTAATGAGTTTAAAAGTCTATAAAAATGAATGAACTTTTGCCTAAATTTTGAGCTCATCACAGTAAAGATTGATCATCTGGTTTTTGTATTAGAGCCTTTTAAAACTGGTGATTTTTAAATTTTTTTCACAGTGTTTTTTTAAATTACAAGTTTGGCCAATAATAGTGCAATAACTTCAAATTTTTTTGATCATATATTTGAGATCATAGTTCAATTCAACTCTAATGCTTTACACCAGATTTTTATTCCACCCAGTGGCTGCTGTGAGGGCTTTCAAAAAAGGCAAAAATCGCGTTTTTTTGCATTTTCAACCGCGAATAATTAAAATTCTAGACGTGATGGAAAAATTTAAAGCACAGATTTGGAATCAGCGAGTTAAATTTTTTTAAAATTTTATATGAAATTTCAAACCGGGGCCAAAAACCTTCGATTTGTTGAGCTGTGTTATTTGAAATTTTTATCCAATCGGATTAAATTTAAGCGCACGGTGATCAAAGTTTGGGATTTTTGAAAAAACTTAAAAAAAAGTCTTCTGACACATCATATATTTTGGTTTTGGCGCGATGAACGCGAATATAAAAAAAAACGATAAAACGTTTTTCGAGATATTTTAAATTTGCAAAAAATCGCTGTTTTTTATGCTCAAGAATTTTTTTTTAAATCCCAAAATTTCTTAATACTTTCTTTCGAAAAGCTTAAGACAGGTTTTCATTAAAACTTAATTTTAACCTAACCCGTGGCGCTTTTCGATCAATGATTTGTATTTTTTGGAAAAATTTTTCAATATTATGGATTTTTGAAAAATTAAAAATTTTCAAGAATATTATGGATTTTTGAAAAATTTAAAAAACAAATATGTATCTTAAATTTATATTAGTTTCGACTTGCTTAATATGAATATTAAAAAATTTCTGAAACCGGTCAAGCGGTTTTCGAGATACATATCGCCATTTTAAATTTGTCAAAAATTAAAAAAAAACTACTAGGTTTATTCCTAAAAAATGCACTGACTATTTTATAGAGTTTGAGAAAAACTTTCATTTAAACCTAATTTGAGACAAATCAATACAGCCCTTCAAAAAACCCAAAGCATTGATCTAAGGGCGCCACGAATTAAAATAATTGGATTTATTTTAAATGAAAGCTTGTTTCAGGCTCTATAGCAGGGTGAAGAAAAAAAATTTGTAATGTTTTTAAAAAAAATTTTGAATTTAGGAAAATCAGCCATTTTCTTGCACATGTCAAACAGCGATATCTCGAAAACTGTTCGACTGATTTAATTTTTTTTATTTGAAATTTGTGTTCAGCGCATCAAAATCTAAAAAACATAATGTATCGCAACACAAATTTTTTTAATTTTTCAAAAATTAAAAATTTTGATCACCTGACACCAAGTGTTAAATTAATCCGATTTGACTCAAATGCATTGGGGCAAATTTGGGGTCCTGTATGAATTTCTAAAATTTTGTTAATACATATATTTTTGTTTGTTCTTTTCAGGTAAATTTCTACAAACAATCTTACTGTCGTAAGTATGAATATTTTATTAATTCGATTAAATTATTTTTATATGATGCTATGGCATATTCTTTTCAAATACGCAGATGGTTTAACAAAAAATGTCTGAATAATACACTCAAAAAAAAAACTGTAAAGTTAGCAAAAAATGTAGTTAAATTTATCTAAAAAAGCACCTGATTTTGAACCTACTAAATTTCTAGTTAATTTAACTAAAAATATTTAGCTAATTTTTCGTAGAATGAATGTAGCAAAAAAAGCCGTAACTTTAACTAAAAATTCAGCTGAAAATTTTGTAACATTTTTATGTACATATTAACAAAAAAAATTAGTTGAATTCAGCTAAACTTTTTGTTACTTTTTTGTAAAAAATTGTAAGTTTGTTAAATATTGGTTTTAAACACTAACACTTCACTTATTTTTTTTCTTTTTTTTTTACAGCATTAAGATCAGCTTAAGTAGAACTAATGAGATTTGCATAGGAGGCTACACAAGAAATATAAAAAAAAATTTCAATTAACAAATATGTTACGAGAAATCAGCAAATTAATTAGTAAAAATTCGTAAACTCAGTTTAAAATTCAACAAAAAAAATTAATTAAAATTTTGTTCAAAACCAGTATATCCGTAAATTGAACTTAAATCAAAAAAGTAGTTAAAACGCTGATTTTAACTAAAAATTTGCTAAAAAGCCAGTAAACTCGAGTTAACAAAAATAAAATTGTAAACTTTACAGTTTTATTTTTTTGAGTGTATATTTTGTTCTCCATAGCCTCCTCTAAATTTGACGGATTTTGTGACACAAATTTAAATTTTAACCGGCTAGGGAAAAAAGTGCGCTCTGATGTCCTTAACAAAGAAAACATAGGTTCTTAAAATGTAAGTAGCTCACGACACTAATATCTAACAACCCCCGCATTACAGGCTTGGCAGAAAAAATGGCACAAAAATATGATTTCTTGGAAATAGTTAACAAACAAATTGGGAATTGAGGAATTTCAAAAAACCAAAAAAAAAAATAAATTATTTAGAAATTTTTTTGTACATATTTTAAATTTTTTTTTAGACAAGACTTAGTAAAAACTCTATTTTTTCGAAAATCTTTTTTAATGAACGATATCAAAAATTATCAAGAAAATTATAACTACACCATTTTCAATTGTATTTTAAAATTTTCCAAATGTGTTTTAAAATTGTCCAAATAAATTTTACAATTGTCCAAATTAATTTTAAAGTTGTCCAAATGTATTTTAAAATTATCCAAATGTATTTTAAAGTTTCCAAATGAATTTTAAAATTGTCCGAATGTATTTTAAAATTGTCCAAATATATTCTAAAATTGCCTAAATGTAGTTTAGAATTTTCCAAATGTGTATTAAAATTGTCAAATTGAATTTTAAAATTTTCCAAATGTATTTCCAGCCAGCAAGCAGACTAGTTTAAGACTCCAAAATGGGCTCCAAAAATATAACAAAAATTTCAAATTATTGTGTGAAAGTGGTTCATCCAAAGGAGCCCTCTTTTTTGCGAAAGTATTTGTTTATTTTAAAATATTTTTATTAATCTCTCATCAATTTTAAATAAAAAAACACTTTAAGTTATATATTAAAAAATTTTCAACAAATCCATATTTTCTCTGATCTCCACAGACAGCAATTCGGCGTTCCCACATCCTACATTCTTTCTTGATATATGTATGTTCACAAACTGCATTTTGTTCCCGTTTTATGGTACATACATATTTACAAACAAAGGCGTTTTATGAAATTTATTTTCTGACTTATAATTTTTGTTGAAAGAAAATAATATTTGTTGGCTCCAAAAAGAAACATTTTTTGTAGCCTTTTTGGATGGCTCAAAAAATTTTATAATATTTGAACTTTTAGGAGTCACTTTGAATTATGTTTTTTGATAAAATAATTTCCCAAATGTTTTAGGGTTCTTTTATATTCTAATCAGATGGTACAATATTGAATCAAAAAATTTAGTGTTTTTGGAAAATATATTTGAAAATGGAAATTAAAAGTGTGATTATTAAACCGTTTTCGATTCTAAAAAATGAGGGCTCCAAAAATAATAATTTTTTAGATTAATGTAAGAGTCCTATTTTAGGAGCGCTCCGAAGTTTCTTGGCTGGGTTCTAAAATTGTCCAAATGTAGTTTAAAATTTTCCAAATTTGTATTAAAGTTGTAAAATTGTATTTTAAAATTGTCCAAATGTATTTTAAAATTTTCCAAATGTATTTTGAAATTGTCCAAATGTATTTTAAAATTTTCCAAATTAATTTTAAAATTGTCCAAATGTATATTAAAACCGTTCAAATGTAGTTTAAAATTTTCCAAATGTGTTTTAAAATTGGCCAATTGCATTTAAAAATTTTCCAAATGTATTTTCAAAATTGTTCAAATGTATTTTAAAATATTCTATGTATAATTCAATGTACCCAGAAAACAACTTATACATCCCTAGAACCTGTTCTTATTCCTGTGCAACGCCGATTATTTTTACAAAGGGATTGTCCCAAAAGCAACAGATGTTTGTAAGCAAAATTATAACATATTTTTGTTCCTCGGAATCGGTTCTAGAAGTAAAATTTGGAACAAAAATGAGAATTAAAGAAATATTTTGAATTGCATTATTTTATTAAACAAAGGTTAAGACAATCATATAAAACAGAAATATTTACATTTTTTTAACACACATTTATCCCTTTTAGCCTCCAAAGTTGCATTTTGGACCTTACAATAATGACATACCAGAACATGGATTTTCTGCAAACAAAATATAATAATTAGTATTTGATCCGACCCAGACAATGAAAATTTAATTTACTCACATTTGTTTCAACAATTTTTACGATTATATCCTGCTGTTTTAACAGAATTTCGTGTTTTTTCTTGGTTACGAAAAATTGATATTTATTTTTTAATTTTTTTGACACACAATTTTTTTTTAATTCCTGAGAACCAAAATGTTATGAAACTTTGATTGCAGAGAACAAGCTTCACAATAATTTTCAGTTAACTTGTTCTCAATAATAAAGTGTAATGATGTATGGTTACCGAAGAACATGTTCTAGAACAAGTGTTGTCAGAATCGGTTCTGAAAAATTTTCCTGGGTAGGATATTTTAAAATACATTTGGATATTTTTAAAATACATTTGAAAAGTTGTAAACTACAGTTGGACCATTTTAAAACATTCTTTTAAAATATGCACATTTAGACATTTTTAAAATATATTTGGACAATTTGTATACACATTGGGAGAATTTTAAAATTAAATTGAACAATTTTAAAATATATTTGGACAATTTTAAAATACACTTGCACATTTTTAAAATACATTTGGACACTTTCAAAATACATTTAGAAAATTTTAAAATATATTTGGACAATGCTACAATATATTTTGGCAATTTTAAAATACATTTGGAAAATTTTAAAATTCATTTCGACAATTTTAAAATACATTTGGAACTGCTGTAGCAGTCATAACTAAGCAATTCAGTTGTTAATGAGCATTTGTTCCCAGGTTTTTGCTGGGACATACAATCTTTAATGATTTTTATAAAAAATTTATGTAACTAGTAAATACTTCATCGACCAATTACAACATAGAAACCCTCTTAACATAAAATACATAATTTTTTGTACCGTTATTAAATTAATTTTGTGTTATTTGCTTATGGATTTTTGTGTATTTCTGCTGTTGTTTTGTTTTAACCGTGGTCGAGTTAGCAATACATTTTTTTCGCATTTCGTTTTTTGTTAATATTAATGAGCTCATTTATACACCTGACCTAAAAGAATTATGGCCTTATTAAACTTTTATGAGTTTTCGTTAGGAAAATAGCCTACTTATCGAACCTCTTAAAATGCTGTATAGAATTCTGGAATAAGTTATGAGTGTGTGTGTTTGTTTGTACAGAAAACTGGGTGGATGCTGGGAGTTTATATCCGATTGTAATCGATATTTACAATTTGGTATACATACCTGTAAGCCTATTGTGTATTCTTGGTTAGTTTCTAAGGTAATTTTGTGGGTAAGCTAAATATATAAATTAAAAGTTTTACTTTTCTATATCACCACTATGTTGTTATGTATATATGGGGCAATTCGTGAAAAATCGGGCAATTGGAAAAACAAATATTTTAGATTTCCCTTTTTTTTGAGAGTTGTTTGTTTCATTCAAAAACTTCTTCCTAGTAAATTTTAAGATTTTCTAACATATCAAATGTTCAAAATGGATTTACCTTTACTCAAATTTCTTTTACACATAAATTCTTCAAAAGGGCCTATTTAAAATTTTCTTTTTAATTTTGTTTTTTTAAGTACACAAAAAAAAAGTCCCATAATCCCATTTTACCAATATTTGATAGTTTTCTTTGTTTTATAACAAAAAAATTTTGATCGAAATTTAAACTTATCGTTGTGATTTTACAATTTTTTTCGGATTTAGCACAAAATCTAGTACAGTCACGAGAATTCCTTGTTATTTTTATTGCGTCAAAAAGTTGTAAATTTACAATTTTATTGGTAAGAATCTTGTAAATTTTTTGTGATTTTACAAGCTTTTTACTAATAAAATTGTAATTTTTACTAGGAACTCAGTTGTTTTTTTTTTTTGTTTGTTTGGGATAAAATCACCGCTCAACATTCATTATCCGGTGATCAATTTTAGTATACCTTGATCTCCTGGTTCCAAATCTGCTCTCCAAATTTTTCCATCACGTCCAGATTTTTAGTTATTCACGGTTGAAAATGCGAAAAATTACGATTTTTGCATTATTTGAAAGCCTGCACAGCAGCAATTCAGTGGAATACAAATCTGGTATAAAGCGCAAAAGTAGTCTATGGTCTCCAACATAGAAAACATTTTTTTTCTAATTATTGCGTTTGGTTGGGTTACACTTGCTTTTAAAAATGATACTGTTAAAATTATCATTTTTGTTAAAAAGGTAAGGTAGATAGTGTTTTAGTGTTTTTTGATATTTTTCAAAGAAAAACTAAAAAAAATAAATATTATACAAATTTAAGTTTTCTGTGTTATTTTTCGTATAAACCGGTAGATATCCTTAATGGGTTTAAAAGTCGATAAGAAAGAATGATCTTTTGCCTAAATTTAGAGCTCATCACAGTAAAGATTGATGATCTGGTTTTTGTTTTAGATCTTTTAAAAATTGTGCTTTTTCTAATTTTTTTCACAGTGTTTTTTTTTTTAAATACATGTTTGACCAATTATAGTGCAACAACTTCAAATTTTTTTGATCATATATTTGAGATCATAGTTCAATTCTACTCTAACGCTTTATACCCAGTGGCTGCTGTGCAGGCTTTTAAAAAAAGGCAAAAATCGCGTTTTTCGCATTTCTAACCGCGAATAATTAAAATTCTAGACGTGATGGAAAAATTTGGAACACAGATTTGGAATCAGCGAGTCAAAATTTTTTAAAATTTTATATGAAACTCCAAACCGGAGCCAAAAACCTTCAATTTGTTGAGCGGTGAAATTAATAAGGTTCGGTTTAGCTATTGTTTCCTCTAGTTTTCATCATTCGAGCGTTAGAAGTTAATTTAAAATATAGAAACAATGTAAATATAATAGAAAGAATTACACAACAAAATCTTGTCAAATTACTAGAACAAATCTCTATTCTACCAATATTTAATATTTAGTTTTCCTTCGATCCAAATTTAGGCTGTAGACAATCGCCCAAAAATGAAAATGAAATTTCGCCCAAAAATTTTTCATACAAATTCGGGCCACATTTTATATGAAAAGTTACCCAAAGTTTTTGAGTACATTTTCATAGTTTTTGGGCAAAATTTCGAAATAAAAAATTGGGTAATTTTTCATTAAAAAAAATTGCCCAAAAACAAAATATGAAAAATTACCTACTTTTATTTCTATTTTGGTTTAATTTTTATCAAAATCATAAAATGTCTAAACTGATGTAATGAAACAGTCACTACACTAAAAAAAAAACCTTGTAAAGTTACCAAAAAATCTCGTGGTTTTACGAGGCTATTCTCGTAAAATAGGAGGTAGGTAAAATTCTTGTAAAATTAAGAGGATTTCCTCGTAATTTTGAATGCGCCAAAAATTCGTAAAATAAAATATTTTATTGGTAAAAATATTGTTTCAAAACCGGAAAAATATAAAAAAAAAAATAGTAAACTAACAAGAAAAATGGCAAATATGTTTAAAAAAAATTATAAATTTACAAACCAAAATAGTAAATTTACAAAAAAAAAAAAATTTTTGTTAAACAACATAAATCTTCATAATAAAATCATTTTTGAAAATAACTGTTTTTTTTTGTTAATTAACTAGAATCCTCGTAATTAATTATTCAAAGTTTTATCAACTTTTTTTTGTTAAAATTTTTCGTCTGCGGCGCTTTCATCTCAACTCCATCCAATTTTTTCTACTACTATTTCTTTTTACTTTAATTACACACTTAATATTTTTTATATCAATAACTTATGGGTCTTACAGACTATATTATGAAGAGAAACGGTCTGTCAAAAATATAAATAAGTGAATGTAACAAACAGTGTTGTCATTAAAATTATTTTCTTCGTCTTAAAAGTTTTTCTGAGTAGCCGGCCTTTGGCCGGGCTTAGAGATTACCAACTCCATGCCTTAAACCCATCCTCTCCGCAAAATTTTTTTTTTGTGTAACATGTGTTTTTGGAAAAAAAAGTGTTTTGTAAAACACCTTGTTTATTGTGGATCACTTTTCATTTCTTTCTTGGGTTTTTTTTTCGTTAATTTTGGGCCAAGTTTCGTATTTTTCTTTTTGGGCAATTTTTCATATTTTTTTGACGATTTTGCATTTGGGAGATTTTTCATAAATTTTTTTGGGCAATTTTTTTGTTGGTAAAAAGCTTGTAAAATTACAACATTTTTTGTAAAAAGCTTGTTAAATTATAAGGAATTGTTGTCAAATAAGAGGTAGTAAAAAAAAGTTACAAACTTTTTTTGTAATTTTACATTTTTTTTTTTTTGAGTGTACAAAAAAAAAAAGATTTTAAACACTTTTTAATTTTTTTTTTTTGAAATTACATATATTTTGAATTGGTAACCAAAAAACACACAGAATTTATGTATTTTTTTTATTTTATTTGGCATTGAATGTCCCATATGTAGTAACTACGCATTATATTGAATTATATTTCAGCGTTGGTGTTATTTTTATCAATAAGCAATGCTCGTACGATTTTATTTCTATTTTGTTGTTGGGGAAAATGTTCAGTTTTGTTCAATTTTAAATACAAACACGTGCAATTATTTTTAGCTAGTCTGGACATCATCTAGAGCATACAAATATATTAATTTAATATCAGGGGTTTAAAATGTTTTTTTTTTTTTTCAAAAGTTTAATACATCCCAGTGGGCAAAAAAAATCACCGCTGAAAGACTTTTGAACCATCCTTTTTTAAATTGCTGACATCTTCACAAAATTCTCCAAATGTCCTTGAGGACAAGTCAGCAGTAGGTCAGCGTTTCTAGTGGCCACCCATTCTGGTGGGCACTGTTGTCCAAATGCTGACTTTTGGTGAAAAAAATTTCCGCACATTTGTTTTTTAAATATATTTTTACTTCTTAAAACACCATTCTGTTCTCATATGTCCACCAGCAGCCGAATTACAGTAGTTAGTATTTTTAGGTTATGTTGAACGTTGATAACATTTGAACCGCTAAACCAATGTTGCTCAAATGCAATACCAAACTTCTCAGGGTAACATCGTATTAATATATCAAATCGGAGACATATCTGTGTTATATTTTTGAAGTAATTTGAATTTCAACAGACAGACGCACATCGCTAGAATGTCTTAAAATCGATCAAAAAAATATATTGGGGTTACAGACCGTTATTTCGATAAATGGAGGGTATAAAAATGAAAATTTGGAAAAATAGAGAATAATTAAAAAGCTATCATGTAAAATAGGAAATATTATCAAAAATTCAAATCTGAAAAAATAAAAACAAGAAAGCAAGAAAGAAATAAAAAAAAAACCCAAAAAATTCAAAAAAATTCTAAAAAATTGTACCAGGAAAAATTCACAACAACTTAGAAATTATCACAAAAGCTCAACTCAGTTAAAAGAAAATTTGGACCCAAATTAGGAAAAAATTCAGAATAATTAGCAAACAAGACAAAAACCAAAATCACGAAAGTTAATAAAATATATAAAATAGACAAAAACATTCTGTAGGGTATTTTTGATTCAGCAAAGACGAATATAGAACGCCACTTGCTTTATTGTGTATTTACAAAAAAAAAAAATTTCCCTAAATTAAACAATTTAAAGGTTAAAATGCCATTATTATATATTAGAAAGAATTGATTATTTTTTAAACAACGAGTTTTTGTTGTTGCCAAAAAAAAAAAAACATATGACGCCAGTAAAGACTCTGTATATTAATATCAAATCGACATTAACACTCCACCCATACAAGTGTTGCTGCTGACTATAACACAAATAGACACTAAAAATCATAAATATTGTACAACACAACAGATTGTAGGTTTCAACTGAATAGTAGAAAAAAAAAATGTTGTAAACCAAAAATAAAACATTAAATATATTACTATACCCCGGCATACAAGTTTAAACAAAAATATGAAAATAAATTTTATAAAAAAAAAATTATTGACACAAACACTGCACAGTGGTTTATTATTGATTTTTGTTTTGGAAATAATTCGGCTATTCAGTAAGGACTGGACCGATTGCAGGAAAATTTATACTGGTTATAGCTAACATAACTTCGAGCTTAAGTTTGGACGGCGGAGCCCACATGGTCCCTTTTGCACCGCCAGGGGCCATAAAGAAGGTCACCTTTAGTAAGACGGGGATCCAATGGAGAGTAGAGAATAATCTGCAGGAAAAATTACTTGGAATGTTAGAATTTTTCTAAGGGAAAAGAGATTTTAAATATCTCTCCCACCGCTCTGACTGTGCTAGGGTTGCCCATAGAGAAGTCAAATATATGACCGACCTACAGTATTTTTTCAATAGCAACATTTTCTCAGAACATACTCAATAGCCTGTCCTGAAAATGGCCTCTTTTTGGATTTTCGCTTTGAAAAAATTACTTGTATTACAGAACTGATAACGCACTCAAAAAATTATATCATTTATTTTATTTATTTGTTTCACTTTCAAGTTTGTTAAAAACGTTTTTCGTTTTGTCGTCTTTAAAAGAAAAAACATATGTTTAATATTTAGTTTTTTTTAATGACTATTTCTGTTCTCTGTTTTAAAAATAACAACATAAAAAATAAAGACTTTCATTAGCATTAAATTTTGAAAGTCATTTCTTTTTGTAGCGTAAGTAAAAATAAGTGATTCTTCTTTAATTTTTAATGATTTGTGTACGTTATTTTTTTTTAATTGTTGGCAATTTTTAAAGAGCATTCATTAGTTTTTCGTACTTGTGTTGGTTATTTTTTGTAGACAAAAAATTCAAAAAATTATTTATAGAAATATAAAAATATGTTTGTATAAAGAGACTTTGTCACAATGGGTAGAGTGTCTGGTCAGAATGTAGTTTATTGCGGGATCGATTCCCCAAAATTTTATTAAATTGTTTTTTAAATATTAGAAAAATAGTAAAAATATCCCACGAAATTATTAATTTTTAATGTTTTCGTAGGTAATGTTTTTGGAATTTGTTAATAAAAATAACACAACAATCATTAATTTTAAATGTTTTCGTAGATTATTTTTTATAAATTTGTTGGTAAAAACAAATGAAAGCGACGATATTTTTTAATGTTTGTTTTTGCCTACAAAATATTTTGAGTTTGAGGAAAACAATAAAAAAAAAATGGAGTCCGTCTTTGCCTCCCTACCAGAGATGGGCACGTGAGTCAATTTGGATTCACGCACGCTCACGAAATAAAAATATTACCCACGCTAGATCAAGAAATGTTTTTTTTATGCAATTTTGAATTAATTACCCCCTAAATTCTATATAATGACGATTTGTATGCCCTCCAGCTTGTGATAGAGGATATATAAGTTTGTCATTCCGTTTGTAACTCATCGAAATATCGGTCTAGGACCCCATAAGGTATATATATAATTGATCAGTGATCGATTTTAACCTAAAAATACAAAATTCTTTAATTCGTCTGGTTGACAAATACACACAGAAAACAAATTTGCTAATTTCCAACTGAAATTCAGTTGTTGCAACAAAAAATCGGTGGATGCATTTGAATTAAGGTTAAAACAACTAAATATCGGTAGTTACAACAAAATGTTGTTATTACAACTGTCTTTGAATTGAAGCAACTATAAAATTCGTTAGCCACATCAAAATATAGTAGCAGCAACCGAATTTTGAGTTAATACAACTGAAAAATTCAGTTGGATTTTTATTTTTTTTTCTCTGTGTATGAACGTAATTTAATACCGAATGGTATTTAAACAAGTAGGAACAAATTTTTTAATAAAAAAAAGAAAAAATTGCGGATTTTTTTTCGCAGAAATTTTTTTTCCAAAAAATTTTATTTATTTTTTCAAAAGTAACTTCACTCAAAATATTTTGTAGGCAAAAACAAATGAATAACACACTTAAAACCAGTGAATAAACAATTGAAAACAATCCCAGTAATTATTCAGTTGTTTTAACAAACATCAACATTTATTTTTTACTGTTGACAAAATTTTCTAAAATAAATAACATTAAACATAAAAAAATTACGTTTTTTTCACTCTTTTTTACCAACAAATTCGAAAAATTAACCTACGAAAACATCAAAAATTAATGATAGTTCTGTTATTTTTACAAACAAATTTCAAAAAAATAACCTACGAAAACAATAAAAATTTATGATTTCGTAGGTAATTTTTTACAATTTTTTATTGAAATATTTTTTTAAAAATTTTTAATAAAATTTTTAGGGAATCGATTCCGCAATCAACTACATTCTGGCCAGACACTCTACCCATCGTGCCAAAGTCACTTGATACAAACATGTTTTTATATTTCTATAAATAATTTTTTGATTTTTTTTTTCTACAGAAAAATACCTGACTTGTGTAGGTAAAAAGTTTTTACCTATATATCATTAGTTTTTACTAAAAACTAATGATATTTCATTAAAAAATACCAACAATTAAAAAAAAAAAACTACATACTCAAATCATTAAAAATCAAAAGAATAATCAGTAGTTTTTACTTACAGAACAAAAATAAATGACTTTAAAAATTAAATGTTAATGAAAGTCTTTATTTTTTTGTGTGTTATTTTTGAAACAAAGGACTGAAGTAGTCATTAATAAAAACTGAACATCAAACAAATGTTTTTTCATTTAAAAACGACTAAACGGAAAACTTTTTAAATAAACTACAAACAGTTAATGACATAATTTTTTGAGTTTTCTTTTTAAATAAAGTTTTTTGCAAAAATCTTTTTAAAATCGTGGAAGGTATCCATACATTCGGCTTCAAACTGCACAAATCAATCACGCATACTCAGTAAACAAAAATTACTCACGCACGAAACTATTTTTTTTAATCACGCGCATAAATAACGTGCGTAACGAAACCTCGTTTTACGCGCGCAACTCTACTCCCTACTACCGGTTAAAGTTCACAATAGTAGGGACAACAGAGGCGTGCATTTTTTCCCAGGGTGGTAAATTTGAAAGTTTTGTTTAAAATGGGTCAACTTTCGATGACGCTGGGGAACTTAAAACATAAAATTTTAACGCCATATTTTGTAAACCCTCCACTCTAGTGATAGAGGTTATATACAAGTTTGTCATTCCGTGTGTAACACCTCGAAATATTGGTCTAGGACCCCATAAAGTATACACTCAAAAATTATGTAGGTAAATGCCAGTGAATATTCACTAAAAACAAACGAAATTTTATTTAAAAACCATTCCACTGTTTTTTCATTTTAAATAAATACACATTACAGTCAATTTTAAATGTTAATTTAATGAATAACCAAAACATTAAAAAATTACTGAATATTCACTTATTTTGTATTGAAAAACAGTAAAACTACAGAAAAATTTTTTTACTGCCGAAAATAAATGTAACAGAAAATTAATTTTTAAGACAGTAAATTATATTTTTTAAACTACAGAAATAGTAATAAATTAAATCCTTTATAAAATAAGTGACTTTTTTTTAAATAACTTTACTGATTACTTTTTAAAATAAACAAACAGTTAATGACATAATTTTCTTAGTGTATATATTCATAACCCTCGATCGATTCTACGTCAATCTAACAATGTTCGTCCGTCCGTCCGTCTGTAGAAAACACGCTAACTTTTGAAAGTCTTTACAGAGGCTTCTGAAGCTTCGCATTTAGGTCCAGTGGTTCAAAAGTTATGAACAAAAGAGTAAATTTCAGCAAGGGTTTTTATGCGTATTTACAAGATAAAAAACACGCTAATTTTCGAAAGACAGTTCTGATGCTGCTGAAACTTGGCATATATATTTGCCGTTGCGCTATTCTGATTGGTATTGAATTTCAGCAAAAGCGGTCCAGTGGTTCAAAAGTTATTAAGGAAACCGTGAATTTCAGATTAGTTTCACCTAAAATTTACGTGGGAAAACCCGTTAAACATGTTTTAAAAACATTGGTAAGTCACTAAAATATTTTACAACGTATTTTTGTCACTCAAAAAAATTTTTACACTAAAACAAAAAAAAAAAAATACACTCAAAAAAAATTTTACACTCAAACAAATTTTATAGTCAAAAAAAATTTTGTAAATTATTTTTTTTTGTTTTTCTAAATTACTAAAAAAATTTTTTTTTACACAAAATAAAATATTTCCAATCAAAAATGTTATTTTTTTACTTTAGAAAATTAACTATTACTTAAAAAGGGCATTGTGGAGGGTATTCATAGATTCGGCCAAGTCGAATTTAACTTTTCTACTTGTTTAAAATCATCTACGTGTTGTTGCCTTACAAATAAATCCTGAACGAAACTTTTAAGCTGGAAGAAAAAGAGTGTTTTTGTGAGAGAGGGTTTGTTATTCCATTTGTAGCACACCGAAATATCGACCTAGGACCCCATAATGTACATATATATATTATTGATCAGAGAACGATTTTAAGACATTCTGGCGATGTCCGTCTATCCGTCTGGGAAAATGGTGATAACGGCCAAAGAATTAAACACACATATGACTTAAACTAGCGTATTTACTTGTTGTTGCCCAAAGCAGTTTTGTATTGCATTTGAGCAAAATCGGTTCAGCAGTTCAAAAGTTATGAAAGAAAACGTAAGGACACCTCAAAAATTTTAAAACATTCAAAATAACATAAAAATACAAAATGCTGGGGGAAACAAGTAAACATGGTTAAAACAAGTACAAACATATTTGAAAAAAAAAAAAAAAATCGCTAAATTTTTTTTTTACCAACCCGAGTAAAAATTTTGATATGAAGCAATATATAATGATATGTAACACAATATATATTTAAACGCAATTTGATCCGAATAATGGTGGATGTGTTTGCATTAAAAAAGATCAACTTGTATAAAATATGATTTGATTTCATCCGAGTTTTGACCAGACATTGCCATATATTGGTGGATCTAATTAGATCTAATTGCATAAAAAAATATAAAATCCTGGTGTTTTTTGGTTTGGGTTGAGATACACCACAGGTCAACGATACATTCACAAAACATTTAAATGTTTGGGTACGCTTCGAACCAGATAGGTGATATACATAACCCTAACAAGAAATGTTTAGAAACGTTTTAAAAAGTTTCTTATACTTTGTCTAAAAAACTTAGAAAATTTTTGGTTAATTGGAAACATATATAGTTTTATATGGAACAGCATAATCTATATATAATTTTATGTTAAATTATACAGAAAAACAAATTTTGTATTGACCCTCATATAATTTTATATAATTATATCAACCGTACACCTTTTAATCCGAATCATGATTAAATTATATATAACTACATATGACTGCATTTAAAAAATTTAGAAAAGATCTCACGCGATGTATAATAATATATGATTTAATATGTTTGTATCAAGTTATATATTGTTATATATGTTTATTTTTACTCGGGAAAAAAAATTGTGAGGATTTTTTTTTTTTCAAAAAATTCTTTTTTTTAGCAAATAAACTTTTTTTACATTATGGAGGGCATCAATACATTCGGCAAGGTCGAATTTACCTTTTTACTTGTTATTTTTAAAATAGCGTAATTTTTTAACAAAAGAAAATACTTCACTGGTCAGGGTTTTAAAAAATCATAAAACTAAGAGAGGTTTCTTAAATACAGCTAAGATAGGTTTCTTTAAAATAAGAATTCTTTTTGTGTACAAAAAAAAAAATAATAAATTAGGGATATGTGTACTGTAAAAAAAAATTATAAAGGATATGGCAGAAACATAAAATCATTATTATTTTTTTTTTTGCAATTTTTTTTTTTTTATATCCACAGCCATTAAATGTTTTATCAGGGGTCAGTCTCTAAAGAGTATCCCAAAAAAACCTTTCAACCCAAACCCAAAAGTTGAGAATGTAATACATAAATGATAAATGGAATATAATAATATTATATAAGTCTCAATACAAAAATGTAACCTTTCAAGCGTTAAATACCTCACATCACTATGCAACCAAAAAATTATTACCGTTTGTAAATCCCTAAAGCATTATAAATTTTTTTTTTTTTATTATTTCTTGAAAGGGCAAAGAAGAAATCATAAAAAAAAGATATTTTAAATTAATTCAATTTTAATACAATAAAAACCATTAAATATTTTAAAGCAACAAAAAAATCGTCTGGTCGAATACATAAATAACAGTAATAGTAAGATGAAAAAAAATTCTCTTTCCAAAAGCAATTTTTATAAATTAAAAATTTTTACAAAAAATTAATTCAGTTTGATATAAAAAGAGTTCATTGTTACATGAAAAACAGTACTTATTGTTAGATAGAAACGAAAAATTGTCAATTAAAAACAAATAGATAAGTTAAATTCGACTTGGCCGAATCTATAAATACCCACCACAATGTCCTTTTTAAAGGATAGTAAATTTTTTTAACGTGAAAAAAATAAAAATTTTTATTAGAAATATTTTATTTTGTAAAAAAGTAAAAGTTTAAGTAATTAAAAAAAAAAAAAACAATTTACTAAATTTTTTTTGATTGTGAAGTTTTTTTTGACCCGGTGAAAAATGAGCATATATTGATACATATATGTAAATATATGGATGCATATATGTAAATATATGAGCATATTTGGTCATATATGAAATTGTATGCAGTCATATATGATCATATTTGCAACATATATGTCCATATACGTAAAATGAGGGCATATGCCCATATATGACATACTTGGACATATATGGAGCATATATGTCATATATGTGCATATGCCCTCATTTTACGTATATGGACATATATGTTGCAAATATGATCATATATATCTTCATACAGCGTCATATATATCCATATATGCTCCATGTATGGACATACATGATGCTGTATGAACGCATATATGATCATATTTGTATCATTTTTCACCGGGGAGTGTAAATTTTTTTTCGAGTGTAGCTACAATAGCACTTAAAATATAAATTTTTTAAGGTTCAAGTATGTTGCGATTTGGAGATTTTGGGGGAAATTGTAAAAAATTTTGATTTTGAGCGATCCCATGTTGTCCCAACATAAAAATTTTAGAATATATTCTTTAGGACTTTCTCGATAAGATTATCAAGTAAAAAAAAATCTGGGGATACCATCCTCCCCATTTTCTCCTCCCTTTATCACGACCTTAAAATTAGGGAGGTAACCCAAATTTTTTTCGAAAATTTTTTGGTTATGGGAGGTCTTGTAGAGCAGCAGTTACCAACCTATGGTACGCGTACCACTAGGGGGTACGCGAAACTGTCCACGGGGGTACGCGAAATTTTAGATATTTTTTTCTGATTTTTTTTTTTGTTTAGTAATAACTAGGGATGAGATTTTCATGCACTAAAAGATCGAAAATATGCGCTTAAAATATGCACTTAAAAATTGAAAATATGCACTAAATAACCTAAAAATATGCACTAAAAAAATAAAATGTGTGCAATAAAAATATTGCTTTCATAGGAAAAACTTTTTAAAAGGCAAAAAAGTAATGCCGGGTTTAAAAACTAACATTTAAAACTTTATATAAGCAAGATTTTTTAGAAATTAAGACAATATATAAAAAAATTTAAAAGAAAAAAAAATAATTTTTCTTATTTTCAAAATTAATTTTTAAAATTTAAAATAGTTTTTGAAACAAATAAATTTCAATTTGGGTATTTGCTAATTTATGCCAAAATATGCAAAAATATGCACTTAAAAGTTTGAAATATGCACAAAATATGCACTTAAAATCAAAATATGCAAAAATATGCATTTTCATCAAAATATGCAAAATATGCAAAAACAAATCGATGCCATTTTGACTCAAATTTTTTGATTCGGAAAGAATATTGTTTTTAGACTATCGAAAAAAATGCATTTGCATGGAAATCTCATCCCTAGTAATAACTAGGGATGAGATTTCCATGCAAGTGCATGTTTTTTGTGTTTGGTCTAAAAACGATATCGACCAATTATCTTACCGAATCAAGAAATTTGCGTTAAAATGGCATCGATTTGTTATTGCATATTTTTGCATATTTTGGTGAAAATGCATATTTTTGCATATTTTGGTTTTAAATACATATTTTGTGCATATTTTTAACTTTTAAGTGCATATTTTTGCATATTTTGACATATATTAGCAAAAACACAAATTGTAATTTATTTGTTTCAAAAATTATTTTAAATTTTAAAAATTTATTTTGGAAATAAGAAAAATTATTTTTTTTTTCTTTAAATTTTTTTTATAAATTGTCTTAATTTCTAAAAAGTCTTGTTTATATAAAATTTTAAATGTTACTATTAAAACCCGGCGTTAGTTTTAGCTTTTTAAGAAGTTTTTCCTATGAAAACAAGATTTTTATTGCACACATTTTATTTTTTAGTGCATATTTTTAGGTTTTTTAGTGCATATTTTCAATTTTTTAGCGCATATTTTAAGCGCATATTTTCGATTTTTTAGTGCATGAAAATCTCATCCCTAGTAATAACCAACGAGAGGACTTTCATGCAAATGCATGTTTTTTCCCTTTGGTCATAGAACAGCATAAACAATATATCTTTGCGAATCAAAGAATTTGCTTTAAATGGAATCGATTCGTTAATGCATATTTTGCTTAAAATGCATATTTTTATATTTATTCGCTATAAATGCATATTTTTAGGCATATTTTGTACACACAGAAAAATAAATTGCCAACTGAATTTTTCAGTTGAAGCAACCCCAAATTTGATTGTTACTACTTAAATATGCTGTGACTAACATACTTTATGATTGTTTCAACTAAAAGTCAGTTATATCAACGTTATTCAGTTGTGACTACCGATATTCAATTGTGACAACCTATATGTGAGTGCTTCAACCTAATGTTAGTTACATCAACTGACTTTCAGTTGGAAATTGGGAAATTTGTTTTCTGTGTGTATAAATTTTAGTTTTTTAGATATTTTTTAGTATATTTAGCTATTTTTAAAAATTTGTTTATGATTTTTTTTTGCATTAAAGCAATTATTACATTTTTTTAGATAATTTTTTAATAACATTTTATAAGCACTGTATGTATATCTAAGCTGAAAATGCCAGACTGAACTCAAATTTTATACTTTTTTTTAATAAAAGTAAAAAAACAAGTGGATATTTATGATTTTTAGTGCATATTTTTGGTGTTCAGAGTTGGGCATACAAGGTAACGGAACTGATCGTCTTTAACTTGGTAAAGTCCAGAACCAATCCTTGTCTTTGTAACCAACTAAGAAGACTCACGACCTCCGACCCTTCGGGGCAGGGGGACACCGGTCAATGGTATTATAACACCCGTTAAAATACTAGCTAATGTGAGCAACAAAGAAGGAAAACTTTAAACCCTTCAGAAGGCAACGGGAAACCACTGAAATAATGTCCCTTGAAAACCATACAATTATGATTATGACTACACACAATAACAAATGGCCCTTAATCACCGGTAACACGAGGGTGCTAAGAATCCGCGGAGGTAAAACAAAACAAAAACTTAATATCGGTACATGGAATGTACGAAGCCTTTATGAAACGGGAAAACTTGCCAATACAATAAAAGAAATGAATAATCTTAAAATCGATATTCTTGGTATTAGTGAAACGTCGTGGCCAGACAGCGGTGAATTTGTTTCTCAGAATGCAAAAATGTACTACTCGGGAAACAATAATAAAAATCACAGAAACGGAGTGGGAATTATAGTAAAAAATGATATGGCAAAATGTGTCACTGGATTTATCCCAAAATCTGACAGAGTCTTATTCATAAAGTTAGAAGCCAAACCAATAAATATAAATATTATTCAAATATATGTATGCACCCACTGCTGATAAAAGTGATCAAGATATGGAAGTTTTCTATGAAGAAATTAAAGATGTGATGAAAGCTACGAAACCACAAGAGATAACTGTCATTCAAGGTGATTTTAATGCAAAAGTAGGAGTAGACACAGTACCTGGTATAACAGGGCAATACGGATTAGGAGAAAGAAATGAAAGAGGCGATAGACTCATCCAATTTTGTCAAGAACACAAAATGAAAATAGCAAACACGCACTTCTGCCTTCCGGCAAGACGACTGTATACCTGGAAATCCCCCCAGGATAGAATAGGGAATATCGTAAGAAATCAAATTGAATTCATTTTGATAAACAAACGTTTCTGATCATTTATTACAAAAACTTCAACATATCCAGGAGCAGATGTACCTTCGGATCACAATCTTCTAATGGCAAATTTGTGCACAAAACTTACCATAATTACAAAGAAAAAAACATATAGGAAAATTGATACAGCGAAACTTGACGAACCATCTACTCGCACAAAGG
Organism: Pegoplata infirma; assembly: GCA_963921195.1. NCBI lineage: Eukaryota > Metazoa > Arthropoda > Insecta > Diptera > Anthomyiidae > Pegoplata > Pegoplata infirma. Next base: position 85,854,696 of record OY992537.1, read on the forward strand.
TAAAAGAATGTATTAATAGAGAGCTAAATAATGTTAACAGAGAAGATGTTGAAAATATATGGAATTCTGTTAAAGATACTCTAAAATCAATAGCAGACAATTCTCTTGGAAACAACAAAAGACCGGAAAGAAAAGAATGGATGACAAACGAAATTTTGAAACTAATGGAAGAACGTCGATAATATAAAAATTCAAGTTATGAGATGTACTATGAATTAAATAGAGAGGTTCAAATGGCGATACGCATTGCAAAAAACTCACACCTTAATAGTCAATGTCAGGAGATAGAAAGACTACAAGAATTATATGACGATTTTAATCTTCATAAAAAATTAAAGGAAGCCGCCGGGATATACCGCAAATCAACTCCAAAATTACTATACAACAATAACAACGAAGCTGTTTTAGATATTAAAGAAAAAAAAATATTTGGAATGAATATATTAAACAATTATTTACTGATGGCAATCGATCAAGTTTTGAAACGCAGACACCACAATAACATACAGGAGTTGCGATCACGCAAACAGAAGTTAAAGCAGCAATAGCATCCCTGAGAGACAAAAAAGCCTGTGGCCCTGAAGAGATTCCTTCTGAAATACTGAAATTGATAGACAGTGATAACATCCATCTTCTTACAAAGTTGTTTAATTTCATTTACGATACTGGCCAGTTCCCACAAGATTGGCTTAAATCAATCTTTGTAACCATCCCCAAGAAAAGTCACGCAAAACATTGTAATGATTATAGACTCATTAGCCTAATGAGTCACGCTCTCAAAATATTTCTCCGAATAATTCACTCTAGAATTTATGAGAAAGCCGAGAAACACATCTCAGTTTGGTTTTAAAGAAGGCATGGGCACCCGTGAAGCACTTTTTTCAATACAGATGTTAGTTCAAAAATGCAGAAATGTACAGAAGGATGTTTTCTTATGCTTCATTGATTACGAAAAGGCTTTTGACACTGTGCAACATGATAAACTGATCGAAATTCGAATGTCCATTGGTATAGATAACAAGGAAATACAATGTATTAGAAGCCTGTATTGGCATCAAACAGCACAAGTTAATGTCGATGGAGAGATGACTGAGAGTATTGCAATCTCTAAAGGAGTCAGACAAGGATGTATACTGTCACCACTACTATTTCATATCTACTCCGAAAGAATATTCCAAGAATCAATTAGCAAGGTTCGAAAAGGTATCTATATAAACGGTATATTTCTCAACAATATTAGATATGCTGATGACACTACCATACTGGCCGGTATGTCTGGACTCCAACATCTACTAGACAAACTAACGGAATATATGGCTTAAAGATTAATATACGGAAAACGAAATATATGATTGTCAGTAGAAAAAATGCCCACAACACAGCTTCCTTGAAGATAAAAAACTCCCACGTTGACAGAGTACATAGTTTTAAATATCTCGGGGTTACAATCAATGACCAGTGGGATAGTTTAAAGGAAATCAGATGCCGTATTGAAATGGCAAGAGATGCATTTTTCAAATATAAAAAAGTTTTGATCAGCCACGATATTAATCTTGAAACTAAAATACGATTCGTTAAGACCTATATATGGTCTGTTCTTCTATATGCAATGGAGGTATGGACCATAAAAGCAGTAGACATAAAGAAGCTTGAAGCCTTTGAAATATGGATCTATCGAAGAATTCTTAGAATACCATGGACCCATGGACTGGTATCCGTGATGCAGGCAACCTGTTTAGCGAGGCGAGAAATCGAGAAACTTTTTCAGAGATAGTAAAAAACTTATGATATCATTTAAAATAATGTAAAATTTAATTGAAATGGTCGCTTACATTCGGAAAACGAATTGGCAAATAAAGAAGAAGTGCATATTTTAAGATTTTTAGTGCATATTTCAAGACTTTTTAGTGCATATTTTAGGCGCCTAAAACATATTTTTTTAACGCATGGATGTCCTGTCCCTGTCAATAACATTAAATAATATCAATGTGCTACACCAAAAAAATGCGAAAGTTCTCATATAAAAATTAGACCTGGTTGAAGTCCAAAGAGTACGGAAATACTAAAAGTTTTTCTCGGTCACTTCTTTCTTTACCAACCACAGCATGGGGGTATACTCCCCTTGATATTCCGTGTGTAACGAGTCGAAATATCGGTCTAAGACCCCAGAAAGTATATATAATTCATCTGTGATCGATTCCCAGTTATTTCTAGAATTTCTAGACTTCTGAAGCTTGGCTCGAGTATGTCTCAAGGTCATAGGCAGTTTAAGTTCTTAAAAGGGCAAAATCGGACCAGGGGAAAAGATTTTCCCCTTGAAGAACTTAACCAACCTCTGAAAAACTCCATTTTTTACAGGACTTTTTTTATTTTTGGTATGCAAATAAAACAGTTTGATATCGAAAAAACTTCAAGATCATGCTGGGTATACAAAAAAGACGTTTTGTTTCGCCCACTTTTTTGGGCGTGGTTATTAAAAATTAACTTAAAAAATGATAATATTGTATTACTTAAGTGCAAATAATAATTTAGTTTCGCGGATTTTAAGGAATTTTAATTTTATAGCAATATTTTTTTAATATCTCACGATGAACTTTGAGAAAAATGAAAGTGAATTCGGTGCGCCTTTTAAGCTGATAACGAAAAAAATAACACTGTGCTACAAAAAACACAAAATCGAATATACTTTTGAAATGAGGTAGTTTAGGTTGTAGGTCTCGTCGAAAAGATCACAAAAATACCCATCAAACTTGCCAGACACCCTCAAATTTTTAAGTTTTTGTCAAAAAACGTTTTTTTGGGACTTTTCTCACTAAACCAGGTGTAACTTAAAAAGTTTACCACCGATTTGTAATTTTTTAACAGTTTTGGATAGATGAAATATAGGACTTTTCAGGTGTGTGAATTGCGTATACATTTAAGAAAGATATGTATTGATTTTTTCAACAATATCTAATTATTTTTTGTTATTTTTTTTTTTTTAATTTTTGAGTTTATCGATTTTTTTCTGCTATAGTTCGTTCAACAATGTTTATATTTATACACGTATTCCGAAAGAAAATTTAATTGTGAATACGATGAGCTTTATGCCGAAAAAATCGAATAACAATTGACAGAGTTGTGTTAATTTTTCTAAAAAATAAAATTAAGATTTTGCATGAAATTGCCGTTTGGACAACCCAGGCAAAAACGAAATAAAAAAATAAACGAACATACTGAGAGGTCGCGTATCATTATTTTAAAGGTTTTTGGCCCCCTGAATTCGAATTTGACCTTGAAATTGCGCTATCTTATTAAGTTTTTGATATATCAATTTATGTTTAATATCTCAAAAACCTGACGCGATAGAGCAATTTAAAGGCCAGATTCGGATTCAGCGCGCCAAAAACCTTTAAAAATATTGAATATCACCTCTTATGATAAATTTATTTTTTTTTGCATGGGTTGTCTGAACGGCGATTTCCTGAAAAATCTTAAATTTCTTTTTTAGAAAAATTATCAAAACTCTGTCAATTCTTATCTGATTTTTACAGGATAACGCTCATCGAATTCAGAACTAAATTTTCTTTAAAAATATGTTTATAAATATAAAGGTTGTTAAACGAACTATACCAGAAAAAAATCGATAAACTCAAAAAATTTTCAAAAAATAACAAAAAAATTAGATATTATAGAAAAAATTAAGAGATATCTTTAGATCTATTACCAATTCACACACATGGAAAGCCCTATCCATCTTCTATCCAAAACAGTTAAAAAATTTAAAATCGGTTGAAAATTTTCTGAATTACACAAGGTTTAGTGAGCAAAGTCCCAAAAAAAGGTTTTTTGACAATAACTCTAAAATTTGAGGGTGTCTGGCAAGTTAAATGGGCATTTTTGTGATCTACTCGACAAAACCAACAACCTATACCATGTCACATTAGAAGTATTTTTGCACTGTAGCACAGTGTAATAAACAAATTTTAGGACGGTACTTTTAGTCCTCTATAAGCCTCAAACCGCATCGAGGTTTTTGGAAAAAAATATTTTTTTAAAATTTTTTCGAAATTTTACGTATTCTTAAGTTGCTGCAACAAAATAGGACTTGATTTTATACAAAAATGGACCTTCTGCAATCCAAATTTTTCTAGCATGTTCCGTTTTCGACATATTCCCGTTTAAAAATTTTAGAATGATTTATAAAGAATATAAGTGCGTAACAGTTGATTTTGAGTTTGTCAAACGCCTATAGTTCAAAAACAGTACGCGTTTGAAAAAATTTGGATGCAAGATTTGGAATCACGAGGTCTCGTTTATACTAAATGTAGTCTTATTTTGAGTGAGCAACTTAAGAATACGTTACAGGGGAGACCCAAAAAGTGCCAAATTAGCGTTTTTCAATATTTCAATGCGAATATCTTAAAAATCTTACGTGATAGAAAAATTTGGAAGGCAGATGTGGAAAGTTTTCATATAAACTTTAAGTTTGATATAAAAGTAAAAGTTATGGTTCTAACCATATTTATATGAGAAGTGTTTAATGAAAAACAAAAAACTAGTTAAGGGGTATGCGGCTGATAGAATTTAAAATTAGTGGTACGCGAGCCAAAAAGGTTGGTAACCGCTGTTGTAGAGCATATTATGAGCTTCAAAACAAACCTAAAATGGGCTTTCTAGCTATAATAGAACCAACGATATTAAGTTTTGGGCTGAAAATTTGCAGTTTTTAGTTTTTTATGTAGTGTAAGAACTAAACCAAATTTCATCAATATCGGAGGGGGTCAAAAATATTCATGATTGATTTCACTAATAATGACCCCATAACTTTTGAACCACTGCACGCAGGTCCAGCCAGATCGATTTCCGGCCAAAGGTCCTTTTATTTAATTTCTCAAAAAATATCTATACCAATTTGCTGCACATATGAGGCATTCCACACCATATGTCCCGCTACAGAAAAACACGTGTCCCGTAAATTTCGGAATAGGTTGTTTGGTTGTATGGAACTGAGAAAATTGCCAAAATAAAATAAAAAATAAATAAAGCCTTAAGTGTTTTGGTATGTTAAATGTCAAATTTCATTTGCTTTTGGTATCATCCCATTCCGATTCAGAAATTTCCATTTTGTGTCATTGTGTTTTTAACAATTTTTTAACAAAATATTACTCTATTTACAATACAATTTAATCAATTCAATATTTAACAAATTTAGTTACACAGAAATATCGATTTTTATTACTCAGAATATAAAAAGTAATATTCAAAGAATATTTCAAGCCATTAAAATGTAAATAAAATAAAATTATCGTTACAAATGAGTATAACTTTTCATCGAATATATATTAATATGTATCTTCTTCTAGATTTAATAACATAATTTCTTTAACAATGTAGCAATTTATGTTCATCCTTGTCAGCGCCATTGTGATTGTCATCATCTCGTAATCATTATGATGATCAGCAGACAGACAGAAAGAAAACTACCACAAAAATACTTATGTTGCCTGGCATTTATGCAATCATAACAATATTAAACCACAACCCAGTTTATAGGAAACTTGATACACACACAGTGGATAGAAGATATTTACAGTAAAATTCCTAAAAGACGGACTTGCAAAATTCTTGTCTTTGTATAGAAAATACATTATCTTGATATCTAAAGCATGTCTTTTAATGAATATTTTTACTATATGTATAAGATTATCGAAAGTTTTACTTAAGTATTTTATAGTTATAGTTTAGTTTGTTATTCTTGCTTGGCTGTTGAGTTTATAGAGTTTATGGTTTTTTTTTATTCGATTTTGTCTTATTTTCTAAAAATATTTTTCTAAATATTTTTGTTTTTTTTTTCCTTTTTTGGCTTTGGTTTTGTAAATAATGCACTTGGGAAATTAATTTTGTTACATTATTCCTTTTTATAAGTATACGCTCAATAAGTTTTATTTATACTTTTGATAACCATCCACTTATTGTCAGTGGTAGATGGTATAATAAGTTTGTTACTTCGTTTGTAACTTATTGAAATATCGGTTAGTTCGATCTAGATATGTCCATCTGACAGTATATGAGGCATACCACACCAAATGTCGAGCAAAAAATAAAACATGAGTCCCATGAATTTTTGAATCTATTGTGTTGATAGCCCTATATGGAACTAAGAAAATTTCTTTTTTGGTTTTTCAATTTTTTAAAGACTGGGCAAGGAGTGGTTAAATATCAATGATGGGTACCAATACCTTTTCGATACCAATACCCGTTAATACCAATTCAAATTGAAAACCAATACCAATTAAAAACCAATACCTTTATTTGTGCGATACCAATACCGATAAAAAACCAATACTGATTCCCCACTACCAATACCAATTAAAAACCAATACTTTTATTCTTCAAAACCAATACCAATAAAAAACCAATACCAATTAATTTTTTTCTACTTTCGTATCGGTTTTGTTTCGGTTTTTTGAATTCTTATTTTCGTTTGTTTTAATTGTGACGTCAAACATTTTCTTTCCATCACATTATTAGGTTTTACCCATAGAAAAAAATAGAATTGAAACAGAGTCGTATTTCGCTTGAATAAGTATTAGTGACAGCACTTTATGTAGCTTTTGACGTTTAATAAAAACAATGCAACATAAAGGAGAACAACAACAAAGCAAACAACAAAAGAGAGAAAAAAGTGTTTAAACTATCAATACACTCCGCATCATAACTATAGCCGCATTGCATTTTTCGGTTTATTTAATGTTCAAGAAGTATTTTTATGAAACCTATTATGGTATATTACAGTGTTATAACAGTTCTCTTGTTTTTGTAAATTTGAGCCATCAGCTGTTTGAATTGAGAAAACGGCGACCTATAACTGTATTTCTCAGTGTTTCATAACTATAGCCGCATTTCAATAAAATCAGTTGAAATGAGTTCAAGTCAAAGTTTCGTGGCCAAATTAATTTTTTTTTTGGTAAAATTCGATCCTCTATTAATTTTTAAATAAAATGCCACATGGTAAATTTTTAAATGAAGTCGAAAAAGGCAAAATTTTAGCCTTTTTAGAAAGTGGTTTAATTTATCGCGAAATTAGGCGAAAAATTAAGCGATCTGACAAAGTTATCCGAAATTTTGTAAAAAATAAAAGTCTTGTTATCGTTCTAGACTCCTTTTAGACTCTACATTTTGTAGAATTGGACACATTCAAGCCGCATTCATTACCAATCTGCGAAAGAGTTTTCATAGAATTGCTAGCAGCGTTAATAATACGGCGTTGATCTCTCTCAGATAGCTTTTTTTTCGACCCCCTGTTTTGTTCATCCCGTATCCACTTTTATTTTGTACAGAATTTCGGATAACTTTGTCAGATCGCTTAATTTTTCGTCCAATTTCGCAATAACTTAAACCACTTTCTAAAAAGGCTAAAATTTTGACTTTTTATACCCTCCAATCACAGTATGGGGGTACACTCACTTTGTCATTCCGTGTGTAACGCATCGAAATATCGGTCTAGGCCCCATAAAGTATATATTTTATTGATCAGTGATCGATTCTAAGACATTCTGGCGACGTCCGTCCGTCCGTCCGTCTGTCCGTCTTTTCGTCTGTGCGTGTGTAGAGGACACGATACAGTCCAAAATAAAAGAGCTAGACTTCCGAAGTTTGGCACGAATATGTCTTATATTCCTAGGCCGGTTAAGTTCGGAAATGGGCAAAATCGGACCAAGGGGAAAAAAGTTCCCCCTTGGAGAACTAAACCAACCCAAGAAAAAACGCATATTTTGCAGAGTTTTTTGTACTTTTGGTAAGCAAATGCAACATTCTTATCTCAGAAGAAGTTCAAAATCGCAAGGGGAAGGTGCCCCCTAACGTCTCCAACGAACCCCCCCCAAAAAAAAAGCACCTGGATTTTTTTTTACATTTCGGAGGGTATAAAAGATTCGGCACAGCCGAATGTAACACTCTCACTTGTTCGACTTCATTTAAAAATTTACCACGTGGCATTTTGTTTAAAAATTAATAGAGGAACGAATTTTACCAAAAAAAAAAATTAATTTGGCCACGAAACTTTGACTTGAACTCATTTCCACTGATTTTATTGAAATGCGGCTATAGTTATGAAACACTGACAAATACAGTTATTGGTCGCCATTTTCTCAATTCAAACAGCTGATGGCTCAAATTTACAAAAACAAGAGAACTGTTATAACACTGTAATATACCATAATAGGTTTCATAAAAATACTTCTTGAACATTAAACAAACCGAAAAATGCAATGCGGCTATAGTTATGATGCGGAGTGTAGTGCGTATTATCTTTAAAAAAACGTTGAATAAAGCAAAATAAACAATTAATTTAATTAAATAAAAGACAAATACCATTTTTTAAAAACAAAGAATTGAATTTAATATAAAATACGTGTGAGATGAGGAAGAACAAGCATTTTGCCACCATATTGGAAAATACATCAAATACAACACTGCGTACCTTCTAATCTTTTCTATGGTTTTACCTGACTAACGAATTGCTACAGATGTTCACAAATCAGTAATCGTTTGCATGCAAAGTCATATAACAAAAAGGAGTTAGCTACTTGAATTTTGAAAGCCATAAAAACATAAAACAAATATTTTTTTGTCACGTTACGTGATTTTTATGACCTCTAATAAAATTAGATCTTAAAAAATTTAGACCTTTTCTGTAATGAAATTTTTTCTTTTGCAAACATTATTAATATGTGATACACATGTATTGAATGTCACTGCTCTGTTCTTTGCGTTGTAAAAAAAAAAATACTAATGTCCTTTTTTGGAAATCCCAAAATTTTAATCAAGCACTCGTTACAAAATGATATGTCACAACACCAGAATCCAGAAAAAAAAATTTTGTTTGTTTTATTAGAGGCACAGTCATATTATAAAAGAATTTAAGAACGCATAATGTGCGGTTCACACTTGCTATTTTTGAGAGTTTAAGGGTTACGTGTTTAAAAAATTATTTGTTCTGTATCCATTACGTTTTTATTCAGTTACTGGTGTTTGGTTAAACAACTTGTTTAAGGTCGAAAGTGTGAACTCCATATAAGAAAAACAATTTGCCCGTGTAATTACAAAAAGATCTAAAATCGAAAAAGGGGCCCCTGCACGATAACCCATTTCAATCACCTTAAAAAAAAACAAGTAAGAAAGCTATATTCGGCTGTGCCGAATCTTTAAATACCCTCCACCAATGTAATGATTTAAAAAACAAAAAAGTTTGTTTTATTTATACCTCAGGAAATAACAAAGTACCAAAAAGTGTACTTCCGGCACTTTTTATAAAAGGTACTTTCAATAAAAGGTACTTTTTATAAAAGGTACTTTTAATGAAAGGTACTTTTTATAATAGGTACTTTTTATAAAGGATACTTTTATATAAAAGGTACTTTTTATAAAAGGTACTTTTTATAAAAGGTACTTTTTATAAAAGGTACTTTTTATAAAAGGTACTTTTTATAAAAGGTACTTTTTATAAAAGGTACTTTTTATAAAAGGTACTTTTTATAAAAGGTACTTTTTATAAAAGGTACTTTTTATAAAAAGTACTTTTTATAAAAGGTACTTTTTATAAAAGGCACTTTTTATAAAAGGTACTTTTTATGAAAGGTACTTTTTATAAAGGGTACTTATTATAAAAGGTGCTTTTATAAATGGTACTTTTTATAAAAGGTACTTTTTATAAAAGGTACTTTTTATAAAAGGTACTTTTTATAAAAGGTACTTTTTGTAAAAGGTACTTTTTATAAAAGGTACTTTTTATAAAAGGTACTTTTTATAAAAGGTACTTTTTATAAAAGGTACTTTTTATAAAAGGTACTTTTTATAAAAGGTACTTTTTATAAAAGGTACTTTTTATAAAAGGTACTTTTTATAAAAGGTACTTTTTATAAAGGTACCTTTTATAAAAGGTACTTTTATAAAAGGAACTTTTTATGAAAGGTACTTTTTATAAAAGGAACTTTTTATAAAAGAAACTTTTTATAAAAGGTACTTTTTATAAAAGGTACATTTTATAAAAGGTACTTTTTATAAAAGGTACTTTTTATAAAAGGTACTTTTTAAAAACGGTACAGAATTTTCGGAACGTACTTGTTCCAGAATGTTTTATTTCACTAAAGGATCCTACATTTAAATTTCAAGTTTGAATAACCATTATTTCAGTAAATAAAAAAAAAGTACCAAAGGTACTTTTTTTACCCCCGTAGAATCAACATTGGCTAAAAACGCGCCTTAGTGAATCTTTTTTCCGTGAGGTGAACCGACATTGCAAATTTCAATTTTCTAGTACCATTATTTAAGAAATATAAAATGTAATAAAAGTACATATTTTTACCCTTTTTACCCTATAAGAATCATCATTGGCAAAAACCCAGCCTTGTGGGATCTAAATTCGGGAGGTGAACATACAGTCCAAATTTCAAGTATATGTGACAATTTTTTAAGGAAATATAAAAAGTACCAAAAGTACAGATTTTTACCCTTTTTACCCCCTTGGAATCAACATTGGCAACAATCCAGCCGTACTGGATCTATATTCCAGGATGTGAACATACTGTCCAAGTTTTAAGTTTCTATGACCATTATTTCAGGAGATATAAAAAGCACCAAAAGTACAGTTTTTTACCCTTTTTAACCCATTAGAATCAACACTGGCAAAAATCCAGCCTTAATGGATCTATATTCCGGGAGGTGAACATACAGTCCAAATTTCAAGTCTCTATGATCATTAATCACGATATTTAAAAAGTACCAAAAGTACAGTTTTTGTCCCCTTTATCGCCTTAGAATTAACCTTGGCAAAACTCCAGCCATAGTGGATCTATATTTGGACCTACAGTCCAAATTTCAAGTCTCTAGCTTCAGCGGTTTGGGCTGGGCGATGATGAATTAGTATGCCAGTCAGTCAGTCACATTGCTCTTTTATATACATAGATTTTCCGGATTTGGGCGATTTTTGCCAAAAAGTTTATTTCTGTTTTTTATTATTTAACAAAATTTATTTTTTTTAAATTAAAATATTTTTTTTTTTAAGAAATCTAAACAAAATTGAATTTTGGCGATATTTTACATCCGAGTTTGCGACAAAGCCAAAAAAAAGTCTGGCAACCCCGTCAATATGACGAAGCAAAAAAAAGGGACACACACATGCTTTGTACATACAAATGATTATCAATGAAAACTTTTTAAAATATTTTTTTTATTATTTCTTAAAGAACTTTTTTCTTAAAAAACATTTTTAAATTAAATTTAAATATTGTTTTACATATTTTTAAGCTTTTTGGTAAAGATTTTTTTCCTTTTTCTCAGTTTTTTTTGTTTTCATTTCCGTTTGTATTTACACAAAATATGAGTTAATTCAGGGTTATGTTAAAAAAAATAATGACTTTTTTTACGAATTCACTCATAACTTTTAAAATACTTAACCGATTTAAAAAAAAAATACAGTAGAGTCTGCCTGGATAAATTCCGCAACTTTTGGTACCCCAAGCGTTTAAATCGGTTCCGTATTATTGCCAAAAACGTGATTTCAACAGACAGACAGACGGACGGACAGACAGACAGACAGACAGACAGACAGACAGACAGACAGACAGACAGACAGACGGACATCGCTAGATCGACTTAAAATCGATCAAGGATCATGAATATATATACTTTATGGGGTCCTAAACCAATATTTCAATGTGTTACATACGGAATGACAAACTTATATATACCCTCTATCACTAAGTGGAGGGTATAATTATGTATGAAAGGATGGATTTCAGGTATATTTTGTTACAAATGTTAAGTGTCATCTTTCTGCAATTAAAAACAAGTAAGAAAATTATAGTCGGTCAAGACCGACCATATAATACCCTACACTGAGGGAAAAAACATATTTATCCCTATTAATATTATAAATCTGATTGTTGGTTTGTCTCTCTGTCTGTCCTTCTGTCTGTCTGTCTGTCTGTTCCGCAATAAGTACAGAACGGCTTAACCGATTTTCATGAAATTTTCACCACAGATAGTACTAACCGAGGCGGGAACTATAGGCCATAAGCGAACGCGATCGGACAAAGGGGCGAAAAATGCCACGCCCCTTTGTACCATGCTAAAGTTATATCTGCCTGTCAGACAATAACGGAAAAACGACTGAACCGGTTTTCATGAAATTTTCACCACAGATAGTACTAACCAAAGCGGGAACTATAGGCCATAAGCGACCGCGATCGGAAAAAGGGGCGTAAAATGCCACGCCCCTTTGTACCATGCTAAAGCTACATCTGCCTGTCCGGCAATAATGGAAAAACGGCTGAACCGATTTTCATGGAATTTTCACCACAGATAGTACTAACCGAGGCGGGAACTATAGGCATTTAGCGACCGCGATTGGACAAAGGGGCGTAAAATGCCACGCCCCTTTCTACCATGCTAAAGCTATATCTGCCTAGCAGACAATAACGGAAAAACGGCTGAACAGATTTTCATGAAATTTTCACCACATATAGTACTAACCGAGGCGGGAATATAGGCCATAAGCGACCGCGATCGGAAAAAGGGGCGTAAAATGACACGCCCCTTTGTACCATGCTTAAGCTATATCTGCCTGTCCGGCAATAACGGAAACAAGGCTGAACCGATTTTCATCGAATTTTTACCACAGATAGTACTAACCGAGGCGGGAACTATAGGCCATAAGCGACAGCGATCGGAAAAAGGGGCGTAAAATGCCACGCCCCTTTGTACCATGCTAAAGCTTTATCTGCCTGTCCGGCAATAACGGAAAAACGGCTAAACCGATTTTCATGAAATTTTCACCACCGATAGTACAAACCGAGGCGGGAACTATAGGTCAGAAAAAATGGGCGTAAAATGCCACGCCCCTTTGTACTAAACAGAAACTATGTCTGCCTGTTCCGCAATCACTGAAAAGTGATTTAACCGATTTCACAGAAATTTTTACCACAGATACTACTAACCGAGGCGAAAACTATGAGCCACAATAGAGGGCGATCAAAAAAAGGGGCGTAAAATGCCACGCACATTTTTGTTACACTGAAAGCTATTTCTGCCTTTTCCGCAATTACGCTTAAACAGCTAACTTGATTTTTATGAAATTTTCACCACAGATAGTATTAACCGAAGCGAAAAGTATGATCCACAATAAAAGGCGATCAAAGAAAGGGGGCGTAAAATTCCACTCCCCTTTGTATTACATTGAAAGTTATTTCTTCCTGTTTCGCAATCACGCATAAACGGCGGAACCAATTTTAATGAAGTTTTTACCAAAGGTAGTATGTACTAACCGAGCCGGAAACTAAAAATTATAATAGAAAAAATGTCGCGCCGCTTTTTTCTATATTGAAAGTTTTTTCTGCATGTTCAGTAATCATGCTTAAACAACCATACCGATTTAAAAAAAAAAAAATAGCACGCCCCTTTTTATTTAATTGAACGCTATTTCTGCCTGTTCCGTAATTTAGCATAAACTGCTAAACCGATAGCATGAAATTTTTACCACAGATAGTAAGTACTTACCTAGGCGGGAACCATAGAGAAACATAGAGGCGAAGTTGAAAGAAAAAACAATATTGCTATCTTTTTCTAATTTCTCACGCGTACGTTGTCGATGTGAATTCACCACACTATACATGTTTACAAGTCGTACTTTGACAACAAATACATGCATACAAGTTGTACTTTGACAACTTAGTTTTTGACACCTTCGCCTCTATGTATACTCTATGGCGGGAACTATAGATTAAAATAGAGCGCGTTTGGACAAAGGGGCGTAAATTGACACGCGCCTTTGTACTATACTGAAAGTGTTTCTGCCTATTCCTTAATAACACTTAATCGACTAAACCGATTTTAACAACATTTTTTCCATAGATAGTACTAACAGAGGCGGGCACTTTAGTATGTGTCAACTGCCACGCCTTTTGCAATGTACTGAAAGTTTATTCTGCCTTTCCATAATCACGTTTAAACGGTTATTGTAATTTTTACGACAGTTAGTTAGTACTTATTGAGGCGGAAACTATAGACACGTCCAGACAGAGGCGTGAATTGCCACGTCCCTTTGCAATACATTTAAATTTATTTCGGCCCGATCCGTACACACGCGTTGACGGTGAAACCAATTTTAATTAAATTTTCACCACAGATGGTATTTACCGTGGCGATCGGGAAACGGGGCTTAAAATGCCGCACCCCTTTGTATTAAATTAAAAAATATTTTTTCCTGTTAAACGATATGCCATATTAGTCCGCGATTAGACAAATGGGAGTAAAATGCCACGTCAATTTGTTATATACAAAACGCTATTCCAACTCCTATAAACACTACTGTTAGAACTAACTGAATGCGAATTATTTGCTATATCAGAATCTGAAAACAGTTGAGCCGATTTCAATAAAATTTCCAACACAAATTGTGATATAGCCAATATTAAACAGCGATTGATAAAAAGGCATATAATGGCACGCATCTTTGTACTTTCGTAAGTGTTATGTCTGCTCAGAAAATTTAGTTGCAATTTTCTTCAAGTGCTAACCAATAGGGAAACTATATATAGGTCACATGAGACCAAAATTGAACTAAATGCGTTAAATGCCACACCCACTTCAACTACAGTGAAAGTTTTGCCTTTATTGATGTTTTCACTACATAAAGTTCTAACCGCGGAGGGAACTATAGGTTCCTTTTGAAAGCCATTAATGAAATACATTAATATTAGGTTTGTTCCCATGACGGAGGAACACTTACACACCATGTTCCCGACGCTAAGCAAAATCGAAAAAAAATCGACCAAACCTCATGAATAGGTTTATATTCACCAGTGAAAAGTCACGAAGAAGTAAATAAATTGACTAATAAAAAACTCATTCATTACATAATATTTTTTTAACCCGGGCAACGCCGGGTGCAAAACAGCTAGTATCAAATATGTTCATGTTTATTTTAAGTATGCTACATATTTTTGGAAAAATTTTAATTTTAATATTGTTTTTGATTGATTTTAACAAAATATGTTTGTTTTAAATTTGCATACAATTTTGATTCAAAATTGATCACTTTAAATTTAATATGCTGTCATTAAAAGTCGTTAAAAATTTGAAAAAATCTTATTCAAATATTTGTATTAAAAACAATATTTTTCGTGGTTATTTTAAAGTTGAACAATTTTGTTTTTTGACATACAAAGTTTTTTTTAATGTCAAATAGTAAAGTTGGGCAATTTTATTTTAAGTAGATACAATGTTAAAATATTGTTTCATTAAATAAAAGACGTCAAATTTTTCATATTTCTAAATGTGACGATTTTTAAGTGAAATTAATTAAATGAACTAAAGTAAAATTAAAAATTAAAAAACTAAAGTGAAAATTAAAATTATTAAGAGCAAAAATGAAACTGAAAAAGTAAAAAACCAAGTGAAAAAAAATAAAGACAGAGAAAACGAAGAGAGGATGTATCTATGTAATTGGCAGAAAATGAAAACTTCTAACTTAAGTTTTTTATATATGGTATATAATCTAAATGTGTTTGTTTTTTATTTTTGATATTTAATTACATTTGTTGTAATTACATGTAGTGCTACAATTAGGGTAGAAGTACATCCAAGGCTTTGGCTTTGATTTTTTTTATGTATAGCAAAAACCAAAGCCAACAAGCAATATTTAAAGCCAAAGCCTTGGATGTAATTCTACCCTTAGATGTACAATTAGAGTGGTGTTAATTTTTTTGCTGTGTTATTAAAAAATATTGTAAAAACAATTTAAAAATAAAAAAACCAAAACAAAAATGTGTATTGTTTTATTTTAAATTTCAAGGTTTTTAGGTAAGTAAAAAGCTGCAAAAGAAAAAATGTCCCATACTTAAATTAATATTGGTCAATTTTAAATTAAAATTTTTTGCATATTTAAATTTAGCATGGCCAATTTTAAAACAATATTGTTACATCTTAATTTTAAAATGTTGTCTACAAATCGTGTCATGTTAAAAACAACTAGAAACATATTTAAATTAAATAAAAACAAACTTTGTTCTATTTCGTCACTGTTTTATATTTAATTTAAAGTTGTTTCTGTTTGATTTTAATATTTTTTTTTCTTAGTGTACACTACAGTTTCCCGGAAAATTAGATCTATATTTTGTCAAATCTTTAATACGTGTAAAAAACACTCACAAATCAAATTTGAGTGAAATAGGCTATTTGTTGACAATAAACTGCTTTAACTGAATATAGGGCGAAATTTTCACAAGGAGCCTAAGTCAAAAACTGGTCCGATGATAATCAGATTTAATAAGGTTATTTAAGTACGCGTTTAACATACACAAACAAAATTGTAATTAAATATTTTCTATTTTCATGAAATTTGAGAGATTTATGTGAAAATCGGGAAGGTGGTTTGTATGGGGGCTACAAGAAGGACAAGTCCGATTTCTTTAAAATTCGGAATGGTGATTTGTGTAGATGAAACATGACTACTTGCCAAATTTCGAAAAGATACCTATTAAAATACGGCTATTAGAGTCATTTGAGCCAAATTAAAGAGGACCTTTGTATGGGGGCTAGGTCTAAATATGGACCGATTTTTTACAATTTCAATAGGCTTCGTCCTTGGGCAGAAAGAGGCTTAATTTTTAAATTTCAAGTCAATTGATTAAAAATTGCGACCTGTATCGTGTTTACACCGTTTACATGGACAGTAGGGTGCGCCAAAAATGTCAACTTTCGATTTTATACCGTCACTCCCCCTAGAAATATTCGTTTTGGTATAAAAATACACTATGCAAAAAATTATGGCGATCGCTTGAGGGGAAAGGGTGCCTCAAACGCCTTGAAAATGGAGAAATATGTCAAATTTGACCATTAGATAAAAAAAAAAATTTTTTTTTTGTTGTTATTCAATTTCGCCAAAAAAAAAATTTTTGTATTAGGTTTAATAAGAACTACTCACAAAAAAAATATAAGCTCTCCACTACATCGCTTACCTATTTTAACTTGCGATACAAAAAAGGGCAGTTATTTTTAGGGGTACCCAAAAGTAACATTTTTACATTTTTGAAAATTTTATTAAAAAAAAATTTTAAAAATTAAAATCGCTCTCCACCAGTTTTTTATATATATTATAAAGATAAAAAATGTGAAATAATTTAAATATCCGTTCGGCAGTTTTTCTTTTATAGCGACTTGAAGTAGGCGGATTTCAAGGAAAATTGATTTTTTGCCGTTTTTTCTTTAATTTTGAACTTATTATTACGTTTTAAACAAAATTGACGAAATTGGCTTTGCAACTGATTTAATTGGATCATAAATTTTAGTAAGTAAATAATTTTTGCAGGACAGCATTAACCCTTGTAAACCCGGGTCGAAGATGACCCACAGGGCAAATATTCCCCATTGTATGCCGGCTTTTATATTTTTATAAAATATAATAAAATTAATCTGTAAAAATAAATGTTTTAGTCCAAGTTTATTTAAATCTACATGTGAAAAAACAATGTTTTTAAATTATAGCGCATTTTTTATATACGGTGACAATACAATGAAACTTTTCTAAAGTAGATCCAATTTGTTAAAAAAAAATTAAACGTTATTACATATTTTAAAGTGAGTATTATTTTTAAAATGTTATTAATGTAATTTATAAAGCTTTATTTTAAGTTAAATAGCGTGCAGATTGAGCAAATATTAAATGAAATACGCGTGTCGCGCTGGAAAATGAAATTATTTATACACATTTTTTTTTAGAAAATTATTTAAGAATACTTTAAAGTCGATTTTTTCTAAATTCAAAGAAAAAAAGAAAAAATTGTCCATTAGCTTATCTTTAGTCATCAACTAATTTTTTTCAACAAACGAAAAAAAAAAAAAAAATTTAAATAAAGTAGAAGAAATCATGAATGCTTAATGTGTTTGATACAATCAGAAAATATTTCATCATATTTATGAAAAGCTTCATTAAATATACAAAAACTTCATAAAAAGGGTTAAATTCTTTAAGTGCATACACGATGAATAGCTAAAACTATTTCCATTTACTAATTTCATGATAAAAAAACAAAAATTGCTTAAAGAATAATATTTCCAAAGTGGGACATAATTGACCCGGGTTTACATGGGTTAAAGCTAAACTGTAAAAATTACTAACTAACTAAAATTTATGATCCAATTTAATTACTTGCAAAGCCAATATCGTCAATTTCGTTTAAACGTAGTAATAAGTTCAAAATTAAAGAAAATACAGCAAAAAATCAATTTTCCTTGAAATCCGCTAACTTCAAGTCGCTATAAAAGAAAAACTGCCGGACGGATATTTATAATATTTCACATTTTTTATCTTTATAATATATATAAAAAACTGGTGGAGAGCGATTTAAATTTTTAAAATTTTTTTTTAATAAAATTTTCAAATGTGTAAAAATGTTACTTTTGGGTACCCCTAAAAATAACTGCCCTTTTTTGTATCGCAAGTTAAAATGGGTCAGCGATGTAGTGGAAAGCTTATATTTTTTTTGTAAGTAGTTCTTATTAAACCTAATACAAAAAATTTTTTTTTGGCGAAATTGAATAACAAAAAAAAAAAAATTTTTTTTCATCTAATGGTCAAATTTGACATATTTCTCCATTTTCAAGGCGTTTGAGGCACCCTTTCCCCTCAAGCGATCGCCATAATTTTTTGCGTAGTGTATTTTTATATAAAAACGAATATTTTTGGGGGGAGTGCCGATCTCTAGCATAATTTTTTTTTTACCCATACAACTTTGGCGCACCATAATGGACAGACAGACGGACGGACGGACATCGCTAAATCGACTTAAAAAGTAATTCTGAGTCGATCGGTATACTTAAAGGTGGACCAATATTTCGGGTAGTTACAAACATCAGCACAAACTCATTATACCCTGTACCATAGTGTGATGTAGGGTATAAATATCTCCCTTACCACCGCAATTTATATGTACATTAAATGCAATGTGAATCAGCACAGAAATTGTTTCAAGCATAAAATGTTGAAATACAGGCTTTTCTGGAACAACGGAATATTAAAAATTTTTTTGACAAGATTTTTAAGATCTGCCGGTGCTAATTTCACTAAAAAAGTACCTTTTTACAAAAAAGGAAAAATAAAATAGAATCTTATACCCAATTCACACCTGAGGTGAAATCTTCATATAGTTCATATAGTTGTGTATAAAATGATACAGACCATATGATCGAAATCTCGTTCGAACGAGGTTTCACCTCAGGTGTGAATAGGCCTTTAGTTTTATAAAATTTCCTTTTTTTAATTTTTCTCAAAAGAGATAAAATTAAAACGCCTTAAAATATATATTTTTGTAAACCACTTTTGATTTAGTAGGCTTTAACTTTAATTTTATCATTATTATTTAAAAAAGAAGCGAAAAATAAGTTCTTCTCGCATTGGTACAGTGGACCTAAATGGAGTAAAAACTGACCAATAAAAATTAGGTATTTTGTTACTCATTTGAGATTATCGAAAATCAAGGAAATTTTTATTTTTTATACCCTCCCTCTTCTTTTCCACAATGGAGCATTGTCAGGCTTAAAGGTACCTACAGACGACGCAATATTATGTACAATATACAATTTTATTGATCGTGTGTGGGTAAGATTGACGATTGTACAATGGTCAATCTAACCCACACACCATCAATATAATAGGACATTGAACATAATATTGCATTTTATAAATTTTATTTTAGTTCCATTTTTGAAAACGGACACAAGCGGTCAAATTTTTTGGAAAGTTGGGATAGAAAGGATAATTCTGGCCCAGAAAGTTTTTTGAAAGGGCGTAGAACTTTTGATAACGATGAGTTTAAAAATGAGGTTTCCACAATTTTTTTTTTTATTTTTTTTAAAGGGATTTTTCAAAAAAACTTCACGCAAAAATTCGACCCACTCTCTAGACACTCACTCAGAATTTTTCAACTCAACATCACGTGATTTAAGATGTTATTTAAAATGAAGTGTCCATTCTTGAAAAAGTTTCCTTGTAGGTCTGAATCCAAAAAGTTTCAAGGCACTTATTTATTATCCTAGGTTACGTTAGGTTAACCTACCCTAATACAGTCACTTAATTTAAATGAAAATCGCTCAATAATCACGTGATTTAAATAAAAATCGCTCACGCCTGAATCACGTGGTTTTTTGAGTCACGCAAATTACGGGACCACAGACCATCTCTAATTCAAATACATATTCAAAAGACAAGTGTCTCTTCATTTGATTCATCTATAACATCTGTAAATTTGATTAAAAATGAAGTGTCCACCCTGAAATAGTTTCCTTGTAGGTCCGATTTCAAAAACTTTCAAGGCACTTATTAATTACCTTAATATAGGCTTATTTTCTGAATTTCCAAAAAATCGGTTAACATTTACGACCTGTAGAGACTTTTGACCAAAAAACCTACCATAACGCCCCAGTGTGCACTGTGGGGCGGACAGAAGGACGACGTTAGTTAAATTAATTAATATTAACGACAAAACCTTTTGCATACAAATACCAAAACCGATATAAGATAAATACCAAAACTTATTAAAAACCGATACCAATTCGAGGCTAAAACCAATACCAATACCCAATACCTAAATAATTCAAAACCAATACCGAAACCTATACCAATTCAACAAAAAATGAAAACCAATACCTATACCAATACTAATATAATTTTAAAAACCAATACCAATACCAATACTTTTATCGAATTGGTACCCATCCTTGTTAAATATTGAAAAAATGAACAAATTTGTGTCGAGTTCCCTTGATTAAATATTTATCAAATTAAAACGGAATTCATCATAATCTCAAAAATTTACATTCTTGTATATTTTTATTCTTGTATATCGATTAAAATTTTTTATTTTGAAAAATTTTCGGAACTGGTTCTGAAATTTTTCATTTTTTAAAAAAAAAATAATTTATTAAAAATTGCCCAGTTTTTGAAAATATGAAAAACCAAAAACGCAATTTTCTTAGTTTCATTTAGGGCTATCCATACCACTTGGTGTGGAATGCCTTATAAGAAAATATTTCTAATGCAATTTTTTAATTTTTCTCACGTTAGAAAACTTTACTATCCTTTAAAAAGGGCATTGTGGAGGGTATTCATGGATGTGTTGAGATGGGCAAAGGGTAAATACCCAAATAGTAAATACCCGGTAAAATAGGTAAATTGGGTAGAATTTGGTAAATATCCGGGTTTTTGCCAAAAAGGTGGGTATAACTATGTTGTAGAAAATTTGGTGAACAAAAACATTTTGCAGCAAAACTTAATGAATTTTATACAAAAAATTGTACTTTTTTAGAAAAAATATTTAATGAATTTTATACAAAAAAATAGTACTTTTTTAGAAAAAATAGTGCTCTTTTAGGAAAAATAGAAAAATGTACCTTTTAGAGAGAAAGTGTTTTTTTTAGAAAAAGTAGAGCTTTTTTTTTTTTTTAAATAGTACTATTTTAGAAAAGTACTATCTCACATTTAAGAC
The DNA here is from genome assembly GCA_963921195.1 of Pegoplata infirma. Taxonomy (NCBI): domain Eukaryota; kingdom Metazoa; phylum Arthropoda; class Insecta; order Diptera; family Anthomyiidae; genus Pegoplata; species Pegoplata infirma. The sequence goes on from OY992537.1 coordinate 85,876,220, forward strand.
AAAAACGTACTTTTTCTGGAAAAAGTATATTTTTAGAAAAATGGTACGTTTTTTTTCCTAAAAAGTATTATTTAAGAAAATATAGTACTTTTTTAAAAAAATAAAGTAATTAAAAAAAAAAAAATACTTTTTAGACAAAAAAAGCACTTTTTACAAAAGGAAATTTCTTACTAGTTTTTTTTAGAAAAAAATACTTTGTTCTAAAAAAAGAATATTTTTTTTAAAAAAATACTTTTTTCTAAAAAAAAAGGAAGTTTTTCTAAAAAAAGGAAGTTTTTCTAAAAAAAAGGAAGTTTTTCTAAAAAAGTACTTTTTTCTAAAAAAAAAATTACTTTTTCTAAAAATGTACTTTTTTCTAAAAAATTACTTTTTTCTAAAATGGTGCTTTTTCCTAAAAAAAAGTACTTTTTCCTAAAAAAACACTTTTTTCTAAAAAAAAGTAATCTTCTAAAAAAGTACTTTAATACTACTTTTTTGGAAAAAAAGTCTTTTTTTTTAGTACTTATTTTAGTAGTAAAAAAGTACTTTTTTTTATAAAATGTGTTTTTTTCTTTAAGAAAAAAGTAATTTTTTTTGAAAAAAAAGTACTTTTTTCAAAAAAGTGTTTTTTTATAAAAAGTACTTTGTTTTAGAAAAAAGTACTTTTTTCCTAAAAAAATTACTTTTTTGTCTAAAAAGTAAATTTTTTACTAAAAAGTACTTTTTTTCAAAAAAAAAACTTTTTTCTTGAAAGCACATTTCAAATGACGATTCCGCTTATTGACAACTAGAGCTTGCCACATGTTTGATTTCAAATGCTTTTTATAAATACCCAAATAAATTCCCAAAAAAGGTATTTATTTTTTATTTAAAGTACTTATTTTAGTAGTAAAAAAGTACTTTTTTTAGAAAATGTGTTTATTTTTAGAAAAAATTACTTTTTTTAGAAAAAACCCGATGCATGGGTAAATACCGGGTAGAATCCCATCACTATGGATGTGGCCAAGTCGAATTTAACTTGTCTACTCGTTTTTATTTAACAGTGTTTTTTTTTTTTTTTGTTCACCAAAATTCAATTTCTGAAACAACCCTCCAACCACAGTATCGAAATTTCAGTCTAGGGCCCAATTAAGTAATTATATTAATCAGTGATCGATTCCTAAACATTCTAGCAATGTCCGTTCGTAAGTCCGTCTTACTGTTCGTCAGTCTGGCCATCAGTCTGTATGTGAAGGACACAATACAGTCCAAAATTTAGCAAAATTAAACCAAGACGTAAGCTTCTCAAGTTTAGCACAAATATGTCTTATGGTCAAAGGCTGGCTCGGTTCAGAATATGACCAAAATTGGATTGTGGGAAAAACAACTTCCCCTTTAAGAACTTAACCAACTTCTGAAAAAGGCAGTTTTTTACAGTTTTTTTTAATTGAAACATTTCAATGGCGGAAGAAATACCAAGTCCTGTACTTAAAAAAATATTTTTTTTTACCTGCCTCCTGTTGCGGGCTTAAATATAAATTATTATTTTAAATTATGATAAAATTGTATTACTTTGGTGGAAAAATTATAATATATGCTTTTTTCACGTTTATAGCGAGGGAAAAATTATCTGCCAAATCTCCCGCCAACCCCTTTGCCCCCCAAAAAAATACCCTGTAAAATTTTTTTTTAATTTCTTCAACATTTTGAACTTAACACTCTTACTTGTTTACATTATGGAGTATGACAATGGGTTCGGCAATGCTGAATTTTACTTTTTCACTTGTTTTGCCATGCCGTTTGCTTTTGTGCATTGTTTTCATATATTTTTTTTTTTCTATTAAACTGATTTAAAATCAGTGCTCAAATCTTAATGTAAGCAAGCTGAAGCGCCCGGCGTCGCCCGGGATGACTTAGACATAAATATCTAAATAGCTTCTACCGGCGCCGTCTAAAGGATTTATTCATTCATACTAATTTTCTCATGACGAAACATACATACATTCTGAAGTGCCGTAAAATTTTAATGAAATAAAAAATTTTGGTAATAGCTTCAAACCCCGCCATCTGCCGGGTCAACATTTTATCAGGAAATTTATTTTTGTTTACTAAAATGTGTTTTGGACAATTTGTACCATAAATACAAAAAAATGAAATTAAGACGACAACAGCGCCATCTATCGGGTAAAATTTTATCAGGAAACTTATTTTTTTTTTTTTTTCTAAATATATTTTGTAAATTTCAGCCAAATCGTATAATAAATACCAAAAATTTAAATATTGCGACAACAGCGCCACCTATCGGGATTTAACTTAAGATAAACCAGGACCTAGGCTAAACTAATATATTGTCCAAGTTTGTTGTCAATCGGTCCAGCGGTTTTTAAGTTTTAGTAACACGTAACCCGCACAAACGTTTTTATATGTTAAGATTTTAAAAATTTCTTTTAAACAAAAACTTAAAAAAAACTTTGAAGATGCATTCTCAGAATCTTTGATTTTTTTTTTACTTTTAGATATTTTTGTTAAAAAAAATAGTCTTAGCTTCTGAGACATTTTTCCAAAAGCAAAAGTCTTAGATTCTAAGACATTTGTTCTATAAAAAAGTCTTTAATTCCAAAACAGTTTTTCTATAAGGAAAAGTTTCAGAATCTGAGATATTTTTGCTATAAACAAGACTCTTAACAAAAAAAATAATTCAAAATATGTTCAAAACTAGTATTTTCGTAAATTGAACTTAACTCAAAAAAAGTTGTTAAAACGCTGATTTTAACTAAAAATTTGCTAAAAAGACAGTTAACTCAACTTAATTAAAACAAAATTGTTAACTTAACAGTTTTATTTTTTTGAGTGTAGTTTCTGACACCTTTTTTTCTAAAACAAAAAATATATTGTCAATAAAAAAGTCTTAGATTCTGGAAATTATTTCTTTTTTAAAATAATTATGTAGATGTATTAATGAACTCTTTTTTAAAAGAACTACACCATTTCCAATTGTATTTCAGAAATTATTAATTTTATTTCAGAAGTTATCAATTGTATTTCAGAATTTATCAATTGTATTTCAGAAACTATCATTTGCTTTTCAGAAGTTATTAATTGTGTTTTAGATCTTATCAAATGTATTTCAGAAATTATCAATTGTGTTTCAGAAATATCAATTGTATTTCAGAAACTATCAATTGTTTTTCAGAAATTATCAATTGCATTTCAGATTTTTTCAATTGTATTTCAGAAATTAACAATTGTATTTCAGAAACAAACCTTCGTAAAACAATTTAAAATTTCTGAAATACAATTGATAATTTCTGAAATACAATTGATAAAATCTGAAAAGCAATTGATAATTTCTGAAATACAATTGTTAAATTCTGAAACACAATTGACAATTTCTGAAATACAATTAAAATTCTGAAATGCAATTGATAGTTTAAAAATTATTAAAAATTTCTTTAATACAATTGATAAATTCTGAAATGCAATTGATAATTTCTGAAATACAATTGATAATTTCTGAAATACAATTGACAATTTGTGAAATACACTTTTTAGTTTTTGAAATGCAATTGATAATTTCTGAAATACAATTGATAATTTCTGAAATACAATTGATAAATTCTGAAAAACATTTGACAATTTCTAAAATACAATTGCTAACTTTTGAAATTCAATTGATAATTTCTGAAATACAATTGTAAATGGTGTAGTCTCAGATTTTAAAATTTATTTTCTAAAGTAAAAGTTTCAGATTCTAAAGCTAAATTCGATTTCGATTTTCAAATCACTACTCTTCCACGTTTATCAAGTGTTTGGTGTTATTATCTCAAAACAAATTGAAGGAAATATAATATGAGAAACAATAAATGAAACAATTAATTGTTTCTTGTACAATAACATGTTATGCATGTAAATAAATCGATGAAATAAAATCTACATTTTTCTTTTATTTAACTTTTATCATTTTTGTTTTATCATTGCCTTAACGAACAACCTTAACAATGAGATAAATTCAATTTTTTTTTACAAGAAAAAAAAGGCAAAAACTATTTTCTTTGTAACATATCAATTAATTTGAATGTGTTTTGTCCAGTTACAATGAAAACAAAAAGAATACACAACTACATTTACAACAAGATGAATATGTTAAAACATACTCAAGCATACAATTAAAAAAATATATGCGCGGGTTGGTCAAATAATTACACAGTAATACAAAATCGAACTTTTCGAATCGGAATAAGCAAATAATAAGCAAATTAAATTTGATATTTGCCAGATTAAAACCTTAAAATCTAGATTTTTTTACACACATTTGAAGTTGGTGATTTCAAAGCATTTAAAAGTTTTTGTATACTAAATATTAGAGTTATTTTTGCAAATTTGATCCGCGGGTATCATAATTTTTTTAAAGGATTTAGGGGATCTAAAAAGAATGGCGGTGTTTTTTTGGAAAAAAATTCGCTCCTTGGGGTGGTTCAACGCATCTGAAAACGCGAATTTTGAGCTGATTTTTCTGCAGACCAAAAATAGCTGAATATATCACAAATCTGATTTCACCAGTCGATTCTACAGCAAAAAATTATACAATGGTCGTTTTTCAAACTCTTAAAAAAAGTTCCAAAAACCCGCCGCAGAGGGCTGAAACATAAGGTTTTTCCATTTTCTTTTTTAATTAATTTTTGAAATATGCACAATTAAAGTGCATTTTCAGCTTAACAAAATGGTCCCAAATTTTCCGTTCTATCACAACCCGTTAAAAAGTTATAAGCTCTCAAAAATGGACAAAAGCACGTTTTTTGAGAAATTTTACCAAAATTTTCTCGAAAACATGACGTGTTAGAAAAATTAAAAAAAAAAAATCAGAATCAGCATCGAAATGTCAAATGAAAACATGTTTTATAATCCCAGAATATCATCCAAAAACATCACAAAAAATGCTCTCAATAATGCAAAAAAATGCGTTTTTTGTGAACTTTGACCTCAATTATCTCAAAAACCTGACGTTACGCAACATTTTGGAAACCAGATTTGGAATCAGCATTAAGAGGAAAATCGAAAACGAGTGTCCAGACCGCTGACTCATCCAAAAATTTTTCAAATTTCAGTCAGTGTTTTATAACTTTGCCATTAGAAAAAAATCTTTGAAGCCTTATAAGTTTTTAATGGGTTGTGATAGAAAGGTGCTCTTTGTACCAATTTTCTTAGCAAAAGCTGCCTTTTCATTGTGCATGATTAAAAAAATAATTTAATTTTTTTTTTAAAAAAATCGATTTTTCCGCCCCCTGCTGTGGGTTATTGGAACTTTTTTTAAGAGTTCAAAAAACTGCTATTGTATTAATTTTTGCTGTAGAATCGACTGGTGAAATCAGATTTGCAATATATTCAGCCGTTTTCTCTTTGCAGAAATATCAGCTCAAAATCCGCGTTTTCAGATGCTTTGAACCACCCCAAGGAGTGAAAATTTTTCCAAAAAAATACCGGCATTCTTTTTAGCTCCCCTAAATCCTTTAAAAAAATGATGATATCCGATACACAGATTAAGTGACATAGTCACCAAACGAACTCTACTAAATATGTCCTACTTTAGCGGCCCCTAATAGTTCCTTTATTGGACGTGTGGGGTCCTGTGACCAAACTTTAGATTGAAAGTACATTATATAAAAATTTTTATTATAAGACAAAATTGATATAATTAGATTTGACTAAATTCCGGATCAAATTGTATCAATTTTTATATTTTTTTATCTTAAGTAAACAATAAGACATTATTTGATAAAAACATTTTACAGACCAAATTAGATCTCTTTAGTCAAATAAGTATAATATTTTTACTTGGACTGTTTGAATTTCACTACAATAGGTCCAGTACTTAGTGAATAGACGAAAAATAAACCACAGTGCACCGTTGCGTATGATTTTTATTTAAAGGCAATTAAAAAATAAAGTATACGCCTAAAGTTTTCAATTAATTATAATTTTAATCACAATAACACTAGTTTAGAAATTAAAAAAACATTTGCGATCCACGACAAAAATTTTTTTTTATGTCAAATCTTACGCTGAATCCGAAAATTCACTCTAACATTTTAAAAGTAGAGTTTTCGAGATATTGACAATTTTTAAAATTTTCACTACCAAAAAAAAATATTTTTTTTTTTTATAATTTTTTTGCGTGTTGGAGGGTTTAAAGGATTCGGCAATGACGAATTTAACACTCTTACTTGTTTTTTACTAATTTTCTTACATATGTCTACACTCAAAAAAAAAGCTTCTTTATATAAATGAAAAGTTACATCAATATGATGAAATGTTACATCATTTTTCGTCCAATGTAACTTGTCATCAATATGATAAAGCGGTGTCATCAATAACATTTTTATACCCTCCAACCACAGTATACGGGTATACTCACTTTGTCATTCCGTGTGTAACGCATCGAAATATCGGTCTAGGACCCCATAAAGTATATATTTTATTGATCGGTGATCGATTCTAAGACATTCTAGCGATGTCCGTCCGTCCGTCTGTCCGTATGTCCGTCTGTCCGTCTGTAGAGGACACGATACAGTCCAAAATTAAAGAGCTAGACTTCCGAAGTTTAACACAAATATGTCTTATATTCCTAGGCAGGTTCAGTTCGGAAATGGGCAAAATCCGACCAAGGGAAAAAAAGTTTCCCCTTGAAGAACTAAACCAACCCAAGAAAAACCGCATTTTTTCAGTGTTTTTTGTACTTTTGGTAAGCAAATGCAACATTCTTATCTCAGAAGAAGTTCAAGGACGCAAGGGGCAGGTGCCCCCTAACGACTCCCACCAACCCCCCCCCCCCCAAAAAAAAAAAAAAAAGACGCCCCTGGATTTTTTTAAATATTTTTTTTACATTTTGGAGGGTATAAAAGATTCGGCACATCCGAATTTAACACTCTACTCTCACTTGTTTTATTTGAAAAATAAGAAAAAATAAAAAAATAAATCTCGTTTTTGTTATTTGATTTTATTTAATTTATTTTTATTTACTTATAATTGTTTGTTATTTTCTAATTTTTACAAACTTACATCTTTTTTTCGTATCCACCAAGATTTGGACCTCTTGTTTGTTGGGCTTAGCCTCTAGCCACTTGTCTACAGAGCTTCAATAAATAATAACAATTAAAAACCGTTTTGTTTGTTGTGTGCTTAATGTGACGCTAAAATTTGTGTGTAACTACCCAGCAGAAATTTTGCTGAACTGGCAGCAGCTTTTGGAAAGGAAACTCGAGTCAAGGAGCGCATCCAAACCTGCTGAATTCATGCATGATTTTCTAAGGCGATGTCACACTTTAGAGCGCTAGTTGGATACACCGAAACAGCGCTCTTAAGATGCTCTGAATTGACATCTCTTTGAGCGCTGAAAAAATCGCTATAAAGATGCAGTTCATGTATCTTTTACGAGCTGATTTAAGCAGAATAAAGATGAAGCACATTTGACTATTTCTGAAATACAAATTACAAAATCTGAAATACAATTGACTATTTCTGAATACAATTGGAAAATCTTAAATACAATTGACTAATTCTGAAAATCAGTTGACTCCCTGGCATTTGGAAGAAATATCGCATAAGAGATAGAATTACATCTAAAAAAATATGATTGGACATTTTTTGTAATATAATTTGTATTTTCTGAAACTAAAGAAGATGGTGTACTAAATTTTTTTTCATTCAAAATGTGTTAAAGGTGTTATGATTGAAGCACTCTTTGCAGCGCTGATTAATGTGCAATAATGATGCAGTGAAATCATGTGACTTTGTCAAAAACTCATGGTTTTTTATAAAAAAAAGTGCTAAATATATTTAAAAGGAAAGCATGTTTAAAATTTTATCAAAATATAATCTTATATTTTAAGTTTTTTATAAAAAATCTTAACAAAAAATTAAAATTTTTTCGCCTTACTTTTAGTGCATCCTCAAGAGCGCTCTTTGGATGCGCTTCGGTATGCTATAAAAAGATACTGTGTCGCCAAAATCTCGATTTATTTTTGCTGGGTATGATCTGCTAAAAACTGTGAGAGGGAAAGAGAGGGATATTGTACAATAATAAAATGTGTATGTCTACATACCCCCATAAGCAAATGGTTATGTATATATGTATTAGACTGCCCAGAAAAAAAGCGAAGTTTTTATTTTCTTGGGGGATACCTGCAAATTTTGTTCCTTTTTGTGCAAAAAAATTTCGGTTTTTTTTTGGGATTTTTAAAATAATATCTAGAGGTCGCGATCTCGCGTTTTATAACGATTTATTTTTTTTGAGTTTTTTATTATTTTAAATTGTTAAATATGATTAATATGATAAAATATTAATAATTTCAGACAAAAAAAAAATTAAATTAAAAATTAAATATCGCTCATTCCATGAGATGTCTCCCAGCATCTAATCAAATGTTCCTTAATTTATTTGAAATTTTGCACACATGAACACTATGAAGCCATTAAAATAAATCAGTTGTTAGTTCCGAGAAAATCCGTGAATTCGCGAATATATTCGCGTTCGCGAATTCGTGGATTTTCGCGAAACTAAAAACGAATTTATTTTAATTGCTCCATAGTGTACCTGTGTGCGAAATTTCAAATAAATTAAAGAACATTTGATTAGATGCTGGGAGACATCTCATGGAATGAGCGATATTTAATTTTTAATTTAATTTTTTTTTGTCTGAAATTATTAATATTTTATCATATTAATCATATTTAACAATTTAAAATAATAAAAAACTCAAAAAAAATAAATCGTTATAAAACGCGAGATCGCGACCTCTAGATATTATTTTAAAAATCCCAAAAAAAAACCGAAATTTTTTTGCACTAAAAGGAACAAAATTCGCAGGTATCCCCCAAGAAAATAACAACTTGGTTTTTTCTGGGCAGTCTAATATGTATATAACAAAAAATGTTAAGTCTTTACATATACACATTAGCAAACGTTTAACGTTATCTAACTAAGTAGTGGTGCGAGGTTTTCATCTATAGATAGGTAAACTAGCTAATGCGTTGACAATAAATACTATAGCTGGGGACCAGTGGGTTCCCAGCCAGGGCAGGATTTTTTTTAAATTTTTTTTTTATTGTTTTTTTAATATTTTTATATTTTTTTAATATAGTATTTATTCAATAGTTTTATTTATTTTAATATTATTTTAATTATTTAAAAAAAAAAACATTTGAAAGGCATATTGATGACACATTTTGATGATATGATGAAATGTGTCATTACTTTTTTTTAATTTCGATGACATTTTTCATCATATTGAAGATAAGCTTCATCAATATGAAGAAATTTCTCATCAGAATTGATTACAGCAAGTGATGAAACCGTATCATCAATATAATGAAGCATTTTTCTTTGAGTGTATTAAAAAGTGTTTTCAATATGCTTATAACCACCCTCGCATATCTGAATAACATCAAAGTTATTAAGCATACAATGTACAGACATTGTAGTTGAATAGTAAAGATGTAAATAAGTAAAATGCATATGAGGTATTCCACACCAAATGTCCGCTACAGAAAATCATGAATTCCTAAATAGTTTGTATCGATAGCCCTATATGGAACTTAGAAAATACCGCTTTTGGTTTTTAAAATTTTCAGAACCTACGCTTAGCAGACAAGGCAAAATATTGAAAAAAAGTAAAATTTGTGTCGAGTTGTTTTGGTTAAATATTTATCAAACTAAACTGGAATGCGCCATAATCTCAAAAATTTTATTATTGAATATTTTTTAATGGGCAATCGATTAAAAAAATTTATGTTGAAAAATTTTCCGTACTCGTTCCAAAATTTTACACTTTTTAAAAACGTCAATTTATCAAAAATCCACCCACATTGTTTTTTTTTTTTCTTTAACAATTTTTTTATTTAACAATTTTGTAATTTGATTGTATTTTCTTGTTTCAACATAGCGTATGAGTTACATTAATACAAATATTTAAAACTCATCCGCTATGTTAAAACAAGAAAATACAAGCAAATTACAAAATTTTTGTGAAATATAATATTCAAATGCGATTGTCTTGAAAAAAAGTTGTTAAATTTACTTTAAAAAAAAAAAAAAGGCAATTTCTGAAAAATTTTCAAAATAATAAATTTTTAATTGATTGCCCATAAAAAACTATACAAGAATGCCAATTTTTGAGATTATTGTGTCTTCCGTTTTGATTTGATAAATATTTAATCAAGGCAACTCAACACAAATTTGACCATTTTTTTAATATTTACCCACGCCTTCTATAAGCCAAGGTTTAGAAAAATTGATAAACCAAAAACGTAATTTTCTTTGTTACATATAGGAATATTAAGTTAGAAATTCATTGGACACACTTTATTTTTCGCTGGACATTTGGTGTGGAATGCCTCATATGTGCATAGTAAGTGTAGTCACTTTTAATTAATATCGTAAACTTTTTCAAGCTTCAAATGTGTTTTTTTTGTTGCTCTCTCGCATTTGCAACATACAATACAAGTAGTTTAATACAACAAATATGAAGATGTATAAAAAACAAGTGTGTAAATTGAGTTGAGTTCCTACGAGTAGGTATGTTTTGTATGAAAACTAAACGAATGTTACATTTGAAAAAGAAAAACTGCAAAAAAAATATGAAAACAGTAACAAGGCCAAAGTTTTGAACAAATTATTTCACGCCCCAATGATTCCCTACTATTTTGTTGACTCTTATGTTATGAGTATGAATGTAACTACTACATAGAAAAAAATCTCAATAAGAATATTGTTGGTACCCAATATCTGTTAAAATTATACACTTAATGGCAAACAAAAAAGAAACTTAACATTTTGATAAAGGAAAAATGTTTTAATGAAAAATTTCTCAGAATCCTATATAAAAAAAGAAAAAGCATTTTTAAATCAAGCACAAACAACTTTAAATTGAATACGCAAAACAGAACTTGTTAAATTACTAGAAAAAGTCTGGTAACCCCATTTTACAAAAATTTGACAGTTTTTCTTGTTTTTTAACAAAAAAAATTTCGACCGAAATTTTGGTAAAAAAGCTTGTAAAATTACAAAAAAGCTCGTAATTATTACTAGGAGTTCAAGTAAACAATATATCTCAATTGAGACAATTTTCAGTAGAAACAATTGTCTCATAACCTGAGACTTTTTCTATGTGGAAAATATGTTGTAGATTCTGAAGTTTTTTCGGTAGAAAAAAATTTCGTAGAAACAGATACTTTTTCTACAGAAAAATGTCTTAAAATCTTATACTGTTTATATTTATTTTATTTTTTTTAAACGTGAAGTATGATAAATGTTTTAAATTGTTGTAATAAGTATATTCTGTGAACGTCCAAAATCTTTCAAAAGCGAATACCTTAAATTTTGCCACTTGGTATATATTCAATTGAAATAATGGTTGAGTGGTCTTTTCTTTTTTATGTCACATACATTTAAGTACAAAACTCCCACAAAATGCGTATTTGTAAAGAAAATTTCTAGTAAATTCGTTACCATAAAGATCGTATGTGTATTTGTGCGTGACAGAGTGGTTGTGACAGTTTCTGCTAACGTTGTATTTGGCTGGTGTGTGTTGCGTACAAGTGAAATTTGTTGTGAATGTTTTTTTTTTTGTTAAACAATTTAAAACAATTTTTCATCTTTTGTGTTTTCGATGTGAAAATTTAACATTTAACAAACATGACAAAAAAAAATTATTAACACAAAATGAACCAAATAAAATAATAATAAAAAATTAAAACTTTTAAATACAAACAACACACACATACCTTTAAATATACATAGTTTGTATTACATACATATACTTTTTAATATATATTGTGTGACACAGACAAACAACACAAACAATTTTGTTAATGTCTGTGTGCGTTTGGTGCGAGAAGTGTATGAAACAACAGTAGAGATTTACAAGGAAGGGCAACCAGAGATTTTTCGGATATTTTTATGCCAAGGGCTTATATTCAAAACAAGATATCTGCAGTGTTATAACTGCAGTGTTATTCAAAGCTATCTGCAGTGTCCATTGGAATGGACACTGTCCATACCCCCCTTTAAGCAAGTTTAGGTTTTATTAAAATGGTGACAAAATCGGGTTATGGCATTTCACTCCTCTTTATTTGAAACTTTAAAAATCGTTAACACGAAAATCCTAGCTTATCCTATTTTTGAGTTATTGCTGAATAATTACACTGTTCGACACCAAAAACCGCTAAGTAAAATATCCAGCTATTAGATCTTGATCTGCTGATTCCAAATCTACCATTCAAATTATTCGAGAATGTGCCGTTTTTTGAGATATTCGCTTTTAAAAAGTCAGTAAATCAATAATTTTGCAATTTTGGTGGTCCAATGTTACAGGTTCTTCCAAAAATAGGACTTAATTACATACAAAATGGACCTACTGATTTCAAAAAAATCTTGAAAAATTACCAAAAAATGCCTCGTTAAAAAAGACAATGCAACAATTAAAATCGGAATGGGATGAAACCAAAAGCAAAGGAAAATTGACATATCGCTCATTTACTTGTATAGCATAACGCAAAATGTTTGATTTTACAGAAAACCTGTTTAAAGTTGATAATTGAAACTTGTTTTACATTGCAAAAGGCCCGTACATAGAAAATGTTATAATGGCGTGTTCTCTTCTCAAACGGTGAGTTTAGAAGATATTAATATGATTATTGACACAATATAAAGCAGGACATAACAAAAAATTCTGTATCGTTTACCCAAAAACGACATATTTTGAGTTATGGCACTATACAAGTAAATGAGCGATATAAGCTTTTTTCTAGATCAGCACTAAAGTTTTTTTACACGCATTTTAAGTTGGTGAACTTTTATTATACCCTCCACTTTGTGATAGAGGGTATATATAAGTTTGTCATTCCGTTTGTAACTCATCGAAATATCCGTCTGGGACCCCATAAAGTATATATATTCATGATCCCCGATCGATTTTAAGACATTCTAGCGATGTCCATCTGTCTGGCTGTGGAAATCGTGATCACACCAAAATACTACACGCATATGACTGAAACTTAGCATATTCATTGGAAGTTCTCCCGAGAAGTTTGGTATTGCATTTGATCGGTTTGATATCGATATCGGTTCAGTGGTTCAAAAGTTAAGAACGGAAATGCAAGGACACCTCAACTATTTTAGTACATTCAACATAACCTAAAAAACAAAATGCTTTAATTCGGCTGCTAGTTGACATATGTGAACATAATTGAACACCAAACAAGCACGAACATATTTTTGACAAAAGTAATTTTTTTTTTTTCAAAAGTAATTTCCTTTTAAAAAAGGTTTTTTTGCAATAATCGTTTTGAAATTGTGGAGGGTATTACTACATTCGACAAGGCCGAATTTAACTTTTTTACTTGTTATAATTACACTGTGCTACACCAAAAATATGCAGGGGTTCTCATATAAAAATTCGGGTTGGTTGGAGTCCATAGAGTACTGATATACTCATAGTTTTTCTGGATCACTTCGTTAAGTACGTTTTTTATTGGCAAATGTGTTGAAAAACGGAAATTCTTAAATTACAATTTTAAAAAATTATTACTTTGTTAGTTTGCAACCGATTTTCGATTTTATGGATTTGTTTTAAAGGTATAGGTCTTACCTTTCAAACAAAACAAAAATATTAAAAATCGATCAAGAATTGGCTGAGCTACGATCGCTTAAGTAAAAAAAAAAACGAATTTTTTGAAAAATTTCTCATATTCTTTACACTCTAAGTTGAAAGTGAATCATTAAACAATTTTTTTGAATTTTTTGTAAAAAAGTATAGTAATGTGGCTTTCCAAAACATCAAAAAACATAACAATCGGTTAAAAAATTAATGAGTTATGCTAAGTTTTGTGATAGGACATTTTTAATTTTTTTCAGAAACGCTTGTAATTCAAGCATTATTCATAAATCTTGTTACTAGTAGTAATTTTATGCGCATATGCATATAAACTAGAGATGGGAACGTAATTAGATTTGTGCGTGATTCACACATGATCTGAAGTGAGCGTGATTGAAAATTAATTTTACTCACGTGGTTGTTAGTGTGAGTGGAATAAAAAAATGGGCGTGTCAGTTACTTTCAAATTCTATTTATAATTTTTTGGGTTTGTTTAAAAAATATCAGTGTAACTTCTTAAACAAAAAAATATTGAGAATAGGTTAAAAACAGGCTAAGGTGCGCTTGTTTAAGTAAAAAACCTTTTTTGAAGAGTTATACCTGCAACATTTTTATGACAGAAAAAGCTGTGCGCTTGCTAACATGTTTTTTTAAAACGAAATTGCTAAAATTGTGGGATCATTTGATGGAAATTTTACCTGTTTATAAATATACATGTGAGGCATTCCACACCAAATGTTCAGTGAGAAAAAAATTGTGTACCAAAATTTTTTCAATGGGTCCCGGGTAAAAAAGTTTTTTATTTTTTTGGTGAAAATACATATTTTTGCATATTTTGATTTTAAATGCATATATTGTGCATATTTCGAACTTTTAAGTGCATTTTATTGCATATTTTGCATAAATTAGCAAAAACACAAATTGAAATTAATTATTTTCAAAAACTATTTTAAATTTTAAAAATTTATTTTGAAAATCAGAAAAATTACTTTTTTTTCTTCTTAATTTTTTTTATAGATTTTCTTAATTTTTAAAAAAAACTTGCTAGACAAACATCTAATCTTAAAAAAAAAAATTACAAAAAAAAAAAAACAAAAGTGGCCGGATTTTTTATAAATTTACTTTTTAAAAAAATGGAAAATTTCAGAACGGGTTCTGAAAATTTTCCAAAAAAATTTTAGTCGATAGCCGATACAAAACTATACAAGAATGTAAATTTTTGAGATTTTGGTGCATTTCGTTTTTATTTGATATATATTTAAACAAGGCAACTTGACACAAACTTGACCATTTTTCCAATATTTGACCACGCCTCCTAAGCCCAGTTTTTGAAAAATTGAACAACCAAAAACGTAATTTTCTTAGCTCCATATATGAGGCATTCCACACCAAATGTTCAGCAAAAAAAAAAATTGTGTCGTGTCAATATGAAATCATTTTCAAAGTATTCGCTCTTAGGGTACTATTGAATAACAAAAATAAAATTTAAGTTTTTTCAAAAAGTGGGCCTTGTAGGCGTGGTCAAAAATTGAAAATATCTAACTTTTTTGCCTGAGCATCTTTACTTCAATATTTATGCAAATTAAAAGAATCACAGTATAGTCTTAAAGACAAAAGCTGTTTATAGATTTTTGAATGGGCTATCAATTAAAAAAAAAATAAAAATTGGAACATTTTCAGAAGAAGTTCTGAATTTTTTAAATTTAAACTTAAACTTTATTTATCAAAAAACATGCCGCAATTTTATTTGTTTTTTATTTTTTTAAAAAAAGTTAAAGGAATTTTCTATCTGATCTGAAATTTTTAGAGATATGTTTTGCCTTGTTTTCGAAAAATCAAAATTCAAAAATTGCAACACGCTTATTTTATACAATAATGGTATTTAAAACGTGTGTGTATGAGTAATATCAATACTTAAAAAATATTTTAAGAGGCGATGGTAGCGTGAGTGAGTTTTTAATAACGATTACGCACGCTTATGAAAGAAAAAATTTAGTCACGCACGATATTTTATTTTGCTCACGCTCATTCACGCCCACGTGAGTAGAAAAAAATAAGTTACGGTCACGATGTTCACGTGAGCGTGAGTAAAATAAAATATCGTGCTTGAATATTTTTTTTTTCTTTCATTAGCGTGCGTGATCGTGAATAAATACTCAGGCAAAAAAGTTTGATATTTTTAATATTTGACCACGCCTACAAGGCCCACTTTTTGAAAAAAACTTAAATTTTATTTTTGTTATTTATTAGTACCCTAAGAGCGAATACTTTGCAAATGATATCCCATTGAAACCACTATAGTTTTTCTGTAGTGGAACAGTTGGTGTGGAATGCCTCACATGGCTATCCATACAACCCATTTAAAAATTTACTTTTCACATGTTTTTTTTTTCGCTGAACATTTGGTGTGGAATGCCTCATACGTATATTTATAAACAGGTAAAATTTCCATCAAATGGTCCCACAATTTTACCAATTTCGTTTCAAAAATGTCAAATGTTTTTTGTCATAAAAATGTTGCAGGTATAACTCTTCAAAAAAGGTTTTTTACTTAAACAAGCGCACCTTAGCCAGTTTTCAACCGATTCACAATATTTTTTTGTTTAAGAAGTAACACTGATATTTTTTAAACACACCCAAAAAATTATAAATAGGATTTGGAAGTAACTGACACGCCCATTTTTTTTTATTCCACTCACTAACAACCACGTGAGTAAAATTAATTTTCAGTCACGCTCACTTCTGATCATGTGTGAATCACGCACAAATCTAATTACGTACCCATCTCTAGTTTGTATGCATATGCGCATAAAATTACTACTAGTAACAAGATTTATGAATAATGCTTGAATTACAAGCGTTTCTGAAAAAATTTAAAAATGCCCTATCACAAAACTTAGCATAACTCATTCATTTTTAAACCGATTGTTATGTTTTTTGGTGTATTGGAAAGCTACTTTACTATACTTTTTTACAAAAAATTCAAAAAAATTGTTTAATGATGCACTTTCAACTTAGAGTGAAAAGAATATGACAAATTTTTCAAAAAAGACGTTTTTTTTTTACTTAAGCGATCGTAGCTCAGCCAATTCTTGATCGATTTTTAATATTTTTATTTTGTTTGAAAGGTAAGACCCATACCTTTAAAACAAATCCATAAAATCGAAAATCGGTTGCAAACTAACAAAGTAATAATTTTTTAAAATTGTAATTTAAGAATTTCTGTTTTTCAACACATTTGCCAATAAAAAACGTACTTAACGAAGTGATCCAGAAAAACTATGAGTATATCAGTACTCTATGGACTCCAACCAACCCGAATTATCATATGAGAACCCCTGCATAAATTATTTTTGGTCTTTTGTAGCACAGTGTTATAATAGTAGTTGCTTGAAAACTATATGAGTGGCGTATGATTATTTTGTAATTCCCGTTTAAATAACAATCATACGCAACGATGCATAGTGGAAATTCAAATCTAAATTTTTGAATTTCATATCGTAATACCTGCCAAACGATGGCCACGTTTGAGATGATTGCGGAAAAATTTATGTAAAAAAAAAAATTTGTAAGATCATCTTCAGTCCGCAAGCAGCGCACATTGGGTTGAATGAGAGGCAAAGTGGCGCTTTATTCAGGGAAGCAGTAATTTTAACATAAAATATTTTTTGATTGATGAATGATGGATAATACATTAGAAGGCACCCTTTTAAAGAGAAAGCATGTGTTTTTTATTTTTTTCTTCCTGTCAGAATTTTTTTAGTGTTTCTTGAAAATTGAACTTGATTCACAATTTAAGCTGTAACTTTTAAACCAAAAGCGATAATTTAATGAATACAGTTGCAAATTAAAGTATTTTTAATGCGATAATCAATATTTAAAACAATAAAAAATAAATATGTGTTAATACTTGCATAAAATTTGTTTAAAGTCGAATTTTTGTGTTTCACCAAATTTTAATTTTTTTTAAATTTTCCATAAAAAAGTCAGGAAAGTTGTAAGTTGGCCAACAATAAGTTAACATTTTTTAAAATTTTATTTCGGTATGTAATGTTTAAGTCTGATTTATTACGAAGAAAATAAGAGGTTTTTTCATCAAATTCATCAAAAATTGCTGAAGTTACATGCATTTGAACAAAAATGCATTAATTCACAACATAAATACAACTGTTTTTGTATAAAACTGAAATAACGCGTTTTTGTTTAAATGCATGTAACTTCTGCAATTTTTTACAGATTTTATTTAAAATTCTCTTATTTTCTACGTAATAAATCAGACTTTAACCTTACATACAGAAATAAAATTAAAAAATTTTGTAACTTTGTCAAATTCACAAGGAAATTAGGTGGGTTCACTTTGCGGACTTTCCTTGTAAATCACAGGAAACCCCAACTATAGAATTCAATTCTGATGGCAGAATCGATTTCAGAAGGACAAAATACATAAGAATAAGTGGGTCTTGTTTCTGGGTCAGAAACTTTTTTGTTTTTTTGTGATGAAGTGTTATTGAAGCCACCATATTTTTTTCATAAAATCTTAAATAAAAAAAAAACGGCATTAAACGCGGACGTTTTTTTTCTTTTAAATTAAAGCTTATACTATATGCTTTATTATCACAATGTATAAGCAATAACAACCTCTTACATTTTTTGTTATATTCCATCAAGTATTAAAAATACTCCAATTTTGGAACATTTTACAAAAAAATTTCAAAAATATTTTTACAACAATTTTCAAAAAACAAAAAACAGAAGTGTATTTGAAAATGCCTGAAGTTGATGGTTCCATAATAAAAAAATAACCTTTGAATGAATAAATACCAAAAAAAAATTCTAGAAATAAGTTGATTTTCAATTTTTAGCACCATATTCAAAAACACAAAAATTTATTTGATTTTGACGGCGGATTGCAAGAAAAGTAAACAACTCAGAATAATAGTTGTGACATATTTTTTTTGTGTAATTTTATATACTTTAACCCTAAATTAATACCGTATCTCTTGTATGGGTACCTGGACATAGGGGAGTAGATGGGAACGAGAAAGCTGATGAGCTCGCTAAGCTTGGAGCAGATGGCGTAGGAACTTTTGTTCATATTGAGCCCCCGATTCAGTACTATAGGACGAGAAGTGACTGTCGTTGCATTTCTATTGCAAACAGGAAATGGAGAGAGCTAAGCACGAGCAGTATCACCAGAAGAATCTGGCCGCATTACGACCTCGGGAAAACTCGCTACCTTCTCTCTCTTAGCAGAGAGGATTGTCGTTTACTCACGGGAGTGGTCACAGGACACTGCCTAATTGCTTTTCACGCGAAAACTATGGGACTTATCTCGGATGCCAATTGTAGAAAATGTGATGAACCTAATACAGATGAAACAGTTGAACATATTCTGTGCAAATGCCCCGCATTGGCCAGACACCGCGAGCGAATACTAGGTAAAGCAGAAATCGAGAATCTGGATGATATCGCCGCTACGGACCTTACGCAACTAAAACTGTTCGCAACATGGACTAACGCGTTTTATCCTCGTCGCTGAAGGAAATTGTGGTATCGCTATGGACCAGCCGGTCTATGCGAGGAGTCTGAACTTTAGGCTCCACCACCCCTAACCTAACCTAACCTAACCCTAAATTAATAATTTTTGTAAAAAAAAAATTTTCAGTTTTGAATAAAGCGCCACTTTTGATCCATTTCAACCCAACGTGCGTCGTTTTGGATGTCAAACTTTGAATTCTTGTGTGGTGTTTTGTTAATTTGTGTTCGCGTTGCTCTGGTATTGTTATGCATGTAAGAAATGTGATTGTTTATTTTCTTTTTAACGGACTTTTAATTATATTTTTTCTTAATTTTATCCTTATTAAGGCCGTTTGTCACGGTAAGACTCAGTAAAATGATCTGTCAAAAAATGGTATAGAATTTAAAAATGTTATCGTGTACATGCGAAATGTAATGACACGGACGGTAATATGGAAGAAATTTTGACAGTCGTATAATACTCGTCATTTTTAGAAATATTTCTAAAAGCTGAGACTTTTCATTTTATCAGGGATGTATTTTTTTTTGTAATTTATTGCCAAAAACATAAAAACAAACAACTAAAGATAGAAAGTTAAGGTTATTAATTTATAAGTTTCTTATTTTAATGAATTTTTTAAAAATACGCAACAAATTATCTTTTTCAGCATTTATTTTTCCAAACAGCTGTTTTCATATTATTTGAAATGTGATGGTAGCAAAGAGCAATGTATTGAAAATATTTTTGGGTTTGATTTTTTGACAGTCAGACCAAATTTCATTTTATTTTGGTTTAACAAAATCTTACGACTTAGTATAATCGTGACAAACGGCCTTTAAGGGTAGTTTAGACCAGCAGACTTGTAAAACGACCTGTCTGTTTTTCTAGTACTTAGCGTGACAGTTTTTTTTTTTTAAATTTTGATTTTTGTTGAAGTTATGCAAATGTAAACTGAAAAAATGGAAAATTTTAATTTTTTTCCTTAATTAAAGAAAAATATTAGATCAAAATAATAAAATATGTGTACAAGAGGATTAATTAATCTAAAAATAAAAAATAAAAAATTCATCAAAATCGGTTCAGTAGTTTTTGCTGTACAACTGCAGCAAATTTTATCCTTTAAAAAAACATACCACACTTGGGTGGCAACCCTGGCAATTCTCTTTGACCAAATGATAAAACTACTCCCATTTTATCATTCAATAGTTCTGACATATTTAAAAAGCCGTGACCGAAGTTTCACGATGATACCTATACTTGAAGTATTTTTGGCCGCCATCTACATACAGCTCCGACCACTGTGCATCTGTGTAATGTGAAATGATTAGTTCTTATATTCCATTTATTCAAAAGTGTAGTTTAAATAGCTGATTTGAAACTGACATACATTAAGTGTGTCAACAGAAAAGCACTGATGATGGAAAGTTGGCTACTTCGGATAGCTGTCGCTATCTCTGCTAAGCCTGTATTGTCACACATTTTTTTCAAATTTTCTCAATGGACAACAAAAAATGCCAGTAAGAAAATCTCAATCGGTCAATATCGACCCTATGATACCCTATTTCATTATTCAGTCAATTTATTGCAAAATGTATCGTGCTTAATATGAATTTAAAACAAAAACAACAACACATAGATTTATTTCAGTGCAATATTACTAATGCACTCTCGTTTTTGTTAAAAATCCTCAATACATTATCAAATCTCTTTTTGGGCACCATTGATTTAAACATCATAAATTTCGGTGGATTTCCTTCGAGCGACCTGCCTTGTTAGTTACAAACGAGCCAAGTTTTGCGTAACAGCAACCGACAATGGAATGACAAGTGTACAAGTTTAATGAGTTTATATGTGTGTGTATGAAACTTTTTATATGTTACCAACATGTTCAACACCAATACATATGCACAGTATATTAACACCCACATATAAACATTGTATACATAAACAACAATTTTACTTTTGTTTTTTTTTTGTTGCTGTTTTTTGTTTATGTCAATGGATATAAACTGACTGTATGAATAATTTTTGTTGTAACCATACAAAAAACACGCTCGTAACGTTGTTGTACACATTGTATGTGTAACATGTCAAGCCAATTTTGAAAACTAACAACAATCATCACCGGCAGCATACCAGGAATAATAATGGAGCTGAACAACAAGCAAAACTTTAACAGCTACAATATTACAAATACTTGAACTTTTAACCCATAAAAGCATTAAAAAAAATTTAATTCTTTATTCAGCTGTACCCAATCAAACAAATAGTCCTTACTTCGCTTTAGTTTTCCTGATGGTGTTTTAAACCTTTTACTTACAAGGAAAGTAATAAACATAAAAATAAAACAATTTTAAGGTTGGGATGTCTCGGCTTATCGGCCATATCGGTATTTAAAAATGTTGTTGCTTCCTTATGAAACAATGTGGACACACGGGAAAATTCTGAAAACATCAGCTATAATAAGAATATCGTCCAGAGCAACATGTATTGTCGACTTAAATGTAACACCGTCCGACAGCCAATATTGAACATGAACCGGATGATATACGTCTGAAAGTAAAAGTGCATTTACAGTTTTTCATTTCGTGATCCTGTTTCCATTTAAAAGTACTTCAAATTCCCCTCCCCTAAATTTTATCTTCTTTTATTTTGTCGTATCAGGATAAAAGGATGTAAATAAAGACATTTGAAAACTTTATCAAAACAGTTTGTTGAAAATTTTGAATGATATGGAAGGATACATTTTTGAAAGGACGTAACTTACCTCCTGATATGTAAAAATAACGAAAAAGGAAAATTAGGGTAGATCCTCATCTTTCATTTGCTATCACTAGCGTCCTAGGACAAGAACAAATATTAAAAAAATATTTTATAAAATTGAATCCTCTAATACTTTGAAGTCCTTTTAAAAGGAAAAACAGGATCACGAAAAGATTAACTGTAAATGCAGTTTTATAGATTTTGTCTCTAGTTTCAAACGTATATTATCTACTTTGTGTTTAACGAATTTTTTTTATTTTGGTCGGACGATGTAACTAATCAAAAAATTATAATATATAATTAAAATTAGAGCCTGAGCTCAACTGACTTTACAGAAACAATAATTTAAGAACGTTATATATTTATTTAATATTGGTCAACTTTAAATCAGAATTTGTTACATATTTATTTAACCAATTTTAAAACAATATTGTCTATTAGTTTTTAAATTTCGTATCATCTTGAAAACAACTAGAAACATATTTAAATTAAATGAATACAAACTTTGTTCATTGTCGACACTGTTTTACATAAACGGCTAGGCAAAATCGCCCAAAGAAAAATCGCGCAAAAAAGAAAATGAAATTTCGCCCAAAAATTTTTCATACAAATTTGGGCCATATTTCATGTAAAAAGTTGGCTGTAGGCAAAATCGGCCAAAGAAAAATCGCACAAAAAAGAAAATGAAATTTCGCCCAAAAATTTGTCATACAAATTTGGGACATATTTTATATGAAAAGTTACCCAAAATTTTTGGGCACATTTTCATAGTTTTTGGGAAAAATTTCTAAATAAAAAATTGGGTGATTTTTCATTACGAAAAATTGCCCAAAAATAAAATATGAAAAATTGCCCATTTTTAGTTTGGTTTGAATTTTTGTCAAAATCTTAGAATGTCAAAACCAAAATAAGTTGCAATAAAACAGCTAATAGAAAAATTAAAAACCCTACATAGTGGAAAAAACTAAAATAAATAGTTTAATAATTTTTTAGAAACAATACAGCAAATCGTTTTGTTTTTTATAAATTATATACTTAGCTAACCAAAAATGACAAAGGTTCTGGTGGGAATCGAACTGACAACTCCTTCACTTACTTCCAGATTATCACACTTCATACTAATCTACCGCTGCCAGTAGAAAATTAAAGGTAATGAATTAAAAAACAACACGGAGGTGCGATGAAAGCGCCACAGCCAAAAAATTTTAACAACAAATTTTAATAAAAAAAATCGCGCGATTTTTTTGTTGTTAAAATTTTTCGTCTGCGGCGCACTTTCATCACACCTCTATGCAATTTTCTATTTCTGTATAATTTACACTTAATTTTTTTAGATCAATTAATTACTAAGAAAGCGCCCTGCAATTTTTTTTATTTATTTGCATGTTGGAGGGTATGAAAGAGCCGAATTTAACACTCTTACTTGTTTTCGTTAATTTTGGGCGAAGTTTCGTATTTTTCTTTTTGGGTAATTTTTCATATTTTTTGGGCGATTTTGCGTTTGGGCCATTTTTTATAAAATTTTTTGGGAGATTTTGCCTACAGCCTACATATGAGGCATTCCACACCAAGTGTCCAGCGAAAAAAAAACATGTGTACCGAAAACTTCTGAATAGGTTGTATGGATAGCCCTATATGGAACTTAGAAAATTGAGTTTTTGGTTTTTAAATTTTTCAAAATCTGGGCTTAGGAGGCGTGGTCAAATATTGGAAAAATGGTTAAATTTGTGGCAAGTTGCCTAGATTAAATATTTATCACATTAAAACGGAATGCTATCGATTAAAATTTTTTTTTGTTTGAAAATTTTCATAACCCGTTCTGAAATTTTCCATTTTTTAAAAATGTCAATTTATTAAAAATCATTCCACTTTTTTTTCTTTTTCAAATTGTTTTTTAAAGTTCCCAGCAAAATTTTCGGTTGCAAAGAACCGATTGTGGAACAACTTATACTACCCTAGAACCTGTTCTAATTCTTGTGCAACACCGATTCTTTTTACAAAGCGATTGTCCCAAAAGAAACAGGTGTTTGTAAGCAAAATTAGAACATATTTTTGTTCCTCGGAATCGGTTCTAGAAGTAAAATTTGGAACAGAAACACTGTGCAACAAATTTCGGGTCATCGCATTGAGCCTTAATGCCTTCAACGCCATATAAAAGTAGACCATCAAGTGGACAAAATCACCAAAGGGTTTTGCAAAGTCAGTTCGGATTTCTTTTTTATAGCCCACTGAAGTTTTTATTTTTTTTGTCGAAGGCGTTTGGAAAAGGATAAAAACACTACAATAAAAACACATCTGAGCTTCAAAATATGATTTGATGTCTGCAGTGAAATTTTATGGTGGTTCTTTTCTTAGAACAGTTTAACCCTCTTACTGCCATTTTAAGGGGTCATTTTAGTCCTTTTTCAAATCCTAAACACAGAAGTCTAATAAAACGTCCATTTAGAGGGTTAAAATGTTCTACAAATATTTTCCTCATAAAATTTCACTAGGGGTTGTCAAATATTCAAAGTTTGCGCGACGTGTGCAAAGTGCTTAAAAAGGGTCAAGTAGAAATAATCAATGATTGTTATTTTTTTACCAAAGCAGTGTTTAAAAATATCGACAAAAAACCGTGCAAATATACTTTTGAGATAAAACTGATGTTTTGATGTGTTTTATAAAATTTTATGATGATTCTTTTCTTTGACCAAATTAACCCTCTAGGTCCCATTTTAAAGAGTCATTTTTGTCCTTTTTTAAAAGAAATATAAAAAAGTCTCTAAAAAAGGCAGTTAGAGGGTTAAAATGTTTTACAAAATTTTCTGCATCAAATTTTATTAAGGCACGTCTAAGACAGAAAGTTCGTCCAGCATATAGAAAATGCTTAAAAATTTTAAAGTATTTAATTTTTTTTTCGGCCCGAAATATAAAAAAAAAACAAGTAAAAGAATTAAATTCGACTTTGTCAAATGTATTGATACCCTCCACAATGTAAAAAAGTTTATTTGCAATAAAAAAAAAATTCGCAAAAAATATTTTTTGGGAAAAAAAAAACTTTAACGAATACGTTTTTTTTAAATATGTGTGTACTTGTTTAAATACCATTCGGTGATCAATTCTGTTCACATGAAACCGAATTAAATCATTTTGTGTTTTTATGTTATGTCGGGCCCTTTTTGACTCAAAAAGGTCTTTTCCCCACCTAATTCTTCTTCGTCCTCAAATATATTTTTGCTCCACCAACAAATTTCCGCTAGAACGGCATCACGCGAATTTTTCCCAAGATATCTAAAATGAAAAACAGATAAAACAGATATATAAGACTTAGCATAACTACTTGTTGCTGCCCTAAGTAGTTTGGTTTTGCATTTGAGCGAAATCGGTTCAGCGGTTCAAAAGTTATGAACGAAAATGTAAGAACACCTCGAAAATTGTGGTACATTCAACATAGCCTTAAAACACAAAATGCTTTAATTCGGCTGCTGTTTGACACATGTGAAGAGAATTGATCACCGAATGGAATTTAGACAAGTACAAACATATTTTTTTTACAAAAAAAAAACATTTTCGTCATTTTTTTTTTTTTTACCAAAAAATTTTTTCGCGGATTTTTTTTTCTTAAAAAATTTTTTTTTTTTACAATAAACTTTTTTACATTGTGGAGGGTATTAATACATTCGACAAAGTCGAATTTAACTTTTTTACTTGTTTTTTTTTTATATTTCGGCTCCAAAAAAATAAAAAAAAAAAAAAAAATACATACTTTAAAATTTTAAAGCATTTTCTATATGCTGGACTAACTTTCTGTCTTAGACGTGCCCAAGTAAAATTTGACGCAGAAAATATTTGTAAAACATTTTAACCTTCTAACTGTCTTTTTTTATAGACATTTTTGTATTTCTTTTAAAAAAGGACAAAAATTACCCTTTATAAAGGGAGCTAGAGGGTTAATTTGGTCAATGAAAATAATCATCATAAAATTTTATAAAACAAATCAGAACATCATTTTTAAAGTATATTTGCACTGTTTTTTGTCGATATTTTTTAACACTGTTTTGGTAAAAAAAAAATAACAAACATTGATTATTTATAATTGACCCTTTTTAAGCATTTTGCGCAAGTCGCACAAGCTTTGAACATTTGACAACCCCTAGTGAAATTTTATTAGGAAAATATTTGTAGAACATTTTAACCCTCTAAATGGACGTTTTATTAGACTTCTGAGTTTAGTTTTTGAAAAAGGACCAAAATGACCCCTTAAAATGGCAGCTAGAGGGTTAAAATGTTCTAAGAAAAGAACTGCCATAAAATTTCACTGAAGATATCAGATCATATTTTGAAGCTCAGATGTGTTCTTATTATAGTATTTTTGACGTTTTCCAAACGCCTTCGATAAAAATATAAAAACTTCAGTGGGCTATAAAAAAGAAATCCGAACTGACTTTTCAAAACCCTTTGGTGATTTTGTTCACTTAATGGTCTACTTTCACATGGCGTTGAAGCCATTGAGGCTCATTTTTCTTGTTGCACAGTGAAATAAGAATTAAAGACATATTTTGAATTGCATTAATTTATTAAAGAGAGATAAAGACAATGATTTATAAAATGGAATATTTACATTTTTTAACACACATTTATCCTTTTCCGCCTCCAAAGTTGGCACAAGCCTTACAATAATGACATACCAGAACATGGATTTTCTGCAAACAAAAATAAAAAACATAGTATTATTAGTATTTGACCCGACCCAGACAATGAAAATTTAATTAACTCACCTTTATTTCAACAATTTTCACGATTATAATCTGCTATTTTAACAGAATTTCACGTTTTTTCTTGATTAACAAAAATAAATTGATATTTATTTTTTTTAATTTTTTTGACACATAATTTTTTTTTAATTCCTAAGAACCAAAATGTAATGAAACTTTTATTGCAGAGAACAAGCTTCACAATAATTTTCACTTAACTTGTTCTGAATAATTAAAGTGTAATAGTGTATGGTTACCGAAGAACCTGTTCTAGAACAAGTGTTGTCAGAATCGGTTCTGAAAAATTTTCCTGGGTTTAGATGTTTGTCCATCCACACAAAAAAATTCAGAAACACGTTCTTCGTTTTTTTCGAGAAAATCGCATTTGAACTTTAAATTTCATAACAATTTTTTAATTTGCTTGTATTTCTTTATTTTAACGTTGCGAATGAGTAATATTTGTGCAATTAATATTACTCATTCGCAACGTTAAAACAAAGAAATACAAGCAAATTACAAAATTGTTATGAAATTTAAAGTTCAAATGCGATTTTCTCGAAAAAACGAAGAACGTGTTTCTGATTTGTTTTGCTTGGATGGACAAACATCTAAACTTAAAAAAAAGTGGCATGATTTTTAATAAATTAACATTTTTAAAAAATGCGAAATTTCAGAACGGGTTCTGAAAATTAAAAAAAAATTAAAATTTTAATCGATAGCCCATACAAAATTATATAAGAATGTAAATTTTTGAGATTGTGGTGAAATCCGTTTTAATGTGATAAATATTTAAGCAAGGCAACTCGCCACAAATTTTACCATTTTTCCAATATTTGACCACGCCTTCTAAGCCCAAGTTTTGAAAATTATAAAAACGCAATTTTCTTAGTTCCATATAGGGCTATCCAAACAACCTATTCAGAAATTTACGGGACACATGTTTTTCTGTAGCGGGACATTTGGTCTGGAATGCCTAATATGTCAACCAGCAGTCGAATTAAAGCATTTTGTATTTTTAGGTTATGTTGAATGTACTAAATATGCTAAGTTTCAGTAATCTCCGTGTAATATTTTCACCGTGATCACCATTTCCACAGACAGACAGACAAACAGACAAGACGGACATCACAAGAATGTCTTAAAATCGATCAGATATCATGAATATACATACTTCATGGCGTCCCAGACCGATATTTCGATGAGTTACAAACGGAATGACAAACTTGTATATACCTTTTATCTCTAGAGTGGAGTGTATAAAAATATATGGGTTTTAATCATTTACAAAGCTCTATCAAATAACCAAAAAATAAACAAAATCGGTGATCCGTCAGTTAAATTTCTCATGGATTTCCTCATATACAAATTTAAAGTTGTTTTTGCTTGATTTATATATTTTTTCTCAGTGTATGCTACATTTAACTTAAATCAGTTGGTTTTCAAATATGCTTAAAATGTTTGTATTTTGACTTGTTTGTATTTTCAAGAGATTGCTGGCATTTAAATTGTAACCAAAAGATATTCTTTTTAAGTGTGAGCAAATACTTATGTAAAAAAAAAAAATTGGAAGCCAGGCAAGGAAACACAATTACATTTAAAAAAAAAATAAGCCAAAAATATTTCATATTATTATAAAGAAAAAAAATCTTATATAAATATAAAAATATTTTTTTTTTATAACTGCCGGCAAACATTTTAACATATTTCTTAACATTTTATTCCTTTTCAAATGTATAAATATTAACTTATGTTGCCTGCTTTCAGGCGCCTGACTAAATACTTATAGGGTAAGTCATAAAGAGGATAAAATATTTTAAATAAAATTTATTTCTCTCCACTTCAACCTATTTTTTGTTCTTTTAACTACACCATTTACAGATGTAATTCGAAAAAGATCAATTGAAATTCGAAGATTCTATTTGTAATTCGAAGATTCCATTTGTAATTCGAAGATTCCATTTGTAATTCGAAGATTCCATTTGTAATTCGAATACTCCAATTGTAATTCGAAGATTCCATTTGTAATTCGAAGATTCCAATTGTAATTCGAAAAAGATCAATTGTAATTCGAAAAAGATCAATTGTAATTCGAAAAAGATCAATTGTAATTCGAAAAAGATCAATTGTAATTCGTAAAAGATCAATTGTAATTCGTAAAAGATCAAATGTAATTCGAAGATTCCAATTGTAATTCGAAAAATATCAATGGAAATACAGTTGATATTTTTCGAATTACAATTGGAATCTTCGAATTACAATTGATCTTTTACGAATTACAATTGATCTTTTACGAATTACAATTGATCTTTTTCGAATTACAATTGATCTTTTTCGAATTACAATTGATCTTTTTCGAATTACAATTGATCTTTTTCGAATTACAATTGGAATCTTCGAATTACAAATGGAATCTTCGAATTACAATTGGAGTATTCGAATTACAAATGGAATCTTCGAATTACAAATGGAATCTTCGAATTACAAATGGAATCTTCGAATTACAAATAGAATCTTCGAATTACAATTGATCTTTTTCGAATTACATCTGTAAATGGTGTAGACGTTCAGAGTTTTAAGGAGTTTTAAAATAAAACTGAATGGACACCCATCATTATAAAATCGTGAAAAATTTCGGTGTTTTTAAACTGACAATTGTTTTTTTTTTTTTTTTGTTTTTCATTATGGAACTCCCTATTTTATTTACTAACGTACAAGCATAAGTAAAAACCCTTTTAAGTACATGACTTTAATGTGTCTTTTTTTTAAGAAATTAAATTTTTGCCATGTTTGTTATTTTATTTCTTTCCAAGGGTTTATAAGCATTTTATTATTATTCTCCTAATGTGATTACACACGGGTTTTTGTAAATATTATTATGACTGCAACTTTAAATTTATTCAAATAAGTATGTGATTTTTACATAAGAATTTTATAACCTGTAGTTTAATTTAATGATATGATATAAAACTAACACTTAGCCGAAGAGTTATTTAGGGTAAATACATGAACTAGTTTGGACAATAAAATTAAAATAATAAAAATAACTTATTAGAATCATAGAATTTTGCAAATGGATAAAATATGTCTCAGGATTTTATTTTATTTATAAAGAATTTTTCATCACGAAAATTTTCAATAGTTACAGATTTTTTTTCTTATGAGGAAACTGTCTTGTATATTAAAAAAATCTTGTATATTAAAAAAATCCATGCCAAATCCGACATTTGAAAGATTTTTTTTGGTTTTTAAATTTTTTTACAGTGTTTAGTACTCTTTAAAAACCCCTCCCTGGTAAATTTTCAGATTTTTTTAATGACTTCTTCCCGGGCCGCTTTAAGGTATGGCGGGCCCTGGGCACACAAGAATTTGGGGACCTGCTGAAAGTAAAAAGTCGCATGACAAAAAAAAAAACATTTCTTTGGTACAAAAAAACTCATTTGCTGTTTTAAGACAAAGACTCTAAAAAAAGAATATTTTGATTTACTTGTAAAAACCATGCTATATTAGGGGTGGGATAGTGCACGAGTTTTCGATTTCGACACGCTAGAACCGCTTATTTTGTGAGGTTCGTAAAAAAAATGCATGGGCCAAAAAATGGGGCAGATCGGATAGGATCTAGGGGTCGCTCATCGGGGTCAAAGTTGGGCGTAGAGGGGAAAAAATCCACAAAAAGCCCCAAAACTCCCCTGGTTTTGCTCCTAGAGGGGTCAAATGTGAGACCGGCCCCCATTATTTTTTCCCCCTGAACACTTTTGCCAACCATACCTAAGCCCTATCTCCAATCCCTAAAGGGGGTCCCATACAAAGGTTCAATTTTAAAAAAGTCTTGCTCCTACCGCTCTAGCTGTCCTAGAAGTCACCCTAGAGGAACCAAATGTATGACCGACCCCCAATATTTTTTCAACCCCAACATTTTCTTAGAACATACCTACTCCCTATCTTCAATCCTTAGGGTGGTCCCCATGCATTTTTTATAATTTTTTCTTAAATTGTCATATTAAATCAGCTCCTACCGGTCCAATGGTGCCTCCTAGAGGGGTAATTATCAAGACCAACCCCCATTAATTTTTAGCCCCCAACACTTCTTCTGAACATTCCAATTCCATATCTCCAATTCCTAAGGGGTCTCCCACACAAAACGACATTTTTGTAAATCTTGCTCCCACCGCTCTAACTATCGCAGGGGTGACCCTAGAGAAGTTAAATGTGTGACCGACCCCCAATATTTTTTCAGCCCCAACATTTTCCCCAAACAAACCTACCCTCTATTTTTAAGTCTTAAGGGTGTCCCCACACAATTTTTTTTTTTTTTAATTTTTTTTATAAAATTTGCGCCTACCGCTCCCACTGTGCCTTTTAGGGACGGGAAATGCAGACTGACCCCAACTAATTTTTGCCCCCTACATTTTTTCTGAACATACCTACGCCATATTTACACTTTGTAGGGGTGCTCCCCTGGGGAAACTAAGTGTTTGAAGCCAAATTCGGCAAAACGTCTGGACCTGGAGTGCTAATGTTTGCGCGTTTTAAAGAGCAGTGGGAAAATATAAAAGACAAACCGTACAGTCTTGGTGGAAGGAAGTGGCAGGCAACATACCAGCTCAAGTCCAAACTGACATCAAGTTGTTTTGTTGGGCTCAAATAAAAGAAAAGCAACCCAGAGACGACTACAAGTAATTTCTTGAAATTGTTTTATTATACCTTGGCGAAAATATTCCTAATAAGTATTTTAGCCCACCAGGACCCATCAGTCATGCTCGATGGATGGCAAAAGGCATATATCGCCTAAAAATGTTTTTGTTCCGAAAATATATCGGTTTGGCCAAAAAAGAATTAAATGCACTTCTTGATGTGACCGTTTTCATCATAACAATTTACGTAAAAGCTTGGTTTAGCGCTACCAAAGCAATAGAAGCTCCAAATAATGATTTACATTTTTTTAAAAGCGATTGCCAATTATGCTTCAATTGATAAGATTCTGTCGCAACGATTGGTCAAGAGATTCTGTGGACATCTCTGGTATCTCAGTGGCGAAGATGTTGCTCTCGCACTATTTGATCCGAATATCTCTTGTGAAATAAAACGAAAAATGTCGAATGCAATTCGTATATTTGAAGAAGAGAAAGAGGAATTGGAGGAAGAGTTATCTGACGATGAGATGGACTAATCGTCTAACGAAGACAGCGAGGAAGAAGAAGACGATGTTATCGGGGAAGAAGATGCCTCAGAGGATAGCGGCGACAGTGGCAACAAGGATTGTAATCCTCCAGTACATGTTGTTGGATTCGAAGGTGTGAAAAGAATTAACATGGCATCGAAACAAGTGAATCAAGAACTCATGAAAACTGATTTAAGCCACTACGTCACACCTGAGACTCCAACTTTTTTTGCACGCTTCGGAATAACAACCATTTTATTGCTTCCGATCCAAATACTTGGGAAAATCGTCAGGACTACCAGCGAGCGCTGCAAATATTACGTAAATTACATGTTGTCAACGACGCTGCCGAAAGAGGCGTAAAATTAATAGAAGACTATAACAACGTGTTGTGCCGTAACGAGGAGGAAAAAATAGTTTTGCTTCAGGTCGTGGCCGAAAATCGGAAACAATATCCATCACACGATAAAAATAAATTAATTTGATTTATAGTTATATTATTTATCATTTTTTATTATTTTCAAGTTAAAAAAAATATTTTTTTACGCTTAACAAAAGTTACTATTAAATTACAAATTAAAGACCTCGGATTTCTCGATAAAATAAATAAAAAAATTGTGGGGTAACACCTTGAAGATAGAGGGTAGGTATGTTTGAAGAAAATGTTTTGGCTAAAAAAATATATGGGCAGGTCATGCATTTGACTTCTCTACATACATTACTAATTTAGTTTTCCCCAGGGGAGCACCCCTACAAAGTGGAAATACGGCGTAGGTATGTTCAGAAAAAATGTAGGGGGCAAAAATTAATGGGGGTCAGTCTGCATTTCCCGTCCCTAAAGGGCACAGTGGGAGCGGTAGGCGCAAATTTTATAAAAAAAATTAAAAAAAAAAAAAATTGTGTGGGGACACACTTAAGACTTAAAAATAGAGGGTAGGTTTGTTTGGGGAAAATGTTGGGGCTGAAAAAATATTGTGGGTCGGTCACACATTTAACTTCTCTAGGGTCACCCCTGCGATAGTTAGAGTGGTGGGAGCAAGATTTACAAAAATGTCGTTTTGTGTGGGAGACCCCTTAGGAATTGGAGATATGGAATTGGTATGTTCAGAAGAAGTGTTGGAGGCTAAAAATTAATGGGGGTTGGTCTTGATAATGACCCCTCTAGGAGGCACCATTGGACCGGTAGGAGCTGATTTAATATGACAATTTAAGAAAAAATAAAAAAAAATACATGGGGACCACCCTAAGGATTGAAGATAGGGGGAGGTATGTTTTAAGAAAATGTTGGGATTGAAAAAATATTGGGGGTCGGTCATACATTTGATTCCTCTAGGGTGACTTCTAGGACAGCTAGAGCGGTAGGAGCAAGATTTTTTAAAAATTGAACCTTTGTATGGGACCCCCCTTAGGGATTGGAGATAGGGCTTAGGTTTGTTTGGCAAAAGTGTTCAGGGTGAAAAAATAATGGGGGCCGGTCTCACATTTGACCCCTCTAGGAGCAAAACCAGGGGAGTTTTGGGGCTTTTTGTGGATTTTTTCCCCTCTACGCCCAACTTTGACCCCGATGAGCGACCCCTAGATCCTATCCGACCTCCCCCATTTTTTGGCTCATACACTTTTTTTACCAACCTCACAAAATGAGCGGTTCTAGCGCTTCCAAATATTGCTGCTTAAAATCTCACACAACACTATCCCACCCTTAATGCTATATATGGGGCATTCCATGTCAAATCGAACACTTTGAATATTTTTTTTAGATCTTTCCAATTAGCTTACAGTTTTTTGTATCCTTCGAAAACACCTTCGTGGTAAATTTCAGATTTTTTTGATGACCCGTTCAAAAGATATCG
Organism: Pegoplata infirma; assembly: GCA_963921195.1. NCBI lineage: Eukaryota > Metazoa > Arthropoda > Insecta > Diptera > Anthomyiidae > Pegoplata > Pegoplata infirma. Next base: position 85,909,849 of record OY992537.1, read on the forward strand.
AATTTTTAAAAATTGTTAGTTTGTTCCTCTACTCAAACTTCTTTTACTCATGAGCAAAAACATTTAACATCAACGAGTAATTTTTCGATGGTCTCCGATTTTTATAAAATTTTGTGAGTGTGTGTGGTAGTGGACACATGTATTAAAAAAAAACTATTTTTTTTTTTTTTTTTGAAAAGTGTGGCAACTCTTTAGCTTTGAAGTTTTGTATTTTGCGACATAGGGACTCCACTCAAAAGGTCATAACTTTTGTTGTATAAGAGATATTGACAAGCTTCTTTTTGCATTGGATAGGTAAAACTATGGGGATTAATAAATTAATTTAAAAAAAATTATATATATTTTTTTGTATAAAAAATTTTTGAAAAAAAAACTAAAATTTTTTTTTAAAAAAAATGTATTTTGAAGATTTTTCAAAATTTGTATAAACATGGCCAATAGACCGGGTCGAAAAAAAAAGTTCCCATTGTGCGGGCTTTATTTTAAAGCTTACCTCGAAAAAGTTCCATAGTCAAAATATTAGATTTTTAGGTCGCGATTTGGTACCGCCGAAATCGTTTTTTGTTCATAGCTTTGTCATTTGATGTCCGATCGTTGAAAAAAAAAAATTGTTAGAAAGTCCTCAGCGAGTACTAAATTTGACCCATATCTGGTTTTGACCTCTGAGGTCATCTTCGTGTTATAAGTGTTAGTTTCTCAGCTTTCTACCCACCTAAATGATCTTTATTTTTCCATTAAATTATAGCATTAAATAATTCATGAAATTCTTTCCTTAGAAGTACCCTCTTAAATTAATTAACAAAAAAGTTACATTCAATTTTAAATTTCCATAGAAAAAGATTTAAAACACTTGTTCGTATGTATTTAAATACAAACTAAAAAAATTAAATATAGTTTAAAGGCATAATAACAAGTGTTTTTTCTAATTTTCTTTATATTGTATATGAAAATCTTAAATCAAATGTAACTTTTTTGTTAATTAATTTAACTGGATACTTCCAAGGGAAGGATTTTATGATTTTCTTAGTGCTATAATTTAATGGAAAAATAAAAATCATTTAAGGGGGTAGAAAGCTGAGAAACTAACACTTATAACACGAAGATGACCTCAGAGGTCAAAACCAGATATGGGGCAAATTTAGTACTCGCTGAGGACTTTCTAACAATTTTTTTTTTACAACGATCGGACATCAAATGACAAAGCTATGAACAAAAAACGATTTCGGCGGTACCAAATCGCGACCTAAAAATCTAATATTTTGGCTATGGAACTTTTTCGAGGTAAGCTTTAAAATAAAGCCCGCACAGTGGGAACTTTTTTTTTCTCCTTTATGGTCGACCCAGTCTAATGGCCAATAATAAGGTCTAAATACCCTGAAAATTTTAGAGTGGGATTCGTAATAGTTTTTGAGATATCACAAAAAATGTAGAAGTATGTACGCAAGAAAACGAGAAAAAATTTTGGAAAAAAAATTAAAAATATTTTTTTTTTAAAAATATATTTTTTAGATTCTTTATATTTTTTATAAAAATAGCCAATTATGTGTTCCAAACACCCTGCAAATTTTGGAGTGGGATTATTCATAGTTTTTGAGATATCACAAAAATGTAGAAGTAGAAGTTTAGAAAAAGTGTAGAAGAAGAGAAAAACTGGTTACCTCAAATGACATATCGTTGGCTTAGTCGGCAAACCTGTCAAGTCCAATTTTTATGCAAATTGAGTTTTTGATGTAGTATGCTAGTATAACTCAAAACACATCATGTACAAAAAACAAAATGCCGTTATGTTGTTTTTTCTTCTTGTTATTCAGTGGTAAGAAAATCTGTCAAGTCCAAAAAAAAAAAAAAACATCGAAAGCCACGTGCTAAGTCCAGCCGAAAACAACACACATCTTGTTTTAACAAATTTCTTGAATAGATTTAAATTCGACGTTGGTTTATTTTATTAAAAGGACGCAAAAAGAGAGCTCGTATGAAAAAACCTGCTTGTTTTTTTTTTTTTGCAAAATAAAACTTATAATGGCAAAAGTTCCAAAAAATTTTAGCTGATAAATTTTGGTACATGATGGCATTTTCAAAGCCAGAAAAGGTAAATTTTTTTTATACCAAAAATATATTTTTTTTCAAAATTTTGTTCAAATGGTACATAAGGCCAACTTAAGTACAGCAAAAATAAAAAAAAAATGGCGGGTATTTAAGTGAAAAAAATAGCAATTTGCAAACAAAAAATCAAAATGGGAATCAAAAATTTTGTAAAATAAAGCGTACTAAGAAAAGAAAATTTGGCTTTTGATATGCTTCCACGGACCAAAATTGATCAGCAATTTTTTTTTTTTTAATTTTTTATTTCACAAAATTGTTTAAAGTTGCGAATAGTTGCGAATAGTTGACCTTTAGTATAGTAGTTTGTTGATTTTGTTCGGCATTAGGTCATGAGTTAAAAATTAATTAAAAAAAATTAAATATATTTTATTTTAAATGTTTCTTTTATTGTCCCAATATTTCAGTCAACATTGCTGGCCATCTTCAGAGGGATATTTAAAAATTAAATAAAAAAAAAAAAAAAACAAAAAAAGAAAAAAATTCACTTTCTGGAGCTGTTGTTCAGCTGAAAACTTTTGTCAACACAAAATTTTTCAAATATTAAATAAAAATATATATTTTTTTTTTTCAAAAACCGCGAACTAAAACCGCTTGTAGAGGACTAAAGGTAGCCTGCAAATTTTTTTTCTTTATAATTTTTCCCGTTATCAGCTCTAAAATGCGCACCGACTTTTTGCTATTAGTTCACGAGATTCGCAAATATCCATATCATCGACCCACCCTACGGTTTAGGTTATAAATAATTACTTTTTTTTTGCCAACAACAATGAAAAAGTATGTAGTATTTTTTACTACAAAAAACACAAAAAAATGAATAAAAATAAAAAAAAATCAATAAAAATAAAAAAAAAAAAATACAAGAAAATCTGTTAAGTCCACAAAATGGAATGAAAATGTGCTAAGTCCACATTTAAAATAGAAAATTATAAAGAGCAAATGTGCTAAGTCCAAAAAGAGCCTATAAGTGTTCCTTTCTTAAATTTTAGAGTTCCATGATTTTTTGGGGTTAAACAAGATGAACTTAAGAAAAAAACTGCGTTTACAGATTTAAAAAAAGTTAACACAAAAAACAGTTAGACAGTTTTTTGTCTCTCCTGAAAAAATTTAAAAAAACGGACTTGACAGGTTTGCCGACTAAGCCAACGATATCCATTTTTATGTAATGAAAATTGAAATTGGGAAGTAACCAATTACTGATATTTATTGTCACAATATTACAAATTTTAAATTATTTTTTGAAAAAAAAATCTGTAATTTACATTACACTGTGCAACAAGAAAAATGAGCCTCAATGGCTTCAACGCCACATGAAAGTAGACCATCAAGTGAACAAAATCACCAAAGGGTTTTGCAAAGTCAGTTCGGATTTCTTTTTTATAGCCCACTGAAGTTTTCATATTTTTATCAAAGGCATTTGGAAAACGTCAAAAATACTATAATAAGAACACATCTGAGCTTCAAAATATGATTTGATGTCTCCAGTGAAATTTTATGGCGGTTCTTTTCTTAGAACATTTTAACCCTCTATCTGCCATTTTAAGGGGTCATTTTAGTCCTTTTTCAAAAACTAAACACAGAAGTCTAATAAAACGTCCATTTAGAGGGTTAAAATGTTCTACAAATATTTTCCTCATAAAATTTCACTAGGGGTTGTCAAATGGTAAAAGTTTGTGCGACATGCGCAAAGTGCTTAAAAAGGGTCAAGTATAAATAATCAATGTTTGTTATTTTTTTTTACCAAAGCAGTGTTAAAAAATATCGACAAAAAACAGTGCAAATATACATTCGAGCTAAAAATGATGTTCTGATGTGTTTTATAAAATTTTATGATGATTCTTTTCTTTGACCAAATTAACCCTCTAGCTCCCGTTTTAAAGGGTAATTTCTGTCCTTTTTTAAAAGAAATACAAAAAATTCTATAAAAAAAGGCAGTTAGAGGGTTAAAATGTTTTACAAATATTTTCTGCATCAAATTTTTCTAGGGCACGTATAAGACAGAAAGTTCGTCCTGCATATAGAAAGTGCTTAAAAATTTTTAAGTATTTAAATTTTTTTTTTATTATTTTTTTGGGCCGAAATAAAAAAAACACAAATAAAAAAGTTAAAATCGACTTTGTCGAATGTATTGATACCCTCCACAATGTAAAAAAGTTTACTTGCTAAAAAACAAAACAAACATTTAAAAAAAAATCGACAAAAAAAAATTTTTGGTAAAAAAAAATTCGACGAAAATATTTTTTTTTTGTAAAAAAATATGTTTGTACTTGTTTAAATACCATTCGGTGATCAATTCTGTTCACATGTGTTAAGCAGCAGCCGAATGAAAGCCGAATACAAAAAAAAGTCCATAAAAAAGGCAGTTAAAATGTTTTACAAATATTTTCTGCATCAAATTTTACTAGGGCACGTCTAAGACAGAAAGTTCGCCCAGCATATAGAAAATGCTTAAAAATTTTAAAGTATTCAAATTTTTTTTATATTTTTTTTGGGCCGAAATATAAAAAAAACAAGTAACAAAGTTAAATTCAACTTTGTTGAATGTATTAATACTCTCCACGATGTAAAAAGTTTATTTGCAAAAAAAACAAAAAAAAAATAAAAAAAAAAAACTGCGAAAAAAAATTTTTGATAAAAAAAAAATTCGACGAAATTTTTTTTTTTTTTTAAATACGTTTGTACTTGTTTCAATACCATTCGGTGATCAATTCTGTTCACATGTGTCAACCAGCAGCCGAATTAAAGCATTTTGTGTTTTTAGGTTATGTTGAATGTACCACAATTTTCGAGGTATTTTTATATTTTCGTTCATAACTTTTGAACCGCTGAACCGATTTCGCTCAAATGGAGTACCAAACTACTTTGGGCAAGAACAAGTAAATATGCTAAGTCTTAGTTATATCTGTTTAATACTTTGGCCGTGATAACCATTTCCACAGACGGACAGGCATCTCTAGAATGTCTTAAAATCGATCACTGATCAATAATATATAAGGGGGTTTTCGTGTCAACTGACACAACTTTTGATACCGATCTACTATCCTATTGGATAGCAGTGCAGACACAATTTTTAACGAGATCTGTCAAGGACTCTCTGAGTTAGATGGGTCGAAATTTGACATTTTGGCCAAGAAGTGTTTATTCTCATCCGTATAACTTCTTACCAATTGATTTTAGCAAAATGTGTCCCAAACAGTTTAGATAGCTATTTCTTCAATCTTGCGAAAAAAAATTAAAAAAAAATAAAAAAAAAAAATAGTTTGATTTTTTTTTTTTTTTAAATCCAAAACTTGTTTGACTTTTTTGTCAAATCGGGCCCTTTTTTGACTCAAAAGAAAGCTTAGGTGTTTTCCCCACCTAATTCTTCTTCGCCTCAAATATATTTTTGCTCCACCAACAAATTTCCGCTAGAACGGCATCACGCGACTTTTTCCTATGATATCTGATATGGTGATCACGGCCAAAGTATACACTCATTTAAAATAAAAACACATTGCAGTCAATTTTAAATGTTATTATAATGGCTAACCAAAACATTAAAAAATTACTGAATATTCACTTATTTTGTATTGAAAAACAGTAAAACTATAGAAGAAATTTTTTACTGCCGAAAATGAATGTAACAGGAAATTCGTTTATAAAAAAAAAAAATTTGAATACTTTAAAATTTTTAAGCATTTTCTATATGCTGGGCGAACTTTCTGTCTTAGACGTGCCCTAGTAAAATTTGATGCAGAAAATATTTTTAAAATATTTTAACCCTCTAACTGCCTTTTTTTATAGACTTTTTTGTATTTCTTTTAAAAAAGGACAAAAATGACCCTTTAGAACGGGAGCTAGAGGGTTAATTTGGTCAAAGAAAAGAATCATCATAAAATTTTATAAAACACATCAGAACATCATTTTTAGATCAAAAGTATATTTGCACTGTTTTTTGTCGATATTTTTTAACACTGCTTTGGTAAAAAAAAATAACAAACATTGATTATTTTTCCTTGACCCTTTTTAAGCACTTTGCGCATGTCGCACAAACTTTGACCATTTGACAACCCCTAGTGAAATTTTATGAGGAAAATATTTGTAGAACATTTTAACCCTCTAAATGGACGTTTTATTAGACTTCTGTGTTTAGTTTTTGAAAAAGGACTAAAATGACCCCTTAAAGTGGCAGTTAGAGGGTTAAAATGTTCTAAGAAAAGAACCGCCATAAAATTTCACTGAAGACATTAAATCATATTTTGAAGCTCAGATGTGTTCTTATTATAGTATTTTTGACGTTTTCCAAACGCCTTTGATAAAAAAAATGAAAACTTCAGTGGGCTATAAAAAAGAAATCCGAACTGACTTTGCAAAACCCTTTGGTGATTTTGTCCACTGTATGGTCTACTTTTATATGGCGTTGAAGGCATTGAGGCTCAATGCGATGACCCAAAATTTGTTGCACAGTGTTATTTATATAAAATACTTTAACAAGAAACTGCGCTCAAAAGTTATAAATACAGAACTCTATACTTTTTCTTGTAGCATCCCAGCAAAAACTAGAAATATCAGTAAGTGGTTATTTCCCAATTTCAATTTTCATTACATGAACATGGATATGTCATTTGAGGTAACCAGTTTTTCTCTTCTACTACACTTTTTCTAAACTTCTACTTCTACATTTTTGTGATATCTCAAAAACTATGAATAATCCCACTCCAAAATTTTTAGGGTGTTTGGAACACATAATTGGCTATTTGTATAAAAAATATAAAGAATCTAAAAAATATATTTTTTAAAAAAAAAATATTTTTATTTTTTTTTCCAAAATTTTTTCTCGTTTCTTGCGTACATACTTCTACATTTTTTGTGATATCTCAAAAACTATTACGAATCCCACTCTAAAATTTTCAGGGTATTTAGACCATATTATTGGCCATGTTTATACAAATTTTGAAAAATCTTAAAAATACGTTTTTTTTTTAAAAAATTTTTTTTTTTTTTTTTTTCAAAAATTTTTTATACAAAAAAAATATATATAATTTTTTTTTAATTAATTCATTAATCCCCATAGTTTTACCTATCCAATGCAAAAAGAAGCTTGTCAATATCTCTTACACAACAAAAGTTATGACCTTTTGAGTGGAGTCCCTATGCCACAAATTCCAAAACTTCAAAGCTAAAGAGTTGCCACACTTTTCAAAAAAAAAAAAAATTTTTTATACATGTGTCCACTACCACACACAGTCACAAAATTTTATAAAAATCGGAGACCATCGAAAAATTACTCGTTGATGTTAAATGTTTTTGCTATCATAACTTCTTCAATAATGGTCCAAATTGCAATTTTTTTGCAATTTTTCAGAAAATAATCTGAAAAACGATCAAGTATGCGATTTTTAAGTTTTAAAATTTAAATCTCATTTTTGAAAATATTTGTACTCTTCGATTTTTTTTAAAAATTTTCTGTATAAAACTTCTATCGATTCTACAAATTTTTTGTCCAGTAGGATCATGGGATACCGATTATTACTATTTTTTTAAATTTTTTGTAATTTTCCAATCTTAAAATCATTTCTACTGCTCCAATGGTGCGTCTTAGAGGGGTCATTTATAAGACCGATCCCCATTAATTTTTACGTTTTAACATTTCTTTGGAACAAACTAATACCCTATCTACAATTTCTAAAGGGGCTCTCACACAAAACGACATTTTTTTAAATTTTGCTCCAACCGCTCTAACTGCCCTAAGAGTGCCCTTAGAGAAATTAAATTTATTACCGACCTACAATATTTTTTAGTCCAAACATTTTTTCTGAACATACCTACCCTCTATCTTTAACTCATAAGGGGATCCCAATACAATTTTTTTTTATTTTTTGTAAATTTGTTACATTTAATCAGCTTTACCGGTCCAATGATGTTTCCGAGAGGGGTCATTAGTGATACCGACCCCCATTTATTTTTACCCTTCAATATTTTTTTAAAACATATCTACCCCCTAACTCCACTCCCTAAGTAGGCATCCATTCAAAATCGCATTTTTATAAAATTTGCTCCAATTGTAAATTGTATGGGAGCCTACTAAGGGAGTGGAGATTGGGCGTAGGTATGTTTTAAAAAAATGTTGGGGGGTAAAAATAAATGGGGGTCGGGCTCACTAATGACCCTTCCTGGAAGCTACATTTAATAAAATAAAAAAAACAAATTTACAAAAAATAAAAAAATTGTATGGGGACCGCCTTAATAGTTAAAGATAGAGGGTAGATATGTAAAGAGAAAATGTTTGGACTAAAAAAATATTGTGGGTCGGTCATACATTTGATTGCTCTAAGGGCACTCTTAGGGCAGTTAGAGCGGTTGGAGCAAATTTTAAAATATGTCGTTTTGTGTGGGAGCCCCCTTAGAAATTGGAGATAGGGTATTAGTTTGTTCCGAAGAAATGTTAAGACGTAAAAACTAATGGGGGTCGGTCTTGGAAATGACTCATTGGAGCAGTAGATATGATTTTAAGATAGAAAAATTTCAAAAAATTTAAAAAAATAGCAGTAATCGTTATCCCACGATCCTCCTGGGCAAAAAAATTGTAGAATCGATAGAAAAAATCGAAGAGTACAAACATTTTCAAAAATGAGATTTAAATTTTTAAACTTAAAAATCGCATACTGGAGCACTTTTAAGAATTTTTTTGGATTTTTTTTTTTTAAACTACGTAAAAAACTAAAAAAAAAAATTGCAATTCGGACCATTATTGAAGAAGTTATGAGTAAAAGAAGTTTGAGCAAAGGAACAAACTACCAGTTTTTTAAAATTCGATATCTTTTGAAAGGGACATCAAAAAAATCGGAAAAGTTACCACGAAGGAGCTTTCGAAGGGTACTAACAACAGTAAACAAATTGGGAAAACTTAAAAAAAAAAAAATATTCAAAGGGTCCATATGTAGAATAATTTGGTTTTAATGAAACCTTTTCTTTCTCGGAATCTGAGACTTTTCCTATACGACAAATGTCTCAAAATCTGAAACTTTTTCTATACAAAAAATTTCTCAGAATCTGAAACTTTTTCTATATGAAAAATGTCTAAGAATATGAATATTTTTTTTTTCGAAAATTGTCTCAGAATCGCAACAATTTCTTTACGAAAAATGTTTTAGAATCTGAGAGTAGTTTTGTACGAAAAATGTCTCAGTAGTTGAGTTTTTTTTTATACGAAAAAGTCTCAGATCTGAGCCTTATTCAATACGAAAACCTTCTCAGAATCAAATACTTTTTCTATATGAAAAATGTCTCGGAGTCTGAGACTTTTTGTATACAAAAATGTCTCAGAGTCTGAGACATTTTCTATACAAAAATGTCTCAGAGTCTGAGACCTTTTCTATACTATAATATCTCAGAGTCTGAGACCTTTTCTATAAAGAAAATGTCTTAGATTCTGAGACTTCTCTATACGAAAAATGTCTCAGATTCTGAGACTTTTATATACGAAAACGTTTAAGAATCTGAGACTTCTCTGTACGAAAAATGTCTCAGATTCTAAGACTTTTCATATACGAAAAATGTTTCAGAATCTGAGAATTTTTCTGAACGAAAAATGCCTCAGAATTTAAGACTTGTTTGTTCTATGCGAAAAATGAATATTTACTTTTAGACAGTTTTTTAACATTTTTGTACTCAGAAACCGTAAGTCATTCGAAAAAACTTATAAAAACAATATTGTAGATGAAATTATGAAGGTTTAAAATTTAAAAAAAAAATTTAATTGCAACAAAAAATTTTGAAAACAATATTTGAATGTCCTTTTTCCTGGGAAGGACACTAAGGATTTCCAAAAGCAAAATTTTATTTTAAATTTTAGAATGCCCTTTTAATGTTGTTAAATTTTAGAGAGGTGTTTTATACCCTCCACTGTAGTGATAGAGAATAGATATAAGTTTGTCATTCCGTTTGTAACACCTCGATATATTGGTCTAGGACCCCATAAAGTATATATATTCATGGTCCTCGATCGATTTTGAGACGATCTAGCTATGTCCGTCCCACCGTCCGTCTATCCGTCCGTCTCCCTGTCTGTCTGTTGAAAACACGCTAAATTTTGAAAGACTTTACGGAGGCTCCTGAAGTTAGGCATGTATGATAGGCATTTACCTGGTCAGGTTGGTATTGCAATTTAGCAAAATCGGTCTAGTGGTTCAAAAGTTATAAGCAAAAGACTGAATTTCGGCAAGGGTTTTCTGTGAATTTGTGAGATAAAAAACACGCTAACTTTCGAAAGACAATTCCGATGTTGCTGAAGCTTGGCATATATATTTGTCGTTCCCCTGGCCTGGTTCGGATTGAATTTTAGCAAAATCGGTCGAGTTTTTTTTATTAACAAAACCGTGAATTTCAGATTAGTTTCACCTTAAATTACGTGTTGAAACCCCGTTAAACATGTTTTAAAACATTGGTAAGTCACAAAAATATTTTACAACGTATTTTTGTCACTAAAAAATATTTTTACACTAAAAAAATACACTCGATAAAAATTTTACACAATTAAAAAAATTTCACATTAAAAAAAAAATTTAGTAAATTATTTTTTTTTTAATGGCCAGGGGAACGACAAATATATATGCCAAGCTTCAGCAACATCGGAATTGTCTTTCGAAAGTTAGCGTGTTTTTGATCTCACAAATTCACAGAAAACCCTTGCCGAAATTCAGTCTTTTGCTTATAACTTTTGAACCACTAGACCGATTTTGCTAAATTGCAATACCAACCTGACCAGGTAAATGCCTATCATACATGCCTAACTTCAGGAGCCTCCGTAAAGTCTTTCAAAATTTAGCGTGTTTTCAACAGACAGACAGGGAGACGGACGGATAGACGGACGGTGGGACGGACATAGCTAGATCGTCTCAAAATCGATCGAGGACCATGAATATATATACTTTATGGGGTCCTAGACCAATATATCGAGGTGTTACAAACGGAATGACAAACTTATATCTATTCTCTATCACTACAGTGGAGGGTATAAAACACCTCTCTAAAATTTAACAACATTAAAAGGGCATTCTAAAATTTAAAATAAAATTTTGCTTTTGGAAATCCTTAGTGTCCTTCCCAGGAAAAAGGACATTCAAATATTGTTTTCAAAATTTTTTGTTGCAATTAAATTTTTTTTTTAAATTTTAAACCTTCATAATTTCATCTACAATATTGTTTTTATAAGTTTTTTCGAATGACTTACGGTTTCTGAGTACAAAAATGTTAAAAAACTGTCTAAAAGTAAATATTCATTTTTCGCATAGAACAAACAAGTCTTAAATTCTGAGGCATTTTTCGTTCAGAAAAATTCTCAGATTCTGAAACATTTTTCGTATATGAAAAGTCTTAGAATCTGAGACATTTTTCGTACAGAGAAGTCTCAGATTCTTAAACGTTTTCGTATATAAAAGTCTCAGAATCTGAGACATTTTTCGTATAGAGAAGTCTCAGAATCTAAGACATTTTCTTTATAGAAAAGGTCTCAGACTCTGAGATATTATAGTATAGAAAAGGTCTCAGACTCTGAGACATTTTTGTATAGAAAATGTCTCAGACTCTGAGACATTTTTGTATACAAAAAGTCTCAGACTCCGAGACATTTTTCATATAGAAAAAGTATTTGATTCTGAGAAGGTTTTCGTATTGAATAAGGCTCAGATCTGAGACTTTTTCGTATAAAAAAAAACTCAACTACTGAGACATTTTTCGTACAAAACTACTCTCAGATTCTAAAACATTTTTCGTAAAGAAATTGTTGCGATTCTGAGACAATTTTCGAAAAAAAAAATATTCATATTCTTAGACATTTTTCATATAGAAAAAGTTTCAGATTCTGAGAAATTTTTTGTATAGAAAAAGTTTCAGATTTTGAGACATTTGTCGTATAGGAAAAGTCTCAGATTCCGAGAAAGAAAAGGTTTCATTAAAACCAAATTATTCTACATATGGACCCTTTGAATATTTTTTTTTTTTTAAGTTTTCCCAATTTGTTTACTGTTGTTAGTACCCTTCGAAAGCTCCTTCGTGGTAACTTTTCCGATTTTTTTGATGTCCCTTTCAAAAGATATCGAATTTTAAAAAACTGGTAGTTTGTTCCTTTGCTCAAACTTCTTTTACTCATAACTTCTTCAATAATGGTCCGAATTGCAATTTTTTTTTTTAGTTTTTTACGTAGTTTAAAAAAAAAAAATCCAAAAAAATTCTTAAAAGTGCTCCAGTATGCGATTTTTAAGTTTAAAAATTTAAATCTCATTTTTGAAAATGTTTGTACTCTTCGATTTTTTCTATCGATTCTACAATTTTTTTGCCCAGGAGGATCGTGGGATAACGATTACTGCTATTTTTTAAATTTTTTTAAATTTTTCAATCTTAAAATCATATCTACTGCTCCAATGAGTCATTTCCAAGACCGACCCCCATTAGTTTTTACGTCTTAACATTTCTTCGGAACAAACTAATACCCTATCTCCAATTTCTAAGGGGGCTCCCACACAAAACGACATATTTTAAAATTTGCTCCAACCGCTCTAACTGCCCTAAGAGTGCCCTTAGAGCAATCAAATGTATGACCGACCCACAATATTTTTTTAGTCCAAACATTTTCTCTTTACATATCTACCCTCTATCTTTAACTATTAAGGCGGTCCCCATACAATTTTTTTATTTTTTGTAAATTTGTTTTTTTTATTTTATTAAATGTAGCTTCCAGGAAGGGTCATTAGTGAGCCCGACCCCCATTTATTTTTACCCCCCCCCCCCATTAAAAAAAAAATTTAGTAAATTATTTTTTTTTTCCAAAAATTACTAAAAAAAAAATTGTTTTACACAAAATAAAATATTTCTAATCAAACATGTTATTTTTACACATCAGAAAATTTACTATCACTTAAAATGGGCATTGTGAAGGGTATTCATAGATTCGGCCAAGTCGAATTTAACTTTTCTACTTGTTTCGTATTGTTGAGCAATAAATTTTCCAAATTTGTTAGAGAGCCAAATATTTGATTTTTTTTTCAAAATTTTGGCAAAAAATCAAATAGTTGGCTCTAGACAGTTTTTTTTTGTGCTGTTTTACTCGGAAACCGTCAGTTGTACGAAAAAAAATTTCTCTGACAATATTATCGATAAAATTGTGAATATCTTAAATATAGAAACAAAAAAAATCAAAAAAAAAAAAAATGAAAACAATATTGGAATGTGCTTTTATCCTATCAAGGACATTATGGATTTCCAAAACCAAAATTTTTTATTAAAGATCAGAATGTCGTTTTAACTCTGTTAAAATTTCAGGGAGGTGTTTTTTTGTGTTGTCGCGCAATAAATTTTTAAAGTTGGTGATAAAGCTAAATTTTTAATTTTTTGCCAAAATTTTGAAAAAAAATCATACATTTGGCGATCTAACAAATTTAAAAATTAATTGCTCAACCATACAAAAAAACACCTCTCTGAAAATTTTACAGCATTAAAAGGACATTCTAAACTTTAATATAGAATTTTGATTTTGGAAATCCATGATGTCCTTTCCAAGAAAAAAGGACATTCAAATATGGTTTTCAACATTTTTTGTTGAAATATAAAAAAAAAAAAATTGTTTCTTAATTTTAAATCTTTATAATTTTACCCTCCCCTCAAATGATAGAGGGTATATGAGGCATTCCACACCAAATGTCCAGCCAAAAAAAACATGTGTACTGTAAGCTTCTGAATATGTTGCATGGATAGCCCAAAATATAGCTTAGAAAATTGCGTTTTTGGTTTTTCAATTTTTCAAAAACTGGACTTACTTAGGAGGCGTGGTCAAATATTGGAAAAATGCTCAAATTTGTGGCGAGTTGCCTTGATTAAATATTTATCACATTAAAACGGAATGCATAACAATCTCAAAAATTTACATTTTTATATAGTTTTGTATGGGCTATCGATTAAATTTTTTTTTTTTGAAAATTTTCAGAACCCGTTGTAAATTTTTCCAATTTTTAAAAAAGTCAATTTATCAAAAATCCGGCCACTTTTTTTATTATTTTTTTTTTAATTTTAGATGTTTCAAAATTCAGAAACACGTTCTTCCTTTTTTCGAGAAAATCTCATTTGAATTTTAAATGTAATGTGCTTGTATTTTCTTGTTTTAACAGGGCGTATGAGAAATATTTATGCAATTAATTTTACTCATTCGCAACGTTAAAACAAGAAAATAGAAGCAAATTACAAAATTGTTATGAAATTTAAATTTCAAATGCGATTTTTTTGAAAAAAAGGAAGGACATGTTTTTGAATTTCTTTGTGTGGATGGACAAACATCTAAACTTTAAAAAAAAAATACAAAAAAAAATAAAAGTGTCAGGATTTTTGATAAATTGACTTTTTTAAGAAATGGAAAATTTCAAAACGAGTTCTGAAAATTTTCAAAAAAAAAAAATTTAATCGATAGCCCATACAAAACTACAAAGAATGTACATTTATGAGATTGTTGTGCATTCCGTTTTAATGTGATAAATATTTAATCACGGCAACTCTCCACAAATTTGACCATTTTTCCAATATTTGACCACGCCTCCTAAGCCCAGTTTTTGAAAAATTGAAAAACCAAAAACGCAATTTTCTAAGTTCCATATAGGGCTATCCAAACAACATATTCAGAAATTTACGGGACACATGTTTTTCTGTAGCGGGACATTTGGTGTGGAATGCCTCAAGTTTGTCATTCCGTTGGTAACACCTCGAAATATTGATCTAAGACGTCCTATCCAGTCCCATAAAGTATATATATTCACTATCCTCGATCGATTTTAAGACGATCTAGCGATGTCCGTCTGTCTGTCTGTAGAAAACACACTAACTTTTGAAAGACTTTACGGAGGCTCCTGAAGTTTGGCATATATGATGGGCTTTTACCTGGTTAGGTTGGTATTGCAACACAGCAAAATCGGTCCAGTTGTTCAAAAGTTATGAGCAAAAGACTAAATTTCGGCAAGGGTTTTTCGTGAATTAACGAGATAAAAAACACGATAACTTTCGAAAGGCCATATATATTTGTCATTCCCCAGGCCTATTTCGTGTCAAATTTCAGCCAAATCGGTCTAGTGGTTCATGAGTTATTTGCAAAACCGTAAATTTCAGATTAGTTTCACCTTAAATTCAAGTGTTGAAACTCCGTTAAACATTTTTTAAAAACATTGGTAAGTCACAAAAATATTTTAGAACGTATTTTTGTCACTCAAAAATATTTTTACACACAAAAAAAAAAAAGAAATACACTCCAAAAAAATTTTACACTCAAAAAAAATTTTACACTCAAAAAAAAAAAATTAGTAAATTATATTTTTTTTTTTTCAAAAAATACTTTAAAAAAAAGTTTTTGTACACAAAATAAAATATTTCTATCAACAATTTTACTTTTTTACGTTAAAAAATTTACCATCACTTAAAAGGGCACTGTGAAGGGTATTCATAGATTCGGCAAAGTCGAATTTAACTTTTCTACTTGTTTTTTAATATAATCCGGTTAATCAAAAATGGTTTGATCTGCGTGTTCAGCGCATCAAAATTAAGAAGAAACATTTCTCTTATATATGTTTTTTTTTAATATTCAAAAATCCAAAACTTTGATCGTGGGTTGGCACGGGTTAACTAAATCCGATTGGCCTTAAATTTGTAGCACATAATACTATATTCACATTCTTAACTAAAGTACAAAAAAATTAAAGATTTT
Organism: Pegoplata infirma; assembly: GCA_963921195.1. Taxonomy (NCBI): domain Eukaryota; kingdom Metazoa; phylum Arthropoda; class Insecta; order Diptera; family Anthomyiidae; genus Pegoplata; species Pegoplata infirma. Next base: position 85,925,666 of record OY992537.1, read on the forward strand.
GTGTATTTTCAGACGTTGCTTTAGTTTTTCAATAAATAACACAGTTTTCTTTAATTTTTAATTTAATTTGCTTAAAATCTTTCTCAGTTAATCTTCAAATTTAACATTACATTAAAAATCATTCGATAATGAAGAAAAAAAAAAATCATTACATTATAACAAACAGCAAATGTGTCAAATTCACCAAATCAAGTGAATACAATTTTTTTTTCTCAATCGCTGCCTTTTACGTCTTATGACAACATACAAGCATATTTTTTGTTTTTGTTAGCAACATGTCTTAACAAAAGATTCATTTACACTTGAATACCTTTTTTAGTTAAGAAAAAAAAAAAATACATTTTCTTTTAGAGACTTTAGCAGAAATTCAGTATTGATGATGATGATGATGATTGGTTGGATTGCAAAAGAATGATGGAAGAAAAAAGTTGGCCTGATTTCAAACTTTTCCAGCGACAATTGCAGGAAAAATATAAAAAAAGTAAATAAATTTCCCCCAAAAGGAAAAAAAACTCAAAACTCATATAGACAAGAGTGCTTCTAAAAGAAATTTTCTACACATTTTTACTTATTGATTTTATATTGGTTTGAGAAATAAAAATTGATACAATGGATTTTTTTTTTTTTGTTCATTCAACATCAACAAATGTATATTGCGGTATATTCAATCAAAAATAAGCGAAGAATGAAAACTGTAGCATTTGGTTGAATTGTTAACAAAACAGAAAAAAAATATATTTTTTGATGAAAGATGAAGATTGATAAATTTTCTTTTTATTCATTGCACAATATTTGTTTGAGTTGTTCACAAAAAAATTGATGAAAGAAAAAAATAAATGTTTTTTCTTTCCCTTATTTAACGAAATTTTAAGTTTTTCATATTTTTTTTTTGTATTTTCACTTCAATTTCATTTGTAAATTCGTTGATTTTTAATCAAATTATCTTACAGACATTTCGGCGTTCTTTTTGTGACCATTGTCATTACTATTAAATTTTATTACAGTGGGCTGGCAGATTTTCTGCCATTTTAATGAATCTATTCAGCCAACTACTATTAATATGCAAGAAGATATTTTCATTTGATTTAAAAAAATATATATATATTAAAACGTATTATCGTTAACATCAGCATTTTCTTAATTGCCCAAAGATTAACAGTAGTCACATAAAAAGAGACAGAAATATAAAATTTGAGGACATAAGTAGTTGAAGCAATTAAACAATTAAATATGTATGTAAGTAAAATTGTTTTTTTTTATGAAAATACAAATTTGGTTTATTATAATAAAATTTTAATCACTTAAAATTCACAAACGTCTACTTACGTTTCTGATAAGAGACAATCAAGAAGACACCAATTGAAATTCAGAACCAACCATTGCACTATGGTTCCAAATCAATTTTTTTTGGCATAAAATTCAAAAATGAAGCAAAGGCGCTAGTTTTGAATCTGGAATGGTTTTTTATCTCTTAACGCAATCAAAGAATGATTTTCAAAAAAAGAAAAAATTTAAAAAAAAATTTGTTTTCGAAAATTTTTTTTGAAAATTTTTTTTTTTTTTTGGGAAAAAAAAATTATCAACAATAATATATTTCTAGTAGTCAGTTAGCTCTGCCGAAGGCCAACAAATTATAGTTAAAAAAAATTAAAAGATGTGTCACGCAAAAAACCGAAAATTTTGCCGAATTTGTGCTAAACTAAAATGGCAATTGTGAGAGTTTGCCGAAAAATGCTGGCTAGATGTTAATTTTAGTATTAAATAGACCATCTGGAAAGCACTTTCACATTTAAAGACTCATGCAAGTTCGTGCCCAAACACAACTTTTTGTCCACGAAAGATACAGGCTATTTTGGCTTCAAAATCCTTAAAACCGCAACCCCCAAGAATAACGCCAAAGATGCATGGATTAAAAATTGGAGTTTTTAATAAGAACTACTTTCCTTGGGCTTCAATTTTCCTTTTTAGCCTTTTTATAATTTTATTTTTTCCCATTTGTTGTTAGTATAATTTTAATATGGGTTTGATCCCGATTTAATAATACGCCTTAAAACTATCAACTTTGAAACCCTGGCAGACTGACAGCATTGCCATCAATTTTTTTTTATTATACTTTCTTAATGGCTTGGAGTGTTGCCATTGAGAAACTATATAAGCTTTTGGAAATTTGTTTAATTCTTTTTTTTTAATTTCTGCAAAAAAATATGCAATTGGAACCATAGTGCATTGGAAACTCTGAAAGTCCCAAAAAACTCAGAATAAATCAGTTGAAGGTTAAAAAATCTCAAATGAAACTCATAAAGGCCATTTGACATTCAGAAAAGAAAAAATTGAAGCTGAGAACACCAACAAGGAAGGTATCCCATAACATGCACTCCGATTGTTCTGAAATTTATATATGTTAATATAATAATAATAAATGCCGTTATCTCTAAAAGTACTCAAAATCAGCGTTGCCAATTTAGCTTTTTCCCCGCTAGATTTAGCTTTTTTTTAATTTTTCGCGGGAAAATTTTACATTTAGCTTTAAGCGGGTTTTTTAGCTTTTTTTTGAAATCTTTTTGGTTTTTTTTTTAACTTTTTTACACTTTTTTTAAACTATTTTCATTAAATGTCAATGTAAAATGAGAAGAAACATAAATTTTTACTTCGAACTTTTCTACTTGTGTTCATAAACACAATTACATTTCAGAAACATCATATTTTAAAGTTTGTCTGAATGTGTTAAGGAAGTTTTTTTAAATTAACTTTTTTTTCAGAATTCTTATGAGTAGGGCAAGTACTTTCATGAAAATGCATATTTTTACTCCGCACTCTAAACATATCATAAATTAAATATCTATCCGAATCAATAAATTTGCAATAAAATGGCACCGATTTGTAGTTGCATATTTTTGCATATTTTGGTAAAATGCATATTTTTGCATATTTTCATCTAAATTGCAATTTTTTTAATTTTCATCAACATTTCTTCAAAAAAAAAAACATTTCAAAAACCATTTCAAAAAAATATTTTCTTATAGAAATGATATTCTGAGACAGTTTTTATAGAAATTTGTTTCTGAAAATAAAATTTTTAGATTCTTAAAAAAAGATTTATATTTAAAAATTTCTTACAGGAAAATGGAAAGAAAAGCGTATACAAAAATTTTTATTATTCTCCAGGTCAGATTGGTATTGAATTTTCGCGAAATTAGTTAAGAAGTTATGAACAAATCCGTGAAACTAAGATTGGTTTTATCCCGAATTCACGTGTTGGCTAAAACACTTTAAACGATTTAATAGAGATTGGTAGCCACAAAAATATTTTACAAAGCAGGAAAATGGAAAGAAAAGCAAATATTTTTTAAACTCAAAAAAATTTTACACCCATATATTTTTTTCAAAAATTAATAAAGAAGTATTTGACTTCAAAAAATCAAATAATACACTCAAAAAAAAACGTGGGTATTCAATACTAAAAATTTAGCTACGAGTACTAATGTTTTAGTCCAAAATGATCTAGTGCAGGCGTTGCTAATCAATACTAAAATTTTTTACTAATATCTAGTACATGAAAAATACTAAAAAAACAGTAAATATTACTGCAATTTACTACAATTTTAGTAAATATAATTACTAAAAAAATCATAAATATTTAAAATTTTTGCCATATTTAGTAAAACAAATTACTAATTTTAGTAAATAAAATTGCTAATTTTAGTTAATAAAATTATTACCTATATCAATTTTTGTAAATACTTGCTCACGCCTACTAATAAAGCATCAATCATTTATTTTCTATTTTCATAAATTTTGAGAGAACATTTGGGATCTTGATTTGTGAACACAAAACACGTTTACTTGCAAATTTTGAAAGGATACCTTGAGTCAAATTTAAAGGGATTGTTTGTATGAGGCCAAGGTCCAAACACGGACCGATTTTTCCCAATTTCCTTAGGTCTTAGGCTTAAGTTTTAAATTTCAAATCTATTAATAATATACAAATCACAAATTTAAAAAAAAAATGTTGCGAAAAAATGGAAAAACACCATAAATACCCTATTTTTAAAAACGCGTATTTAAAAAACGGCAAGACCAAAAAGGCACCAGCAAATACCCGAAATGTATCATAATGACAACACTGAATTCAAATTTAACGATTTTGCAAAAAAATAAACAGTTGGTAGCTCTGCTTGAAAACAAGCGCCCCCTTACGGAATAATTACTAACAAAAATAAATTAAAAACCTATTAAATTACTGTATATTAGTACTTTTACGAACTAAAAATAGTAAAAAAATTAGTAAAGCCAACTACCAACAAAAATTACTCATAAACAGTAAGAAATACTAATTTTAGCACTTTGAAGATACTAAAAAAACTACTGTAATACTGATAATTAGTAACTTATTAGTAGATTTGGGTTACCAACGCACTTACTAATTTTTTTACTGTAGAATTATTTTGAGTGTAAAAGCTGTATCAGAAATATTTTTCGAATTCTCAAGAAAATTTTTACATTTAAAATTTTTTATCACAAAATGTGTTAATAAAGCTCTTTTTTAGTAAAAGCAGTTAATTTTTAATACATACTAGCTGGCCCGGTCCGCGTTGCTGGCCCAAATATAAGATCAGTGTTATATTTCGTCTTGCTTCAAATATATAGCCCTCCAAAAAGGTAATGAATTTCTTAGAAAAAATTGTAGGCCTGGTTTTAAAGACCCGATTAGGCAGATAATCATTTTCAAATTATATTTTAGGAACTAAAAAAAATAACCATGTCTTCGACTTTGGGTACTGTACAAATTCGAAACTTATTTCGTATCAGTACGAACAACACAAAAATAATTTACGCTCGTTCTTATCGTGAGCTATTGTCTTGATTTCAAACAAACCTTTATAGTTTTCCCGAATTTTCCATTTTTCTGGGATTTCTCATTTTTCTCATTTAAATTTCCTCAAATTAAATTATAATTAACAAAATCGTTCCGCTCATTAGTAGTCGACATATTTAGACAAAAGCGGACGTTAAAATTTGTTTGGTTAGTTTTAAAGTGGTAAAAATCCCCAAGGATTTAAAATCATTTGTACCAAATTTAAGCAGAATCTATTAAGAAAAATTTTTTTTTAATAGATCGAATTAGAGTAAAAATTAATTTTAGATATATTGAAAAAAAGTGGCCGAGGACAATTTTTCATTCCAAACAATTATATGGAACATTAAAAACATTTAAAGCAATTAGCTACATCGGTCCAGGCGTCTTCAAGTGTTGCAAATTTTAAGGATATTGAAAAATGTAGGCTTTGAAGTGGGGGAGGCCGATAATTATTTCAAAATCCTTGGATTATTATGATCATTAAAGAAAAAATTTATCAAATCAGGCCAGTCTTTCTTTGATGTGGGAGTGGACAATTTATCTTTCCGTAGAAACCTTACACACAGAAAACAAATTTGCCAATTTCCAACTGAAAGTCAGTTGATGTAACTAAAATTAGGTTGAATCACTCACATATAGGTTGTCGCAATTGAATATTGGTAGTCACAACTGAATATCGTTGATATAACTAACTATTAGGTGAAACAATCATAAAATATATTAGTCACAGCATATTTAAGTAGCAACAACCAAATTTGGAGTTGCTTCAACTGAAAAATTCAGTTGGCAATTTATTTTTCTGTGTGTAGTTGTACTATCACGAAAGTCAACAAATACTACTAACAGACAAATCGTCCCTGCCGTTCTAGTACTTTCGATATATCGAAATAAAAGTGGGCGTGAAAAAAATTTATTTCCGTTTTAACCTAAGTTGGGCTATGACGAACATTTAAAAAAAAAAGTTTAGTCAAATCGATCAAGCCGCTCTCCGATTTCAGATATATCAAAAAAAGAAGGCGTAAAAGTGGGCGTGATTAATTTGTTTTCCGAAAAAAAGCAAAGAGAAACATTAAAAAAAATAAGACGCACATTTAAAGAAAAATATTATCCAAATCGGTCAGTTCTCAAGTGATGCGATTACCAATGAACTACATTTGATTTTTATTTATATTTTATTATTCTATATTTTTTTTTCTATGGAGTAAATTTTATATACATATATCGAAAAAAAGGAGTGCGTGAACAGCTTTTCTTACCTTAAAAAACCTTACTTGAATGTAACCAACTCGGTCCATCCAATCAAAAGTGGAAATAGAAGTGGAAAATTGTTCTTTCCGAAAAACCTTTGCTGGACTATGACAAACATTAAAAACAAAATTAGATAAATTGATCCACCCATTCCATGATATACTATATCGGGAAAAGAGAGCGTAAAAGTAAGCTTGGACAATTTTTCTTTCCTTAAAAATCTTTTACGGACTATAACCAAATCGGTCAGCCGTCTTAGATCTTTCAATACATAGAAAAAAGTGGGCGTGGGAAATTCTACTACCCATAAAAACCTTAGTGGAATTATGACGAACATTTTCAACAAAAATTAGCCAAAGTGGGAGTGGTCAATTTTTTTTTCGTAAAAACCAAAGTTGGAATATGATGAAAATGCGTTTAAAAAAATGTTGTCAAATCGGTCCAGCCATTCTCAGATTTTAGATAAATTGAAAAAGTGGGCGTAAAAGTGGGCGTGGTCGATTTTTCTTTCAGTAAAAACTTAAATTGGATTATTACGAACATTAAAATAAAAAATTACCCTAATCGGTGCAGCCGTTTCCCGATTTTAGATAAATCGAAAAAAGTGGGCGTAAAAGTGGGTGTGGCCAATTTTTCTTAACGTAAAAACCTAAGTTGGACTATGATGAACATTTCAAAAAAAAAATTGTCCAAATCGGTCCAGCCGTTCTCAACTGATGCTGTTACCAACGAACGACAATTGATTTTTATTTATATAGATTTTTAATTTTTAAGTGCACATTTTTTTAGTTTTAGAGGCATATAATAGGCACATATTTTCGATTTTTAGATGCATGAAAGTACTTGCCCTACTTATAAGTATTTGAAAATTTTGGAAACTTAAATAAAAATTTTTAAAATGTATTTGGAAATTTCTGAAATATACGCAAATTTAAGAAAATTGAATTTTGGAACATATAAAGAATTTTCTAAAACATATTTAGTTTTTTGTGAAAAAAAATTGGAATTTTTAAAAATATAAATGCAGATTTCTGAAATGTATTTAAATTTTTTTAAATATTGTTTGTATTTCCTGAAAATTTGTTGGGAATAGTATTGATGTATTTACAAACTGTATTTCTAAATATTCAGAAATCTTCGAATTTATTAAAGAAATTTCCACTTCTAATTTTTCCCAAATTCCAAAACTTTATTTGAAAATGTAGTTCAAACAATTTGAAATATATTTTGCGAAAAAATTCTGAAGCAATTGAAAAAATCCAAAAAAAAATCTAAATTGTATTTGAAAATTTCTTTGATTTATTTTAAAATTTGTTCACAACGTTTTGAAATTTCTAAAATGCACTTTGAATTTGTTAACGTTAAAGATTTTCTTGATTGTATTATTTCTTATCTTTATTAATATGTACTTTTCGGAAATTTTCGAAATTTTCGAAAACATATTTTTTTTTTTAAATTTTGTTTTTAAA